>JAHRHZ010000066.1:4107131-4127475 GCA_024137785.1 Ginglymostoma cirratum
TCAAGTTTTCCTGCTCCTATGATGCTGCTTGACCTGCTGTGTTCATCCAGCCCCATGCTTGTTATCTCGGATTCTCCAGCATCTGCAGTACCTTTTATCTATGCTAGAATGAGAAGTTGGTACTGAAAAGTGTTGATGTCATTGTTGTATATTCATTGTTCCTGGTTCCCACTCACCTCCTCTCTCTCTCCGTGTCACATTTTGCCTCCTGCTCCCTATCCCATCATCTACTTCTTTTGCTGCCCCACTCACCAGCCCCTTTCTAGCTTTTCTCACCACCTCCTGTTCTTCACCCTGCACTCAACTCCCATCACGAGCCAATAGACAGCTATCACATGACCATACATTCCTTGTAAAAAGCTGTGATTATAATATTGTCCTCATTATAGGTGGGAGTAACATCAAGAATCCCTGCTGGATGGTATATCGACAGCGTCTGTCTCTCAACTGTTTTCTGTTCAAGGTCAAATTTTATCTGTGTTGCATGAAATACATCACAGAGACAGCAAATTTATAAATAAAATAAGCTTAAATTGTCATGGCACTCTCTGGAAAAGGATGGATTGCAATTTGAAAGACACTGTCTCCAGAAGAACAACCAGCCTCAGCACCACCGGACTTTATGACCGCCACAGGAAAATTAGAAGGAAAATCCTTTTTACTTATTAACTCTAACTTTGTTACCATTCCAATCCCCCGCCTTGTTCTGGGTTTATTTTGCATGCTAGCGTGTGCATGTATGCCATGGGATTCAGAATAGGTTTTCCCTTTATAATAAGTTTTATACTTTACATGAATGAGTTTACACTAAAACTGACTCCTTATTTTTATTGGGGAAAGTGATTTGTTTGATTTATTTCATTATATTGCTCTTCACATGGTTAGTACACAGTGAATTGAGAAATCATACCTTTGTAAAGATTCAAATTCTGTTATAACAGATGTAAAGAAAGGAACTTATTCACCAGTTCAGACTTAGCTGTAACAAATGTCTTTGGCAATCCCACTATCATGCATTGTCTTTCAAAATGAATAAAGGGTGAATCAATACATCTTACATGTAACAGAGATAAAAGGGGAAAAGATCCAACAGGCAAATCCATTTAACGTGTTGTTGGTTTTTGTCTCTGATTCAGACAGCTCGTGTTAATCCACAGCCTGATTGTCCTCATGATCTCTACATTCTGAGATATTGTTAAGATTTTGCCCCATTTTACTCACTAGTTCACATTCTGAATTTTAATACAACTTCAGCAGATTTTTAAATCCTAGTACAAATTTAAGATGGATTAGGCTTGTTATTTGGCAGAGATGGTGAAAGCAAAGACTGGTGGATAAACTTTGCCAACAAACTGATGGACTGTGGCAGTTCTATCTGGTGTATTATTGACCTGTTGAAACTTTACAAATTCAAAAAAAAATTATGAACTGAAATCAGCCAAAACAATTATGAGATCATGGAATTGTGGAAAGACACAAAATGGAAGGAGGTCATTCAGCCCAGTGTTCCTGTTCTGGTGCTTTAAAAGATCTATTCAATTCATTCTATACTTGTTTCCCCATAGTTCTGCAATATGAAGTCTCTCAAGCATTCTCTCTTCAAAAGTCCTTTTGTTTCTGTTTCTCCCACCCTTTCACACAATGCAGTCCAGATTATATCAATTTGCATTTTTTTTCATCCCACCACCTCATCCTTTGCCAATCTGTGTCCTCTATTTACTATCTTTCAGCCGCTGGAAATGACACATCCTATTTGCTTTTCAAACACCTTCATGATCTTGAACAGTTCAAAACTGTAACCTTCTCTGCTTTAAAGAGAATGGTCTGTCTATTTTCTCCATAGAATCTCTTCTGCATTGAGTATAGGGATGACATACTTCCAAAGTTTAGGGCAAATAATTCAACCATGGCCTAACCAGTGTTTTACAATGTTATTGCAAAACCTCCTTGGTCTTTTACCTCATAGCTTTCTTTAAGAAGCCAAGGATTCAATATAGCATTTTACCAGAGTTCCTTAGCTTATCCTGGCTCTTTCAAATATACACAGAAATATCTCTGTCTTTACAATAGTACACGCAACATATGACTTATGCCCGAATTGTTAATATGGACTGGTTGGCAATTCAAAGAAAAAGAGTTAGAAAGTTGGTCCATCAGCTGCACAACCTTCATGAAATTTATTTTTCTGAAATTGTCATGATGAGACAAGTACGTGGATAGGTTTGGAGACAACACAACATTTTGTTTGCATGGCGCGATTTTCTAGCAACTACCAGAAGAATTGAATATAGTCTCACATTTTAAGCCAATTCTGAGAAAGCTTATGGATGTCCAACGCTGGTGTTATTAATTGCATGGGTCATTTCCACAGCATTAAAAAAACAAATTGTACCGTTGGAATTAAGTGAGATCTATCATAGTTCTTCTGCAAATATTCTATTTGCAAATTAAAACAAAATAATATTTCAGTTTACAAAGAAGGATTGGTACTCCCACAAGCTTTTAGTTTTTGGTACCATAACATATTTATTGTCCTTTCTAAGATGAAAGGTGAGTTGGGACAAGAGATAACTAATTAGAGTTTTATAGAATAATAGAATCATACAATACAGAAGATGCCTTTTGGTACATCAAGTCTGTGCAGTCAAAAATATTCTACTCCCTACACTAGTCCCACTTTCCCACATGAGGCTTATAGTTTTCAATGTTATGACACTCAAGTGCTCATCCAAGTATTTTTTAAAGATTTTGAGGTTTCCTACCTCAACTACTCTCCTAGGCAGTGCATTCCACACCTCCGACTACCCACTGGGTGAAACAGTTTTCCCTCAAATTCACCCTAAACCTCCTTCCATTCACTTTAAGCCACTTGCCTTTCATTTTAATATTTCTACTTTGATACAAAGATAATGCGTTTCCCATTGTTAATGGAGAAGAGAATAGAAGAAGTCATTCAGTGATAATGTTGCAGGTTTTCCCACAGAGCCAGCAAGGTCACAGATAGAAGGGAGTTGGCTTTGTGTGATCTACAACCAACTGGGTGGTGGAAAGTTAACTAGCCTTTCCATTAAAACAGAGCAAGTAGCAACATCATCATTCACCAAATAGGTTGGAAGCGGCAGCGCTTACTTTGAAGATTTAATTCACGAGGGGTGAAAACAGCCTGGAAGATTTGTTTAATTTGGAGCCAAAGGAAGATGTCTACAGTGTGATCTCTTTATGAAAGACAGTCCTGAGATTCAAAGTAACCCAGCTGGGAAGTGGAAAGGAAGCAACCTACTGGAAACTGGGATCAACTGCGATCGGTTTGTATTGAGACTTGTAAGTCTGAGGACAGTGACAACTAACAAAATCTATTCATTTCAGTAGTTTAACAAATGTATTAAAACCAACAATAAAATGGTGTTTAGTCAATAGAGCTTTTTAGTCATTTGATACATTAAAAGGCTTCAAAATGTGAAATCTAGACGCGTATCCCTTCAGCTGACAGCAGGACATTCATATTTCTCTTTAAAAGTCATAGGTTTCCAGAGGGTTTGTAATGCTTTCACCATGATTCTTGAGTTCCGGAGATGGAAATAAAATACACAAAGGAATGATCCCCTGTATGTTGGTGCCAGGTGCAAGCTGCTGCAAGGAGTAATCTTGGACATAGACACTGCCAGAGTAAATCAGAATAATGAGATAACAAGGTGTGGAGCTGGATTCACACAGCAGGTCAAGCAGCATCATAGGTGCAGGAAAGCTTGACGTTCATCCAGCTCCACACCTTATTATCTCGGATTCTCCAGCGTCTGCAGTTCCTATTATCTCTAAATCAGAATAATCTCAGTTTTGGCTCTCTTGTCTACCTCATTACAAAGCTGATAGCATTAATGACAAGAAGTCAGATCACTCTCTCAGATTGTCTATAATGTGTATTGTATCTGGAACTGTAATAGTTTCCATTCTGTTCAAAAATATTGAAACCTCAGAACATGCGCTATATAGCAGCTGAACTCTTTCCAAAGGACTGAAAATCACCTCACATCCCACAGAGAGTATTAAATCACTCTCCACACTTGTTATATTGCACAACATATCTAGAATTCTTATTCAGTTGGCATGAACTAAACACTGGATGGAAGATATTAAATTGTGCATTTATTGTCCTTTCATTAAGATAACTTCCTAATTTATGAGTTGAATGGTATATGTTCATAAATTTATCAGAACAGTCCAATGTTACTCATTTGTGATTTTCTGTGTACTGGTATGGTAGCTATCCAGAGTTTGCACATTCTCTCCATGTCTGCGTGCATTTCTTCCAGGTGCTCTGGTTTCCTCCCACAGTCCAAAGATGCACAGGTTAGGTGGATTGGCCATGCTAAATGGTCCATAGTGGTCCAGGGATGTGCAGACTAATGGATTAGCCAGGGAAATGTGGGGTTATGAGAATAGGATGGGTGGAGTGGGTCTAGGTGGGATGCTCTTCAAAGCGCCGAAGCAGACTGAATGGACTGAACGGCCTCTTTCTGCACTGTAGAGATTCTATGATTCTATGAATACACATGACTGTATGGTGCGAAAACTAACATGATGCATATAACATCTTCATGCAGAATTAAAAAATGTCTCTCTTTGTTTTACTCTCTCTCACTATGTATACGTTGTAAATGAGATAAAGTGTCAGTGATTTCAGGGATTCAAATCCAGCTTGGATGGAGAAAATAAAGGGTTTCTTCATACCCACAATCCAATATCTTAATGTCATTTGTGCCCAACTTCATGTTGCTACGGTAGTGGGAGTTATACACAAAAGGTTTTGCCTCCAGTGTGCCTCCAGCCTACAGTTACAATGCTTAAGGCAAGATATTAAGAGACAAGCATTCTGGGGTCTCCCTTCTAACATTTATTCCTGGAACATGCTGCTGTTTTAAAGGTTTCTTGGTGTCAGACCACTGAGGATTAAAATCACAATCCTTCATTGAAATCAAATCTACAATTTAAATCAACCATTATTTTACACATTGTTTTACAATGCAGTCATAGCGCAAGGCTTTATTTATCACTTCAGGGATGGAGGGGTGATTCGGGTATTGACCATATTCAGCAAATGCAATTCTTAAAAATGATAGTAGGAGATATAAAGCCAAGCCGAGCGGATGTAATTAAGATTCATGTTAGTCCAGAACTTGTCGAATGCTTCAGGGGCTGAATAGCCCACTCCTGTTGAAAAAGTTTTTTTTTTGGACATGCAGTTTGCTTGTAGATTCAAGTTAATGGAAATTATATTTATTTAGTTGGAAGTCCAAGTATCTCAGTACAGAGCTTTTAAGAGACTGATGTCTCCTGCAATAATTTTATACCCATAAATGAAGCTAATAGGTACAGACTTTAAAACAGTGGATTCTCAATTTTGTACAGAAGTGTTTATTCGTTTTTTGTTAATATTTTCATTTTCCTTTCCATTTAAAAAAAGGTGCCTCAGTTGGGAAATGGGAAAGGAGTATATCTAATCCTGCAAAAACTGGGATCCGACTGCCAGTGTTAAAAATAAAACAATGACCTTGACCTGTTACCTATCCATCTCTGCTGGGTAGATTGAAGCAAATGCATCATAAATTAAATGCAGGCTGGGAGAAAAGCCAGCTGAATTCAATTGTATGTGAATCAGCTCAAAGAAGAGATTAGAAAACACTTATAAAATGTGAGCAGAACCCTTTTGGGAACTGTCGCTGTTGGCAGATTTAGTCGCCAGGGGATCCACATCTGGCTCTTGTGCAGACACAGGGATGATTGTTTATATGAATGGAACTTCAAACAAAAGTATTACTCTTGAGCTAGGTGCATATTGGACCCTTGACACTGACATATGGGGCAATTAGATCCATGTGGGCTGACTGTGAGCTCCTGATGTAAACCATTGCATTGAAAGGACTGATATGGCTGAATCCCCTCACAATTTAGGCTGGGCTGATACTGAGTGACATAGAGTTTACAGCACAGAAACAGACCATTCAAATCAATAAGCCTATATTGGCATTTATGCTTCATAAAAACACTCGCCCTCCTTCAATTAATTTTATCAGCATAATCCTCCAGTCCTTTCACCTTGCGCACTCATGTACCATATCTGTAAAAGCATCTATGCCATTCTTCTCAACCATTCATTGTGATAGCGAGTTTCACATTTGAACGACTGGTTAACGGTGTTTCTTCTCAATTCCTTAGAGGATTTATTAATGACTATCCTATATTTATGAACCCTGTTTTTGGATTCTCCCACAAGTATAAACATCATCACATCACGTCCACTCTATTAAATACTTTGATCATTAAAGATGTCTATTGGATCACCACTTAACCTCCTTCTTACAAGACAAAATCTACTAACATAATTCAGCTTCTTATTTCTATACTCTGAGATACTTTTATATTCAGGTCACTTAAGTTAAATTCTGGGACTGTCATCCTTTAGTAGTTTGACTGTACGTCTTTTAGTTGGGAGGTCATTATTGGGATAGAGTTTGGAGTAAAATAGACATAGGTCAGAGCAGTGATTACAGATTACATATATATAAATACATAACATGGGAAACCAGATTAGTTGGGTTTAGTAAATCAAAGCCTTGTGTTATTTCTTGAAGCACTGCTAAACCCTTTACCAACTGCTTATCTAATCCATTGATACATGTTAAAGAAAATGAAGCCAGCTACTGATGTACTTTCTTCGTACCAAATGATCATAACATCTGTCGACTGACACTTACTTCACCACCTGTCTGTTCTGTCTGTGTACAACTGTGTGACATCTCTTTCAACAACACAGTGCTATCTGTGTTGATTGACACCAGCTTCGTAGAGCTGAGGGGAAGAATATAATGAATTGTGGCAGTCTTTTCCGTTTACCATCAACTCATGCAGTGGACTAACAAGGAGTCCACACCCAGAATATTGATCTCTTTTTGTCTTTTCAGGCGCTGATGGCTTTGCTGTGTATTTCCAGCACTTCCTGTTTTATTTCGTATTCCCAGCATTTGTAACCTAGTTTCAGCTTCATTATATGCTAAGGGCTTTCATTTCTGCTATTTAGATGAGGTTCGGTACACTCAATTGAGAGTTTAAGGGGATAAATTGGACAGCTGCAGAAGATAGGCTTGAAAACAAAATTTAACTCAACTCAATGTAGGCAGCATGTCAATGTTGTGTTGCCCTGCTCAATGTCATGATTCTCGCGTGTAGCCAACATTTGAGTATTGTTGGGTGGCTGAGAAAAATGAGAGGCTAGCAGAAGGTAAAGCAAGACTGCACTCATTATGACCAGCCTACACCTCTTAAAGGCAGGTGCATTGTGACTTATGAAAGTGAGTGGAAATCCTTGTACGAATCATTTTGTTGTGTGAATGGACAATATAGTGGCATAAAGTGGGAGATTTGATGCAGATGCTGCACCAAAAGCCTTGCTGGAGGAAGCTGAAAGAAGAGGAGTGTTTACAGGGGGCCATAAACTGCCTGAACAAAATGCTAGGAAGGCAGATGGAATGGAAATTAGTTGCAGCCAATGCCAGGAATCCAAGCTGCTGGATTCAGTGTCACAAAATATTCAATGATCTCACACAATAGGCAATGAATTGATCTTCAGATGACGTGTCCTTACCAACTGCGTTCCTCATCTCAGGCACCACTCAATACATTGTACTCACACCACTGAACCACTGCAATCTATCAGTCACAATACTTACCGAGCATTCACAGCTTCTCATCACTCTGACGCACTTAGCCCTGCCACAAACTTTATACGCACAGTAAATAGCATGCACACCATTCAAACATAGCATCATTGAAGGAGATTGCACCACATTCACTGACACAATAACTGGTGCACCCACAAAAGTAACTGAAATTAATGCCTGTATCCTGTCCCCCATTGAAAAGACAGTGTTCACCCTCATTGGAGCAACTATCACTGAAGCTGTAACCAGCAGCAGGGCTGAAACCTTAGAAGATGACAGTATCCTACTTCCTTATCCTCATTCTCACATCCCACATCTCCTTGTCACAGTGGCCTGAATCATATGGGGTTGCATAATCCCTACTACCCTATTCTGAAGCTAAGAATTCAGTGGAGGAGGGAATGTGGGAATCCAATGACATCATAAATTGCTTTAAGGGGAAGCTTACGTTCCTTTCTTGGAAAGTCAATCACATTGGTTAGCAGCACTGTAGACTCAGCAGCACGATCTAGGTGTGATGGCCTATGCAGGGTTGACAGACAGTCTGCAATGCTGGGGAGATAGGGCAGACAGTTAACACCCCTGGGCATTTCTCCTTTCAGGTAACCAAGAACTGATAATTGGCCATGGTGGAAGAGCAACAGATCGGAAATAAAGAAGACATTGATGATGAAGAGATGCCATTAATTTATTCACATACTCAGCCTAGAGTTCAAATACTTGAAATGTTTCATAAATTACTGTGAGTAATTTATGGGCTATTGTAGAGGTGGGGATTATTTTAGTGAGATACCAGGGATAGGTGAACTTGTTGAGAATGGGGGACAGGTTTGTGGAGGTACTAGTTCACTGGAGAGTGAGGTTACATACGTATTCTACCAAAGATTCAGATGAGCATTTTGATAGGAGGAGCTAAAGTAGGCTGATGAAAGACAGTGAACAACATTAAGCAGAATGGGGGCAGAATGCCAGGGGTGTTTGAAAACACCCTGACCTGTTCACAATTTTATGGCAGAGATGGGGGCACCTAGCCTCCCCCAACCTACTGTCCCTCACACCGATTAAGATCCCAAAATTACAAATAATTGGCAACTTCAGGACTGTCTCCTGCCAGGCCACAATCTGCTGGTTGGTGGGAGGATTTCAGGGGCTCAGGTGAAGCCCTACAGGTTATGCTATATGTGTCTGAAGCAAGAAGTGGTTTGGGACGTTAGTGCTGGTGGATGCCTCCATCGTCAGGCTTCTTACCAACTCAGGCACCCCGTGCCTTACCTTCAAAGGTCTGCCCCTACATTTCTCATGTATCTTCTCACCTAGCCCTGTCAAAGCAACCCAAACACAAATGCAGGCTCAGCTTCAACTTTTAATTCAGGGCGGGTCTGCTGTCTTTATATAAAATTCCACACTTAAATTTCAATCCTTTAGCAAATGTACTAGATAAAATGTGAAGAAACAAACAAGTAGTAGTTAATAAGGCTATTTCCAGTAGGAAGTTTATTATCTAACTCATTACAAAATTGTAATAGCTAATCTTTTGCAAATAAATTTCAAGTACATGCAGTAATTCGTTTTTAATTTCTTATCACTGTGGGAGCCCTTAGTAATTTAAACTGCTTCTCAATTTTTCTTTTCTTTCAAGAATCTCAATTTGACTAGCTCCTACTTTCAGGATTCTCTAAGTTGATCAATTTCTTTTCCTAGATTTTCTGAATGTTACCACTTCAATTGCAACTGTCTTTTCCTTTCCTGGTGGAGAAATGCATTGCTAGATATTGAAAATTTGACCAACAAAAGTTATAAGCTAAAATCAAGTCACCTGCAGTCGGTTGTAGAACAGGAGTTGTAACTGAAGTTGTTTGCATTTCAAGCCATTCATGACTGATTTAAAAGGAATAACACTGCTGGATAAAAATACCTCATCTTTGTTTCACTTCAGTTGTTGCTCCTGGCTCTGTTGAGACTGAACATTTCGACTGGGGATAAATGATTGCATGACACTGCAAAAGAAATGGAATAAAGAGTCGGTATTAACAAGCCATTATTCACAATCTCAAGATATCACAAAGTGCTTTACAGCTATTGAAACACTGACATAACCTCAGCAGGAAATCCATACTCTTTATTGAAATCAAATATGTAAATAGACCATTCTTCTTATAGTTGACATAAAAGATTCCTAGGAGAACCCTATATATGTTAGAAATCCTCTCTCAAGCATGTGGAAGAAGCTCCCTGCTTTGTTACATAATTAAACATATAAAATTGAATGTCAATATTCATTTTGATCGTTAATAAATGTTAACATTGATGCTTTTCAGCTAACTTGCATGAGCATAGGCAAATGGGCATGAGAAAAGACCAGTTAGTTATTAATTACTTATAACCCTTCCCAGTTTACATTGTTACTTTACTAATTTTTATCTCCCAAAGAAATGTGTCAAGGTTATACATTCCTTGTTTTGTTTATTTTGTCAAGCCAAACTGTCCTGCTGTCTGTGGACCCATGCAGCAGCAAGAGTGGGGAGATGGGTGTAGCTGACAATGCTGTTTGCTGTGGAACAGACAACCTAAAGGAGACTCGGCCTGACCTTAAATGTTGCCAAAGCAAAGCTCATATCAACACAGCTCCTTAAAGTGGCGTCACAGGTAGACAGGGAGTCTTAATCGGTGCGAACATTGAGTACTGGAATTGGGATATCACGTTACGACTATACAAGACTTTGGTAAGACCGCATTTGGAGTGCTGCGTACAATTGTGGTCGCCCTGCTATCGGAAGGATGTTATTAAACTTGAAAGGGTGTAAAATAGAACTACAAGGATGTTGCTGAGACTGGAGGGTTTGACTTAGAAGGAGAGGCTAGATAGGCTGGGATTTTGTTCCCAGATAATGTGAGAAGCCAAAGTTTTTCCCAAGGGTAGGGGTGTCCAAAAGTAGAGATCATTGGTTTAGGGTGAGAGGACAAAGATTTTAAAGGGAGGGGAAAGATTGAAAAGGGACCCGAGGGGTAACTTTTTCACACAGACTGTGGTAGTACGTATATGGAACAAGCTGCCAGAGGAATTAATAGAAGTGAGTACAATTACAAAATTTAAAAGACATTTGGACAGGTACACGGTTAGGAAAGGTTTAGAAGGATGTGGGCCAAATGCAGGTAAATGGGACTAGTTCAGTTCAGGAAACTGATTGGTGTGGATGAATTGGACTGAAGGGTCTGTTTCCATGCTGTATGACTCTGTGATTCTATGACTCTATAACCTGAACCTGGTCAGTCAGATATTCCACATCCCAAATGTGCTGAACGAGACACTCTGGAATATGTTGACAACTTCCCACACCTTGGTAGTCATTTCTTTCAAGAGGCCACCATTATTGAAAAGATCTAACACAGGATCAACAACACTAGCTCAGTCTCCCATAGGCTACAGCTCTGGGTGTTTGACAGCAAAGACTGATGTCATTCAACAGAAGTTCTAGTGAACAGAGCAGTTGTCATCACCCATCTCCTATCCTGCTGTGTGATCTGGACTGTATACCAGTGACACGTAAGGATACTTGAGAAATTCTACCTGTTGATATCTGCCTTGCATTCTTCAGTTTCAGTGGATAACAGTCAAACAAATGCGAACGTCCTTTAAGTGCCACAAGCATTTGGGAAAATCTCTTGCAAAGTTAACCAAGACACACTGCAAACTGTGTTTGGATGGCTGCAAAACATCTCCCCAAGTAAGTTAACAAGGTGTAGAGCTGGATGAACTCAGCAGGCCAAGCAGCATCAGAGGGGCAGGAAAGCTGACGTTTCAGGTCTGGACCCTCTTTCAGAAATGGAGGAGGGGAAGGCGATTCTGAAATAAATAGGGAGGGAGGGAGAGGCGGATGGATGATGGATAAAGGGGCAGATAGGTGGAGAGGAGATGGACAGGTCAAGGAGGCACGGATGGAGCCAGTAAAGGTGAGTGTAGGTGGTGAGTTAGGATGGGGTTGGTCAGTCAAGGGAAGACGGACAGGTCAAGGAGGCAGGGATGAGGCTGAGAGGTAGCAGGTCGGGGTGGGGGTTGAGGTGGGCGGAGCGGATAGGTGGGAAAAAGGACAGAGAGGTCAGGGAGGCGGGGACAAGCTGGCTGGTTTTGGGATGTGGTCAGGGGTGGGGAGATTTTGAAGCTTGTGAAGTTCACATTGGTACCATTGGGCTGCAGGGTTCCCAAGCAAAATATGAGCAGCTGTTCCTGCAATCTTCAGGTGGCATCATTGTGGCACTGCAGGAGGCCCAGGATGGATATGTCATCTAAGGAATGAGAGGGGGAGTTGAAATGATTAGCGACTGGGAGGTGCAGTTGTTTGTTGCGAACTGAGCATTGGTGTTCCACAAAGCAGTCTCCAAGCCTCTGCTTGGTTTCCCCGATGTAGAGGAGGCCACATCGGGAACAGCGGATACAATATACCACATTAGCAGATGTGCAGGTGAACATCTGTTTAAAGTGGAAAGTTTTCTTGGGGCCTGGGATGGGGGTGAGGGGGGAGGTGTAGGGGCAGGTGTAGCACCTCCTGCGGTTGCAGGGAAAAGTGCCAGGGATGGTGAGACTGGTGGAGAGTGTGGAGTGGACAAGGGAGTCACAGAGAGAGCGGTCCCTCTGGAAGGCAGATAAGGGTGGGGAGGGAAAAATATCCTTGGTAGTGGGGTCAGATTGCAGATGGCAGAAGTGGCGGAGGATGATGCATTGGAACCGAAGGTTGATGGGGTGGTACGTGAGGACGAGGGGGATTCTGTTTTTGTTGTTATTGCGGGGAGGGGGTGTGACGGATGAGTTGCGGGAAATGTGAGAGATGCAGTCGAGGGCGTTTTCGACCACAGTGGAGGGGAAGTTGCGGTCCTTGAAAAACGAGGACATCTGAGATGTCCGGGATTGGAATGCCTCATCTCGGGAGCAGTCGTAGCGGAGGCGAAGGAATTGGGAATAGGGGATGCCATTTTTGCAGGAAGGTGGGTGAGAGGAGGTGCATTTTAGGTAGCTATGGGAGTCAGTAGGCTTGAAATGGATATCGGTTTCCAGGTGGTTGACAGAGATGGAAACAGAGAGGTCCAGGAAGGAGAGAGAGGTATCGGAGATGGTCCAGGTGAACTTAATTTCTGAAGAAGGGTCTAGGCATGAAACGTCAGCCTTCCTGCTCCTCGGATGCTGCTTGGCCTGTTGTGTTCATCCAGCTCTACACCTTGGTATCTCAGATTCTCCAGCATCTGCAGTTCCTACTATCTCTGAACTTAAGGTAAGTCCTGTTTTCTCAACTCTCAAAAAGCCATCATTCCAGGGCAGGACAAAGAAAATTCTGCAAAGGCACTCTGAGGCTCTCCTTGAAGCATAGCAGCATTGACAATGACTGACTGGAAGGAGTTTGCTATCAGGCATTCAAAATTAAGATTTATCCATGAAGCTACATCATGCTTCCAGTCCAAATGCCTTGATGCTGAGGCAGAATGGCAAGTTCGACCAACATTTTTACATCCTCATTAGCCACTGGAGAGTAGCTAATATTGTTCCTCTATAGAATCCCATTAGTATGGAAGCAGGGCTTTTCTGTGCTGGCCATTTCTTACACCGTATAAGAGATAAAGTTTCGTTCCAAGTACCTGGGCTCTGCTCAGCTTGGGATCGTGCATGGTGCCAGGAGCGAACTTAAGCCTCCAGACCAGCATTGATCGAGGGGTCCCCAATGACCAGCAGGGTGTGAGACTCATTGTTTCTTTCCTCTCTTTTTCATTCTTTTTATTTACTTAATCAATGGTCCTTTCTTCGTCATCTTTTACTATTACTCAATAAATGTTCATATTTAAGCAAATTGCTGTTGACCAGCCTTCTCTTAACTACGTTTAATGGAATCTGAAAAGAACCACTTGGGTAAACTCTATCATCCAAAACAATGAATAACTCATTTAAGTATTAATTGCGAAATCAAGGAGAGAAAGTGGTACCATCACTGGATTAACAATCTGGGGACCTAGGCTAATGCTCTGGGGATCCAGTTTCAACTCACATTACTGTAACTGATTTATTTTTAAATTTAATTAATAAATTTGGAATACAAAAGTAGTTTTAGTAATGAAAATAAAATCTGTTGTTGACAATCATACACACTCATCTAATTCACTTCATTTCCTTTAGGGAAAGAAATCTGCTAACCTTGCCTGGTCTGGCCTACATGTGACTCCAGACCCACAACAATGTGTTGACTCAACTGTGCTCTGAAATGACCCAGCAAGTCACTCAGATTATGGGCAATTAGGAAAGAGATACAGAAACTGGCCAATGATGCCCGCATCCCAAGTAAGAATACAGTTGAAGAAAGAAGGAAAGTGAACTATATTTTAAATGACCAATATCAAGTAAGCAGATATAAAATGATTCATTTCTGCATTTCTATCTATTGGAATAGAAAGAACTGAATTTGGGAAAATGCTGATCATGAATTTGTGTGATAACGAGTGGGCACTTGCAGTATAATACTGTTCCTGATGGCATTGAATTTTGTTTTGTACCTTGTTCTATCATCTGTCCATTGACAATGAGACTCTGATCATGTAACTGTGTCTTGGCATTCTCATGCATAAACGGCAAGAGAAGTGTAATGTGACCTTCTATGAACTGATTGTCCTATAGACTGGTAGCACTGCATGCTCTGTTGAATTAGTCGTCTGCTGAGGATCTCGAACATCTGATTTGAAAGATAGATTCAGCAACAGTATATCCTTGACCCAGATTGAAATAAAGTACGTTAATCTATCAATGTGATCTGTTTAACACTAATGGAAGTATTTATCAACTCATTATTCTTGAGGTGAACTGTGGTCGAGGTGTTGTGAACCCAAATGGGAGGATGTGACTTACATCTATATGTTACTAATGGAACAAGTCTTTACTTTCCCTTGCATTAAAGGAGGTCTTGCAGGAAGTCAATTAAAAATGGGAGAGAAACCTTATTGAGAAATGATAAGTTACCCTAATGCTATCTCTCTACTATGTGACTTTGGTAGCATGATGCAAAGAATTTTTAGTGGAGAGCTCCTCTAATTAAGAAGACTTCATTGGTCCACTATTAACTCTGACTTCACAAAATGAGGGAGAGAGTTGGGAAAAGAGTACGTTTAAAAATGTAAACTCAAATACTGCCAGACATGCTCACTTTCTCCTGCAATTTCTATTTTTGTCTTCAGCTGCTCCCCGCCCAGCTCTCCCACCAGAGGTTACTCATTCCATCTGTTTCATAATGTCCTGCCTTATACTTCCAGTTGGAAAAGGAACAAAATCTTTGTTATCTGATTGGATAACTCGTGACAGTCAATTTAAACTGCGTTTTCTTTCCCTATGACTCGTACTTTAATAATGACATTTTTCAAAGCAAATATAAAGAATAAAAACTTTTTAATGTCATGTTTGTTTTCACCATGGTTGCTCACTGCAGTGTCCAGGAGATTGATTAATCTTCAACTTGGGGAGAGTTCAGGTCAGTCCTGGAGAATTGACACCCTCCTCTACTGACCAGCTATTGGATATCCATCAAATCTTACAAGTCTAGAATTTTTGTAACTGTGCACAAGAAATAAGATCACCTTTATCAAGAGATATGTCACATAAACACAAGAGCTTGAAGACCTTGTGCCTATGACAATGGAGCTATCTTATATACAATAATGCATCATATGTATTTCCAATATTTGAAAACTACATGATCTTATGTAATTTGTTAATGTTGTTATAAAAATTGCAATCACTGTAGCTGAATCAAGCATGTAGCTTGAAAGCAAACATTTCAGTTCTGTGCTATTTTATTTGACATACTTTATACATGTAAAAGATTATTTTATAATTGGGCATTTAAAAAGTTTAAAATTAAAGAGAATTTGTTGCATGCAACCTGTCAATTTTTAGTCTTTAGTCAAAATGGCCTAACTGACATTGATATCAGAGTTACTGAACAACTAGCACACATATGAAGTCACTGTGGAGCTGAAGGAATACAGCAGGCCAGGCAGCATCAGAGGAGCAGGAAAGTTGACGTTTCAGGTCAGGACCTTTCTTTTTCTGAAGAAATGTCCCGACCTGAAACGTCAACTTTCCTGCTCCTCTGATGCTGCCTGGCCTGCTGTGTTCCTCCAGCTCCATACTGTGTTATCTCTGACTCCAGCATCTGCAGTTCTTGCTATCTCTACATATGAAGTCAATTTAGTTTTGTTGAAAACCTTCTGATTTCCTGTTTTACATGCACATTTTATAAAACAAAACTATATAGCTAATTATCAATGCAGAATTCCACCTCCCAGCTCAGGATGTTGTTGCCACAGGAAAACATTGTCAGTGTGTACCACAGTTCATCACCGTGGCTGTAAGTGCTAAGAGGTTGCTAACTCCAGCACTGGCATTTGTCATTTTGACAGATCCCGAGCCGCAAGTATTCCTGATGCACGAGAAACACATTGATCCCTGGTCCTTGAGGTTCCTTGGATATGGTGGTGAAGTCAACTTGTGCTCTGTTGTGCACTAATCTGTCAGAATCCTTGGTACATTGCCACTGAGAAGTCAGAGGTGTAATTCTGGGCAAACTGTTACATCTGTTTGCAGGGTGTCCTCCACCATATTTTCCTGTACCTTTCCAGCTCATCCTTGTTGAATGTTGACTCCAACCTGAAAAGATTTCATGAAGGTCTTTTATCCATCTTTGGATCTAAGAATGATACAAAACAGGAGGCCATTCAAACTATCAAGCCTGGGTCAGCTGTTTGATCGAGCTACTGTAATGATTGGAACAAGGCCAGGTGAATCCATTGACTATGAGATCCTTGATTGGGGTTGTGAATCTGGGCCAATCAGGGAGCCTTGGCTGACATCTATAAACAGGAGATTTAGAAGGCCTCCTCAGTCTAGAGGTCTTTGAGTTGGCTGTTCAGAGCCCATGTAGTGTGCACAAGTAAATAAAGGGTGACTTGGTGAGGGGATACTGGCCTCTGTGTAGTTATTTCAGCCACCCAATTTTCCCTTCTAAGTATTTATCTAGCTGTCAGTACATTCTGTGGAGTAAAGGATTAATTACATTTTTAGACCAAGAATAACTACTGAGCATGTGTGAAAGGAGCTTAGTCATAGTGATATCAGATCATGTGGAACTGGAGACTTTCTGTCATAATGCTGCTGAAGCGCATTATCACTTGTAAAGTTATGTTAAAAATGTGTGTTAAAGCTCACTCAGCACAGTATGGACTGCACTTCACTACATGGTAACAGTGTTGATCAGACCCATGGAACCAAAGGCAAGTGTTGGTAATGGACCAAAGTGGAACCCAAAATAGGTGTGGTGTTACAGGGCCAAAGAAAGGCAAGACCACATTCCAAACCCAGAGTGGAGAAATACCTGAAGTGAAATTCAGTGGCAATCGGAACAAGCAAACTGGAGTCTTCAATGTCTATCTTGGAACCAAACCACAAAGAAGCAAAGTCAGTGCGAAAGCTGAAAAAGCACAGCAGGAGATCCACAATGGAGAACATGGCAAGTGTAAATAACAAGAAGGGGAAAGTTAATTTGCCACAATGAGTTAAAAAAAATTACAGTAAATCAAAGGCACTTGAAAGGATGGGGAAGAGATAAGCACTCAGAAAATCCACTAACAGTATGCATTTCAAAGTAAAAGGGCACAGTCAATTCCATTAAGGAATCCTGCTGGTGAGAACACAACACAGCAAGTTTTATGGAGGATCACAAATGCAACAAGGGAGATAACATAAGCACAAACATTTAAATAGAAATGAAAGACTCTGCAGGGGTCCCAGCTTCTGGAGTGCAGAGTGAACTCTTCTTCAGAGTGAATGTGACAGGCCCACTGCAGGATTTCACCTCCCTGATTTCACAAACCCACAGGCCAAATTCTAATATGCAGATAATATGGTAAATAACAAGAAGACATGTTTTAAATTTGATGCAGGGCAGATGTTTCAATTCTTCCAGAAGCTGCACCACAGTTCAGAAAAGAGTCCTTAGACTATTATCAATTCAACATGAGCACTGGAGGTATAGCAAATCAGAGCTAAAGGACTGATACTTTCTACACTTGGCTACAATGGCAAAGAGATCACATACACCCAGTGTGCCACTCCTAACCTCTATGTTTCTTAATTAGGTGGAGCTCTATGTATAGGTGTAAATATTGTTCAATTAGAGAAGCCAGAGATGGTGAAGTTGATACAGTGTGCCAGGAACCACACTTCAAAGTTGCCGCTCCAGGTTTAAGCCTACAATAAGGTAATGCTGGCCTCCAATTCTTTTTTTCAAAAGAGGATCTATAAATGGTGTGAGACAAGGGCCAAAGTGAAATGTGACCCAGCCACCAGAGGGTATTCAGGACCTTGCTTTATTCTTTCAGGAACCAGTAACAGAGACCAAGTTGTCCACTTAGTTGAGGATGTGACATTGAACCTTCCTGCACTCTAGAACTCGGTGTTACTGTTTCAGGTGGGCTGGCTGTTTCCTTTCAGAGACATCATCCACCTCTTGAAGAAGGGAATGGTAACTATGCAACAGCAATCGTCTCACCTGCAGCTAGATGTAAACATTCCTCTCTTTGTGGGATGCCAGGCCACAACAGGGAAATAGGAACAAAGGCAAATGCTAGTTCAATCACAAAGTGGTGTGGGTGATACCCACAATATCAGTGATGTCTCAGATTGCAGTTTTAGAAAGAGATCTTCAATCATGCAGGAAAATAATCTCACAGATGCAGCATACATTCATGAACATTGAAGGATGGATTCCTGAGGTTACACACTTATTCAGAGAGGGCCTAAACATTTGAGAGGCTAGTAGGCCCAACAGGAATGGTGGGGATTGTTCAGGTAGCAAGGACAATGTACAATAAAATTATAATGTTAAGGGGTCAAGTTAGTAAAGGTTGGGAAAAAAGTTCTGTCAGATCTATTTGGCCTATACATATGGCCATTTCTGGCTGCAACCCTACCATTCAAGGATGGAGCCTCTGGATCTGATAATCACCAGGCCTGCTGCTAGGAGACACCACAACTGAGCTGCCTGACCCGGCACTCTGCAACAGGCTGGTTCCCTCCTGACTTACTTAATTTTCCTTTTAATTATTTTTTATCTTGGCTACACATTGCTGCCAAGTAGTTAACCACTTCCACTGCTCACTGGTCTCACACAAGATTGCCTGAAGTCAGGATTAAGTCAGTGCATCGACCTGACATTGACCTTTCCGATTTACGTCCAGTTCCTGATTCCAACCCTTCTCTGTGGGTTCCATCAGATTCTACAATATGGTGTTTGTCCCAACAAACCTGCTGTAACCAGCTTCTCTGCAATTAGGAATACATAGAAAAGGGGTAAGAAATTATCGCTACACATCAGATGTTATATTCTTCCATTCTGCCTTGAGCAGTGTGAACTATCCTGATACCAATACAGTGATTCCTCATGTGTTCTTTGATCTGTAGGAAGCTAGAAACTCTATTCTCAGCATACCTCCATTCAAGCAGCTTTGACCTTTGTTCTGATAGGAAGATGAAAAAGCCCTGCACCAGCAGCGCTGTCAAAATTGTACCCACAGCCTTTTCCTTTTCATCCACTGAGTCCTTTTGTGAACATTACTAACCACAAAGCTGTTAATCCATTAGCAATAAATAGCTGCCAGTGGAATGAGAAAGAATCTGGTTGCAATTTGCTTTGTGAGATCAAATAACATCATAAAACATGAGAATATCGCTTAAGTAATGTCAATGGAATCCTGAGTTTAAATTACAGCCTTCCACTCACTTTCTGCAATCCATAATTTTTAAAAAATAATATATGTTATTAGCCCCAATCAAGATCAGCCTTACCATTGACAAATATGTCTGGGAGGTGATTAAACTGCCATCGTTGTGGAATGGTTATGTGCTCAGAATATGAGCAGAATTAAAAGCCGGGGATATTTATATGCAAATAAAATAAGTCACTGTTTTCAGGGTGTTCAAACTGCTCTATCTCATTGATGAGAAACAGATTGCATTTTACGCTGCCTGCAACATTCATGAGATTTGCATCTTTCTTACATTTCAGAGAGTGCATCAATGCATGGGTGCAGTATAGGATGCTGTAAGCAATGAGTTTCTGCAATGAACAATTAATATTGGTGATTCAACAACATGAAGACAGGAATGGTATATGTGCTGGAAATGTGATCAAGAGACCTGGATGGATGCTGAATGCTCCAAAGACATAAATTCCACCAAGCTGTTTGGATAGTTTAAATTTAGTCAATTAATAAATCTAGACTAAGATGATTGTCTCATTAATAATGATCATGATATGACAGTCACGTTAAATGTATCTAGTTCTAACATATCCTCAGAAGGAGGAAATCTGCTGCCTTTACCTTGTCTGGCCTATATGTAATTCTGGGTTCACAGTGATGTGGTTGATGCTTAATTGCCTTCTGCAATGCAAGTCGCTGATTTATAGATAGCTCACCATTACCTCCTCAAGGACTGAGCATCAAGTGCTGGCTTTACCAGTGATAACAAGGTGTAGAGCTAGATGAACACAGCAGGCCAAGCAGCATCAGAGGAGCAGGAAAGCTGACGTTTCAGGTCTAGACCC
>JAHRHZ010000066.1:4186463-4246610 GCA_024137785.1 Ginglymostoma cirratum
TCCTCCACAGATGCTGCCAGACCTGCTGAGCTTTTCCAGCAACTTTGTTTTTATTATCATCATATATATTTCAGCTTTTCAGACCAATACTGGTGAATTGCCTGGGGATGTGCAGTTGCTGGTTTGCCTGAAATTCAATCTGTTCTGTGTATAAATGACAAGTGACATGATGGTGAACCAACCATATCCCATTACCCTTGGGGATTATGTGCCTATCACCATCAGAGTACACATTGCTGATTTTGTGTTCATCAGGTTGAGATTTGACAAATTGTTTGTACTACAAGGACTAGACAATGATTGACATTATTACATAAATGCGGTTTGCCATTACATCTACTGAAAAAAATTGAGCTCAGAGATCACTGCTGTTACACTTAGGAAAGCAGAATTAATGGGGCAGTGGAAAGGTAATGGGCTCACTGTTTCATTTATCACTGAAGATATTTATGTGCATAATTCAATTTACACTAATTAGTTTACATATCAGAAAGACGTTTTATGAAATGAAAAATGAATGAACTTATGTTTTTTCTTCTCCAGAAACAATGCTTTCAAGAAAATATATTTGAATGTTTGGATTGAGTAAGGTTATGCCCCTCCCAGGCAGACCAGACAATTTATATACGATTTATGTCCTTGGAAAGTATTGACAAATTCTTTCTTGAAAAATAATCAAAATAAATAGTCAAACAGTGTAGCCTCCTTTACCTGCCTGACTACCAGAGAAATGAATATCCTGAAAGTACTCTTGAGGTAGCAATGTTACAGTCAGATAAAATACCTAGCAATTGCTGTTGACAACCTATTTGGGAGTTAACTGAAAATTTCTGAGAAAATACATACCTGTTGGTTTGCCCACAGCCTTTCTGATTTTAGCTTTTGAAGCAAATTATATGCTGTACAATTCCCACTCAGCAGGCTGACCAATGGAGCATCAAGAGTCATCGCTAAGCATAGAAGCTGTTAAATGGCTTGCACCCTGCATTTACACAGGAGGGAGCAGGTCAGCAAAAGCTCAAGACTATTTATCTGCTTGCTGAACAAGATAACACTTAATAGAAAGGAACAGGTCTGAGCTGAGGGAAATCTTAATCTCTTGACTCCATTTCAAGAGGTCAGACTGGACATCAGAGTGTAACAACATGAAGAATAAGAAAAGGTGAAGCTGGAGGACTCCCTTAAGCTCAGAACATGTACTAAGACATCCTGATTATGTCTTTTTCTTCTGCTCAGACACTCTGAGGCACGCATTGAAGATCAACGACATGCTACACATTATATCACAAAGCAATAACTGCTTAAAGGTGCCTCTTTGAGGCAGCGCTTAGACAGCTTCTTTGCCTGCTCAAATTCACTGCTCGAGGGCAGGTCAGACCCACAGAATTACAATCTTTACCCATGGGTAGGACAAGGAGGCAGGTCTCAAATTCTCCACCACTACACAGGCAAAACTGGGATTGAACCATTTCGGCATATGGACAGGGATTTTCCTGCATGATCCCACCTGAAAGCAGGTGAGCGAGTGTCTCCTGGGTTTGCAGTAGTTAGGAGAAGTAAATGGAGCTGACGTCCAGTGTGTAGATGGAACTCTGGTATCTCATAAATCCCAATGGAATCATTATTACCAAGTCTACTCTGTGGGCAGAAATCCCACACTATCTCATTTCTGCCAGCAATCATATTTTGCAGGGAAATCCAATGAAAGACATCCAATAAACCGAATTGATGTGTGGAGACTCAAAATTCAAGTGCCAACTATTCCCAGCCCCACAGCCCATTTCCTCCAGTTTGGAGATTGAAAGCAATATTTAAATCCCACTTCAAATCCCAAAACTAATGGAGTTTCTTTTTATACTAATATGAGACCTATTTGGTTCACTAATGTAATATAGGGAAAGAAATCTGCTATCCTTACCTGATCTACCCTACCTACTACTTGACAGCAATGTGGTTGACTCTTAAGTATCCTCTAAAATGGCCCAGCAAGTCACTCAATTATATCAAACTGTTCTGAAGCCTAAAAGGAATGAAACCAGATGGATCTGCTGACCTTCTACTAAGTAAAGAAATATCCTGCCGATTATGGCCTACTTCAATCCCTTCCCCTCCTCCCCCACTCCCTACCAGCCTCACCTCAGCTGATTTTGGAAGAAGCACTAAGGGTGGCAAGTGTACAGAATGTACAATGGCAATTATTTATAATAAATATTAATGACTTGGTTGAGGAGAAAGACTGTACTATATCAAGCTTACAGTTGACACAAAAATAGTTGGTAGGGGAATGTTGAGGATCACACAAAGACTCTACAGAGGAATATAGACTGGTTAAGTGGTGGCAAAAATCCTCGCAGATGGAATATAATGTGGGAAAATGTGAGGTTATGCACTTTGGCAGAAAGAAGAGCGGAGCTGAATATTATTTAATCGGCCGAAGGATTTAGGAGTCCTCATGCATAAATCTCAAATAGCTAGCATACAGGTTCAGCAGGTAATAGGGAAGGCAAATGGAATGCTGGTCTTTAATTCAAAGGAAATAGAGTATAAAAGTAGGGTGGTTTTGCTAAAACTATACAAAGCATACCATAGCTGGAATACTGTGAATAGCTCTGGGTCTCTTATTTAAGGAAAAAGATACTCTTATTGGAGTCAATCCAGAACATTTTCACTAGGCTGATCGGAGTATGGAGGGACTGTCTTATGAAGGAGAGGTTGAGTAAGAAGGCCGTGTCCTTATTGGGATTTAAAAGATTGAGAGGCAACCTTATTGAAACATATTAGTATTTTGCACTTGATAGGGTAGATGTTGAAAGTTGCTTCTCTTTGCAGGACAAGCTAGGTCGAAAGGGCATAGTCTCAGAGTAAGGAATAACTCTTTTAGGGCAAGGATGAGGAGAATTTTCTTCCTCAGAAGTGAGTGAATGATCGCAGTGGGCAGCAGAGCCTGAGTCATTAAATATATTCAAGGCTGAGATAGACGGATATTTAATCAGAAAGGGAATTAAAGGTTATAGGAAAAAAAACAGGAAATGGAGTTGAGCATTATCAGATTAGCCATGATCTCATTGAATGGGACAGCAGACTCAATGGCTAAATGGCCAGCTTCTGCTCCTTTGTTTTATGGTCTTATGGACTTATAGTCTTATGGATCAATGTCCATCACCCACCAAGGCTCAGTTGTACCAGATATAGTTGGATTGCCTTGTATAGTTTTAGCAAGACTTCCTGATTTTTATATCCATTTCCTTTGACACAAAGGCTAACATTCCATTTGACTTCACTATTACCTGCTGAATGCATATGCTAACATTTCGAGATTTATGCATGGGGATTTCTAAATCCCTCTACATTACTGCTTTTGCTGTCTTTCCCCATTTAAATCAGTCTCAGCTCGTCTAGTCTTCCTGCCAAAGTGCATAACCTCACATTTTCAAACATTATATTCCATCTGCCAAGACATTGCCTACTCACTTAACCTGTCAATATCCCTCTAGACTCTTTATGTCTTCCTCATTATTGCCTTCCCACCTATTTGTGTCATCTGCCAAGTTCTCAAGGACATTCTTACTCAACTGGATCTGCCAACTTAGTAAGGGAACCAACAAGTGGGAGAAATCTACTTGAGCTCTTCCTCACCAATGAAGCTGATACAAGTGTATTTGTCCATGACAGTAATAGCAGATGCGAATACCACACAGTTCTTACAGAGACTGTTAACAGCAAAGCTAGAGGAGGGCACTATCACTCTCAGCTCACTACTCCATGTCTCCGAATATAAAATAAAAATACTTTTTCCAGTTGCCAAGATATCAAGTTAAATACCTTTTCTGAATCAGCTTTTAAGTAACAAGATCTAACAACCAGGGTTCTTAAAAACAACAATTTTATTTGAAAACCTATTCAATGAAGAGGTGGTAAGAACTGCCGATGCTGGAGTCAGAGATAACACAGTGTGGACCTGGAGGAACACAGCAGGCCAGGCAGCATCAGAGGAGCAGGAAAGTTGAAATTCTGAAATTCTGAAGAATGGTTCCGACCCGAAACGTCAATTTTCCTGCTCCTCTGATGCTGCCTGACCCGTTGTGCTCCTCCAGCTCCACACTGTGTTACCACCTATCCAATGAAGATGTGATAATTTGTTAACAAAAACAGTCAGTTATACAGAAGTATCAAAACTTATGTTGCTAAATATCCTGAAAATACATATGCAAACACATAAGCACACTTCAAGAAAAGGGAAAGAAGGCAAATTCCTCTGCAGAAGTTGGCTTGCTGAGTAAAAACACTTTGGCCAATAGCTTATTCTTGAAGGTGAAAGGAAAAAGATTAGTAACATTCTTAACTTTTCTGGGTGAGCTCAGCTCCAATAGCACTCAAAATTCATGACTCTATCAGGACAAATCAGTCTGCTTGATCTGCACCCCATCCACTACCTTTAAACACTCACTCATCACTGATGCACATTAGCAGCAGTGTATGCCATCTAAAGATGCAGTGGAGCAAGTCACTTTTTCAACAGAACATTCTCAAGTCATGACCTAGAAGGACAGGTGCAGCAGATTCATGGGAGAACAATCACCTGCCCCTCAGTGCTACATGCCATCCTGACTTAGATCTATGTCACCATTCCTTCATTGTTGCAAGTTTGAAATCCTGAAACCACACCCCCACCCAAATGCACTGTGTGCCTACCTTGCAAGAATGAAGAAGCAGCTCGTCATCATCTCAAGGGTAATTATGATAATAAATGCTGGCGCAGCTAACGATACCCATATCCTATAACCGAATATATATATAAAAAAGTAGATTTCCCATGGAGCACAGACACAGCTACTCAGACGGATCTTATCTGCATTCAGGCAGGAAATGCTTTATTTATGTATGGTGTGGGAGGAGTGAAACATTTCCCAGGATATGTGGAGCCTTTACTTATGTCTTATCGCTCATGTTCCAGTTGGCCCTAATTCTTTTTGGGACAAACTGTATACTATTTCGTCACACATGTATTATAATATAGCACCATTGTGCCATATTGTCATGCTACTGAAGAGATGATTAGTGCTTTGTGAGGCAGGGTAATTTTTCCTGACACCTATAATTGTTGGTGTGTTGTGATATTCTCGTGCACTCAGCCTTTGGCTGAGTGACATGACAGGCAGAAATAAATTGTTTATCTAAGGCAGTTTTTCACTTTATGCACATTTTTTATTTTGTAAAGCACTTTGGGAATATGAAATTACATTTCAAATGGTGCAGCCTAATGCATTTCACAACATTCTCCCTTAATTATTCATGACCGTCTGTCATGGCTGCAATTTCAATTGTCTCAATCTCAATAACTGGCAAATATGATACAATGATAGGGGCAAGTGTACCACGGAGGGATGAAGGGCTTGTCAGCAGATGTGCAAAGAGGGGAACCAAGCTCCTATCCCCAACAAATTATAGCTGCTGAAGGGCACTTTAGCTGAAAAAGCAATCCCATGCCGCTAACAGGTTTGGTGAACAATGCTATCAATTCTGGAAGTTGAAGATTAAAAAAACAGCATGATCAAACTAAACGTATATGGCAACTATATTAACCTGTCCCTGTTTCAAGACACTGAATGACCTGCTGGATAAAATTATAAATGTAACAGTTTGATCAAATAGTGACAAAGATGAAATTAATCTATATATGCATATAAATTTATTTGCAAAGATCAATGCTGGTTTAAATTACTGTCACAACAAGTGAAGACACTTTCAATTTGCACGCTGACACTATCAATTTCCTCAAGATATTAAACTTTGTGATTTATTACCTTTTCTCCCTTGTTCTATAGTGGATAGACCATTGCTACCAATATCAAATACATAGACTTCAAAATTGTCTTTTTCTCACAAAACTAAAATTCACATATTAAATATTCTCCCTTTCGATTTCCTCAATGCTTCCTGCCTGGCTAAAAAGTTTAAAAGATACAAGTTTCTAAGCAGATTTAACAAATTACATTTTTCAAAGATTAGTGAAATACAGCTGAAGGTAGATTTTGTAGTGAGAACTGAAAGTGCATTTAACCATTACCTACATCTTTTAATATTCATTAAACATTTCTGCAAAAGCATTCAGTAAAAAAACTCTCCAAAATAAATCAACGAAAATCACCCATTTACATGATCCTGTCCAAATAGCCCTTTTTAATCTAAAAATTACCTGCCCTTTGAAAGAATGAAAAAGATCCTTCTTTCTTTAATTTGACCAGTACAACATTCCTTGCCTAGGACTTCTCTCAGATACTCATTTTAATAAATGAAATTCAACATCCCTGAATTTAGCGGAATATATTGCAAAATAAACCAGTGTTATATAAAAAAGAATCAGGTCCAATCAGTACTTGTCACATTAGTAGGGCTGAAAAGCTGAATTCTCAGCTCGGTGACCTGATTGAACATCACAACCATTAGTGCTTACAGTTGATCTATTTTTTTAAAATTGAAGTCTTGTGGACAGCAATAACCCAGTTCAACTTTTCCTTAAGGATTGCCCTGTGATGTTGCATCAATCATCAACTTAGAATGATGGGTTAATGTTTATTTACCTGATATCTACCAGTAGTGAGCTAACATGAAGAATTACCCAGAGAACGGCAGAGACTGCCTCATAAGGGTCTAAATAGCAAAAATAGGATCTATAGTTCTGTTACTTAAAGAAAGTCTTTTTACTTGTTCTAATTCTCTTGCTCTCCTTTGCTATAGAGTGATAAAGAATAGCATTAATTCATAGTTTTGTCATGGGAACAGGAGTAGGTCATTCAGACCAATGAGCTTATTCACCCATTTAATATATAATCATAGCTGACAGAAAGCTTCAATATCTTTAACCCATACTATCGTCACAAACTCTTCAAATCATTTACAAACAAAACTTTATGAAACCATATTTTCAGTACACTCAAAGACTGAGCTTCCACAGCCCTCTGGGGTATAGAATTCCAAATATTCACCAAGCTCTGCAAAAAATGAGTTCTCCTCATCTTATTCCTAAATGCCATTCCCCTTATTTTTAAATTTTACCCTCTGGTTCCAGACTTTCCAACCAGGGAAAACATCTTACCTGTATCATGCACCCTGTTTATTCCTTCAAGTGTTTTGTAGGTTTCAATGAAACCACATATTGTTCTCCAAAACCCTAGAGAATACAGGCCCAGCTTGCTCAATCTCTCTTTGTAGGCAATCCTGCCACCCCTGGTGAAGCTTCATTGTTTTCCTTCTATGAAATAACATCTTTCCTGAGATAAGGAGACGAAAACTGTACATAGTACACCAGGAGTGGTCAACAGACTCCAATACAGCTGAAGTAAAACATCACTCCTCCCATACTCAAATCCTCTTGTGATCCAGGCAAATATTCCATTAGCCTTTTTAATAGCCTGCTGCACCCACATGTTAGCCTTCAGTGACTTTTTACCAAGCACACCAAAGTACCTTTGCACAATTACACTTTTCAATTTCTCACCATTTAAGGAATACACTGCACATCTGTGCACCACACTAAAGTGGATAACCTCACATTTTTCCACATGATATTCCATCTGCCACATCCACATCCAATCACTAAGCTTGTCCAAATCCTCCTGAAAACGTTTTACATCTTTGTCACAACACATGCTGCTGCTTAGTTTTCTATGTATCAGCTGCATATTTGATCTCTACATCCAAATCATGCCATTGTGAACAGCTGGTGCTCAAGTACTGATCCTTGTGGTACTCCATTACAACATCCCATTGTTGGTCAAACTGGAAGTGCGGGCTTGCTGAAAAGCACAGCTAAAGGACATGGACCTCATATACTACTGGGGCCTCATATACTACTGCAGTGCCCCTCCTGGATGGCTCTTGAGTTTCAGAACCACCATAATTTATGGATGCTGGCCAACAGTAGAACCTTGCTCCTGTTGTAAGTAAATACAAGGAAACAAATCTTATTAAGATTAATTGAAAAATAAAGCTGAAACTTGGTATTGAAAGGCAACCTGCTTTATCTCATTTGATTGCAGGTGGAAAGCTTTGTGCTAATGCTTTGTAAAGTATGGTGGTATCAATTCCATGAAAGTAACTTATTACTTGCTGGTGATAAAATCACAATGGAGAACAGATGGTTCCTGAAAAATAAACCTTCCCAGTCACGATCACAATGCAAAAATATTGCTGATATTTGAAATAAATAACTCCAGCTAATTTCAAACAGTGGAATATGTTGTTGGATTATTTCACCCCTGTTGGGCATTGGCCATAATTAGTACTGAGTCAGAAAGAAGCTTCTTAACCTAATGGGTGGATTTTTGACATTGTGCAACAATGATAGGCTATGAGCCCAGCAACAATGTTCCTTCTACGACATGCCCTGATATCCTGGTGCTGCTGCCAAAAAGTGAGTTAAAGCCAAAACAGTTTCATTGCTTTCATGCACATCCATAGCAAAAGAATGAAAAGCAGCAAAAACAGATGTATAAGTATCTATAAGACAAGACCATAAAAAATAGGAACAGGAGTAGGCCATTCAGCCCCTTGAGCCTGATCTGTCATTCAATGGGATCATAGCTGATCCAACAGTCCTCATGTCCACTTTCCTGCCCTTTCCCTATAACCCTTGATTCCCCTACCAAGAAAAATCCATTTATCTCAGCCTTAAATATACATTAAGACTCTGCCTTCACAGCAAGAAGTTCCAAAGACTCACAATCCTCTGAGAGAAGTAATTTCTCACCTAAGAAGATGAAAGCAACAGAAAGCCTAGATCGCAGCAAAACCTCCAATGAAGGTAGAGAGAAAAAGGTAGAAATTGAGGCAATGCAAACAGGGGAATAAAAATTGAAATGAATGGAACATAGATAGAGATGAAGAGGGAGCAGAGAGAGATAAAACATATGTTTGAATTACTCAAACAAGCATCATCAGCAAAAACATATATCTTACAGTTCTATGACCCAAAGAAAAAGACAATCCTGGAAATCAACGCATCTCTGAAAATGCTAGGAGAATGTATCATGCAGGACAGTCAACCAGTTGTATTTGGTTCCAGAAGTCTATTACAAGTGCAATCCAATTATTCCAACATGGAGCATAAAGCTTTTGTTCTGGCATTTAATATCACAAGATTTCATACATAACTCCTTGATAAACAAAACACTATAGAAACCAATCAGAAACCACTGGAAAGGATTTGGTGCAAATCCAGACCACAACAATTCCTGGTAAAAGTACAGAGATATGACTTTGAAGTCTACCACAAACCTGGTATCAAAATGGCTATTCCTCTGGACATGGATTTGCCATCATCAGTGGAGATCATGTTTACAAGACATGTTAGAACAACCCTGCCAAGCAATTTCTGTCTAAATTCTCAGAAATGCAGGACAAACCTCTTGAAAAACAAGGGAGAATGAAGTTGGCACATGAATGACATGCAAAACTGCCTAATCTGTATGTAGAACAGAAGGTTGGAGTTATGCATCCTACATAGGGAATGTGGTTCTCCACAGAACTATCCAAATGGTAGCGTCATCAAGTAACCATGGGCCCAAAACTGGGCATTCTAAATTGACCTACAGCCAGAGAATTCAATCGTGACAGAAAGTTAAAACTAAATTCAACAGAAGACAGCAGCTATCAGTTAGAGGGAATAGTAGAAAGCAAGACTAAAGAGATTACAAAGATTCAAGGGGTACCAGTTACTACCAGCTGAGAGTTGTGTATTGGAGAAGTATTGATCAGATGTTCTGGCATCTTGACACCTGAGTATGTGCACTTTACACATCCTGACATGGCAAGGGTGAGGGGGGTTGGCACTACCATATTGAATGACTTGAATGGAGCTCATATCCCCATTCTGGAAGATCTGTCCAAAGGGGGATAAAAATACACACACCTGGAAGCCAGCCGCTCAGTGAAGATGCAGTGAAAACTCAGCGAAGACTTGCAGGGAAGGTCCGAAGCAAAACTCGATGCAGAAGACCATGGGGCAACTCAGGAAGAACCAGGAGAAGACCTGGCCAGAGCTGTGAGGCCCACCTTTATGGAAGAGAGCCAGCCCTACATGGGAAGGAAGGGGATTCCAATGGCCCAGCTCACACACGTAGATCCAAACAAGCAGGTAAGATCCTTTCTCAGATTGATAGAGCTGGATACAGAGTAAATATTGTAAAAATTTGGTAAATGCTGGCATGGTGTTTTTAATCAGGAATATTTTGCTATTAAAATCAAGTCAAACTGCAAACGCCTTTCTTGTCCCTTGTCAACCTCACCACAACAGTGCTGGGTAAAGTGTTTTTCATACATAAACTTGTCAAAGAGTCCAAAGTACAGACAACACTAATGAGCCTAGATTCTACAAACTCACGAAACTGAATGGAGCAACAATGAGGAGAAACAGAAACCAACTCAAGGAACTGTACAATACTCTAGTTGTGCACAAAAACATACCAAGAGGAACTTGTATAATGACAATTTGGAAGACCATCGGAACATGAATCAAAAAATTAATGAAACGCAAAATTCCAACAAGCCTACAAGTTGAGAAGATCAATGTATGCAGTATAAATCTCTGGAAAGTTGTATCATCACAAGATTTGGAAAGATTGTCAAGCTGCCTGTATATCCTTCAATCCTTAAACTCTTAAATATTTCAACTACTATTTTTGTGTAAATAGTTCTGTAACTGTCATAATGTATACATCTTTTCACTTGGCATATGTAATTTTAACTTAGGGGCTGGGGGACTTAAAACTGATGTGTTTTATTGTTTTAAAAGTGGTCATGCTGTAAGAGGTGGAAATGCTAATGAGTCAAGGCTAGGAAGAAACCTCATGATCAACTGTCATATTCAGTCCAGCTAGAAGAAAGATGTTTGCACTGTTATCTGTAACTTGGTTTGAAATTTAAAATAAACCTGTATGAGATTTTCAAATGAGCTGAATCTACGTTACATTTTCCTATTGTTCTGTTTGCATTGCACAATTCCATTTGTATCTTCCAATCAATAATTTTGAGATCTTCATCTGAATAATAAAGAGATATAACATCAAACTTGGTAGCATCACAAATATGTTCTGTTGATTAGTCTACTATTGAAGAGATTAGTAGGGTGTGTTAGTCTTTAAGGTGAGAGTAACGATATAATGTGACCAACAAAAATGACAAAAAATTATAGTTCCCTCAGAAGTGCCTGAAAAAGGCAAACTAAAGCCAATATTATGATGACCAATATCAATGCATGTTGTTTGTCCTAGAACTGTCTTAAGGCTATATTGGATTGGGCTCCAGAGCATAAGCTACTCTAAAGACATGTTAAGTCTATGGGTTTTATTATAAAAACCACTGAGAGTGAGCAGAACCTCATCCAAGGGAATCTATTTGGATGAGACAGTGAAGGAAAAATGTCTAAGCAAATGAAGCAAAAAATGGGAGCAGAAATAGGAACCAGTAAAACATGGAAATGACAAAGCTGGTCTGAATTTCTCTTGTATACCTTAATAGGAAACTCCGGTTTGGGCTGTAGTACGGATTTTTATCCTTCCCTTTGTCTTCCAGCAGTCTGAGCACAAATACACATATCTGCCTACTGTGCCTTATAAACCCCTATTCCTTGCCATTCCTGACCATTGCTCCTCTGCCCCTTCCATTCTCAATCCCCATTTTAAAAAAGAAATTTCCTCCATACACAAAAGGAAACTTTTGTTAGTGTTTAGCATTTGACAATGTTCCCTGAGCACGAGAGACATGCTAAAAGTGCCAATAAATCAGTTAAATGTGCTGACCTCACATTATCTAGTGAGGCCTATCAGTAAAGTGAAGCAAGCATTGCATAATCAGTCCCATTGAAGCTATACTTTATGATGACAACAACTGCATAATTGATGAAGATATTGAGTGGTAGTGATGGATTAGCTTTTTGTAAAAACCTTGCTCAGGCAGCAAAGGGGCGGGTTGGGTTCTTCTTGACTGAAGCCTCCACAAGACACAGAATGAGATGTTCATATGTATTTTACAGATATTATCAGGGCTATCAGGATGATGCAGTTAGATTCGCCAAGGAAGTCCAGGAATTCCTTTGGGCATATGTTCATAGTGCTGGAAAAATGCAACTTGGGTGGGCATTGAATTCAACCTGCAAGTTATTACACCTCCAGGATTTAAACCAGATTGTAATTTGTGTAATTTCTTTGCATGATCGATGACAACAATGTAAAGACTGACTTTAAGAGTTTTTGATAACAGTAAGATTCTGTGGCATCTTGCAACTCTGGACTATCAAGAGCTTCTGTCTCTCAAAAAGTTTCCTAGCTGCTGAAAGACAGAATGACAGCCTGTGATACTGATCTGCAAGACTGTAGTGATGCCCCTTGCCTTCTCTACCAACAAATACTTTTAGCATTTGGTATGAAAAGCACTCCCACCCATTGCCTTGTCATTAGTGCAGTATTGTGTGTATGTCCTCCAAGTAAAAATTGTTTAGTAGACCTTCATTTTGTTAATACAAACTACTGGAATTTCCCATGTCCACAGCAGACAGCTTTTACAATAATTTAATATGTTAGACAGAAGATCAGTATAATGTTCTTTCAGGACCATAAAAGTAATCAGGCTTACTGGAGGGGGGCCAACTTGTCAGTTGTTGACATAGCAAAAAGGAATGCTTTAAACATGATTGATGGTGGGTTTTAAGCAATAAGAAAACAATTTTATGTAATTGTGTACCTTTGCAGCTCAACACAGGCCACTGATCATGTTTCTTTTTCCCTAATGATCTCCTTGTCCGCACAGTTTGTTGCTACATAATCTGCCTTTATAGTGGCACTCAATTGCTCTGAAGAGCTCTGAAGAGTCCTTTGCAGGTCGCTCTGAGATCATGGCTGGGATCTTGTGCTGCTTCTAAGAATGGGAAGCAAGGTGTGGTATGGTACCGAATGGGTGTGGGGGCTTGTGGAGAATAGAGTTGTGAGAGGTGCCAAAAAATAAACTTCCCAACTGTGAGATTGAAATTTTCAGTTAAGTTTTTGAAGCTTAAAAGGCCGATCGAACTTCCGGATGTGAAATGTTAGCAAGCTCTTTTGCTTGCACCTGCATATCATGCACCTTTATAGAAGGCGGACTTACTAGAATTAAGGTTCCTTTCTCAATTAAGTTCTCCATGAGTGAGGTATACATGCCTTCAGAATCCGACCTGCATACAGGAGGCATGCAGCAGGTGAGATGCTGTACTTGTTAGACTTTGAAGTGAGTAGTTACTTTTTCTCCTATTTTCTGAATGTTTGTCTATGTCATGCCACTGTTGATATCCAGTGGTAGCGGACTAAGTTGCACAGGGCTCAGAGGATACCTGACAAAGGGAGGTGGAAGTGAGAATGGGCATAAGTCAAAGAGGCTGGCCAAGGGTGGACCTCTGCTGGAGAGGCAGACTGACCGGGGAGGGGTGCAAGGATCCACTCAGAGAACCCTAGTGAAGCTCCTGGTTTGAAGGGAATGAACATCTGTCCAAATGCTCTTTAGATATTGCACCAAGGACCTTTAAGGCTGTGAGAGAATGGCAGGAGCAGCTTCCTGCTCATCCTTCCTGCAAGATTTATCATGCTCCTAGTGCATGTATAATGAGCTGAAAAATGCACAAACAAGCTGATCTGGCCACAAGGTAAGTGACACTGATTCTAGACTACATAATGGAACATTCTACTCAATATTCCTGGTGATGAGCTTGGTTCCCTAATTTTTCATTTCTTCATGGGATGTGAGCATCATCAGCAAGACCAGCATTTGTTGCCCATCCCTAATGACCCTAACCCAGTGGCTTGCTCAGCCCTTGCAGAGGCTGTTAAGAGCCAGGTCAGTTGGCTGGACTGCTGGTTTGCAATATAGGTTAGTGCCAATAGTGTGAGTTCAATTGCTGTACAACTAACAAAGTTATCATGAAAGTCACTCCTTCTCAATCTCTCCCCTTGCCTGAGGCATGACGATCCTCAGGTTAAACCACTGTCAGTCCTCTTTGTCTAATTAGAGAGTGGTCCTTTGAGACTGTAGTGACTTTACTTACCTTTTACACATATGTTCCCTAATTATTGACTGCATTGTTAAGAGAAACAGATATTTTCTAAGACCCTCATAATTGTAAACACCTCAATTAAATCTCCCTGTAACCTTCTTTGTTCCAAAGAAAACACTCCAGCTTTTTCTCTGAGCCAAAAATTTATATTCTTCATAACATCATTGTAAACCACCTCTGTATCCTCCTTAAACTGCCTCCTTTCTATAACAGTATGAGAACCATTGGCCATACAATTATTATGACCTATCTAGTGTTCCTTACAGTTCCAGCATAACCTCCTTTCACTCACATTCTATGCCACAATTCAGTGAAGTGTTTCTGAACAGATTTACCATTTGTCTACCTGGTATATAATTCCTGGTTCCAAAGGAAGCACCAACATAACAATTATGTACTTCCTTGCCTTATGAACGCTCCCTAAAGGCATTTGTCACTTCTTGTCCACCTGAGTGGTCCACTGATCTTTCTGCAGTGAGCTTTCTTCCAGACTATCTACAACATGGCCACTTTAAACAAAATATCCAAACTTCTAAATCAGGCCACCCAGATTTAAGTTGAAGTTTCTTCACAAGCAGCAGCTGTTAACTTTGGATGCTATTGCCATAATAGGTAAGGTGGCCCTGGCTCAGCAACGGATAAAAATGTTGATATTACTGCAGCAGACTACATAGAATTCAAATTCCAACACTTAAAACTCAGCTGTGAGGTAGGGCCCTATTGGAAGAGAAGGTGCAAGCAATATCAGCCAAATCAACAGATTGCTTTTGAGAATTTAGTGGCATATGAACCATACAGATATTCAGCAACTTGCTGGACAAAAATACGGATCTGCTAACCTTTCTAATTGCTTGAACAGAATTCTGCTTAGTCAATGTCTAGCAGGCTGTGGATTCAGCTTGTTTAAGACTTTAGCAAGAGGAACAAAAAGACCATTAGTCAAATCAACAATGATCAAACACGCCTTACGAAACTTATTAGGCAGCATTCCCTTCCTATAGTTGAGCGTTGTTTTAATGCTAGATCAACAGGTATTGTTCCCTATGGTTACAGCAGCAATTTGAAAAGAACAGGAAAATTATTAAATGCTCCATTGATAGGAATGGGTAATACATTGAGCAATTTGTCAATTAAACTGTGCTGTTTGTGAGTACTAAAGCCAGTCATGTGATATAAATTACACTTCACACATCCTTCTCACATATAACAGGCTATTTTTATGAAAGCATACATGTCAATGTTATTATCAATTGAATTGAAAGTAACATGTGTTGCTTGTATTCCCTAATCTATCTCATTTAGATTATGGGAGATAATTGTCTTTGTATTTGTTAATGATTCAAGTGACTAAATTTTAGAGTTCCTCAGTGTTCAGAAAGTGAGAAACTCAATATCCCCTTTAGTTCAAAGTCTAACACCAAATTTACAGTTAGTCTTCAGTCGAAAACTAGGATTAGGATGCCAATATATCTTTGGTGGTCATGCAGAACCTTCAATAGGAATCAGCAGCCTGTTTAACAATCCACTTCCACCTTGATCATTGGGTCCTTATCATATTCTAAATCCATTATTTGGAGCCACTGATAGATTGCTTAGCTGGAATTTATGTTATGAAGGTGGGGCAGACAGGGTGACTAAATGTCCTGGTTAGAATCAAACCGAACACATAAGATGGTTATATTTCTTGGAGGTTAGTCATCTCAACTCCAGGACGTCTCTGCAGGAGTTCCTCAGGGTAGCGTCCTAGGCCCAACCATCTTCAACTGTTTCATCAATGACCTTCCCTCCATCATAAAGTCAAAACTAGGGATTTTGCCAATGGTTGCATAATGTTCAGTACTGTTCGCAACTCTTCAGATACAAAAGCAGCGCATGTTCAAAAGCAGCCTGCTTGATTGGCAATATATCCACAAACATCCATTCCCTCCACCATCAATGCTCAGTAGCAGTAGTGTGTACTGTCTACAAGATGCACTGCAGAAATTCGCCAAACTTCCTTAGACAGCATGTTTCAAATCCATGACCACTTCCATTTAGAAGGACAAGGGCAGCAGCTTTGAGAACACCGCCATCTGCAAGTTCTCCTCCAAGCTACTCGCCATCCTGACTTGGAAATATATTGCTATTCCTTCACTGTCACTGAGACAAAATCCTGGAATCCAATGCATTCTGGGTCAACTGACAGCTTGTGGACTGCAGTGGCTCAAGAAGGTATCTCGCCACCGTCTTCTCAAAGACAACTAGGGATGGGCAATAAATGCTGGCCCAGCCATGCAGTGCACGTAGGCAGACAAAACTTCAGGAGAGCAGGCCTACTGGAACTGATACCATCTTCCTTCCAGCTTCAACAACTGCCTGGTTGGGGTTGTAGGAGATTGGGAAGCAGCGGGAGTCTGACTCTATCTGAGCTGTTGACTATACTTGGACCCAACCTTGGACGGGTGTCACTCCAAATGTGGCTGGGCAACAGTAGCACCTACTATCCTAGACATGAGTGGGTCCATTCAATTCAGTGTGGCCCCTTGGTGGCATTCTACAGGCCTGAAGGGGAGGAAAGAGTAAAGGTTCCAGGAAAGACTGCTGGGGAGGAGGGTGGGGTCTAGTGGTGTGAGGCCAAGGATGGGGAGGAAGCAGATTACTGTTACTGTGGGTTTCTCCCTGAGATTAGATCTTGTTAGCAACCCATTCCCCCAATCTTCTGTAGAGAGGTTTCCCTTTTGTTTTGGCCCAAATGTGGTCAACATAGACAGGTAACTCCATTAGGTCTAAGCCTCAACAATCATAGAATCCCTGCTGTGCAGAAAGAGGCCATTTGGTCTATCGAATCTGCACTGAACCTCCGGAGAGCATCCTACCCAGAACCAACTCGCCAGCCTAACCCCATAACCCTGCATTTCCCATGGCTAATCCACCTAGTCTGCATATGCCTGGACATTGTAGGCTAATTTAGCATGGCCAATCCAACTAACCTACGCATCTCTGGACTGTGGGATGACACCGGAGCACCTGGTGGAAGCTCATGTAAACACGGGGAGTACGTGCAAATTCCACACAGACAGTCGCCCAAGGCTGGAATCAAACCCGGGTCCCTGATGCAGTGAGCCAGCAATGTTAACCACGGAGCCACTGTGCCAAATCATTCTGATTTCAGTGCTTTAAAAAGCTAATTTCCACCATCTTCCAAAACAATAAAATACAGGAGTCCAAGAACCATAAGGTTGTGGTTTTAGAGATATTTTAGTGTGAAGTGTGAATGAAATATTTTGGTTGACTTACAGCACAATTTAATGACACAACTGAGACTCCTTATTCAGTTCACTGGCAGGAAAACCATTGTGATGGTGTATGACATCTCTCTATAGACATATGAATGGCAGGAAATACATTATATATTGCGGTTGTCCTTGAACCATGCAGAAAAGTCTGACAAAAATAACATCATAGTGTACCCAGGTCCCACTCAAATTCTGCCTCTTTCCAACTGGCACAGCTTTTGTACTCCAGCAGCAGGGAAATGCATGTTTCAGTTGACCTCTAAATTCATGTAGGCACCTGAGCAAAAGTAGAGATTTCAATATGGTGTCTCGTAGGTCCTGCTTAAATTGATTGTGCATTCTCCTTTCTTGTAATTGTCAATCTTCTGTGTAGACAGCATATTTTCAGGAGCATACAAACAGGGTGAGTGCAATTGCTGTGCTCCACGAATAATTGGATAGGAAATGTGAAAGTTTTACTTCACTTGCATCAGCTTTAGAAAGTATCAGCTCTGATTTGTTCTTCAACTGTGTTATCATTCTCAAGTGCAAATAACCTCCATTTCTACATCAGCAAAACAAGCACGCAGAACAAAAGTAACTTCAATCTGTTGCTAACTTAAACTATAAAAGGCTGACAGTAGACTTGTGTTGATGCTTGGAGAATTACAGACAATTTCTAATCAAGCTGTTTTTGTTATTACATACATCTGGTGCAGGTGGGACTTGAATGCAGATCTTCTGGCCTGGAGGTAGGGACGCTACTATTGGCTACAACAGCCTCTAAATTACAGAATTGTAGCAACTGCTTAGCAATGTAGTTGATCAATATGGTAGTTAATAGCCTAAATTAAGATAACTTGAACTAAATTCAAAGTGACGGATCATCTTTTCAATTAGCTCTTTATTATATTAGAACAACTAGAAAGGGTTTTTGAGGTGCGTTAGAAATCTATTAGAAGTAATTGGCTTTTCAATTAAGAGTGTGGTCTATTAAATGTGCACACATTCTCAAGCACTGAATAGCTATGGCTTACCATATTGCACATGACAAAATTAAATGCAGCATCCCTGCCAAATACTATGGCGAGTGCAAAAATAAATCTATACGCATTGTATCTAAAACAATATCAGAGAATTCTGGAGAAACTCAGTAGCATCTGTATAGAGAGAAACAGAGTTAATGTTTCAAGTCCAGGATGATTGTTAGGGTTTCAGGACTTGAAACGTTCACTCTGTTTCCCCTCTCCGTAGATGCTGCCAGTTTCTCCATGTTTGTTTCAGATTTTCAGCATCCAAAGTATTCTGCTTTTGTACAAGTATTGTATCAAATACCAGGTACACTAAAAAAGAGGCACATAACCTTGACAACTGATTTCAGGGACTGACTCAGCCCTTAAGAGTGGGATTATTGCCTTCCCCTTCTTGTCTCTGATAGAACTGGAAGTGGGAGGCAGGTTGGGGTTAACTTAGAGATTTTAAAATCTTTTACCTGCCCACCCATTTACAAGCTAAGAATCATTGGGGTTTAAATCTGCTCCCCACTCCTTACCTCCACCTATAAATCCTGTGCAGTGTTTCAGTTAATGGCTTGAAAGTGTCTGCTGATATCAACCATACAATAAAGGTCCAGACCCGAAACGTCAGCTTTCCTGTTCCTCTGATGCTGCCTGGCCTGCTGTGTTCATCCAGCTCCCCACCTTGTTATCTAATAACTGCTGTTTGTGTGTAAAGCGATTTCTATTTTTTTTTACATATCTACTTTCTTTAAGTTATTTTCCTGCACTCTTTTTTAATTTTATTTCTATTTTAAGTGTTTAAGTTTTCGTTTGGTCTTATGATCTTAATTCAATTTATTTCAGTAATTTTACTGCTACCATGTCTGCTACTGAGTATCAGCAAACACAGCCTAAGGACTTTTGATTGAATTGTTAGTCTCCATATGTTAGTTCAGTTGAATACTTAACTCCCAAAGTCAGCCTTACGTTAAATCTATCCTGTATTAAACAAACTACTTGATGGACTGCTGCATAAAGTTATTTAATGGTTAATTCTGCAAACTATGTCTATGAAATTATTAATTACCTAGAATTATTTTGCCATTATCTCTCCGCCTATAAAATCTGTGTCAGTGCACTTCCATCCACTTCACCCGATGAAGGAGCAGCGTTTTGAAAGCTTGTGATTTCACATAAACCTGTTGGACTATAACCTAGTGTCACATGACTTTTGACCATGTCCCACTAGTAGTGGCAGAATCATAGAATCATCCTTGTAGTTTCTGTGGGGAGTAATTCACCTATTTTCTCCCTCCTGCTTGTCCATCATTTACAAGGCACAAGTTAGGAGTTTGATGGAATACTCGCCATTTGACTGTATGGGTACAGCTCCAACAACACTTGGGAAGTTTGACTCCATCCGAGACAAAGCAGCCCAATTGACTGGCACCCCTATCTACCACCTTAAACATTCACTTTAATCCTCCCAACAGGCAGTGGAAAAAGTATGTACCATCTACAAGATGCATGCAATAACTGACCAAGGTTCCTTGAACAACCCCTTCTAAACCAATTACCTCTACCACCTCAAAGAACAAGGGTAGCAGATACATGGAAACTCCATCACCTGCAAGTTCCCATCCAGATTGATATTTTCTCCATCCCAGCATACACTGAAGTGGTCACCAATATCCTAAATAAATACTTGTGGTTAGATATTGGCAAACAAAGTGTAAAAGGTCTCTTTAAATTACAATTCTACTGTTAACCAGTTTTAATTTAATCACCTAAATAATGAGTCAGATTTCCTTATGGGAACATTTTTATTCTGATTAAGTGCAATCTTTCAGTGACAATTGCAGTGTCCTAATGTAAAAACAAGTTTTGTAGTCTTATATTGTCATCTGAATAAATTCATATTGAAATGACTTGACTTTCTGCTATAAGGGAACTGTGGAGTAGACCGCTATTTCTTCCTCTACTTTTACTAGGGGAATATATTGATGAATATTTAAAAGATTCTAAGACCTTCTGCATTGTCCACAAGGCCAGTAAATGTCAGGAGATAAATTGCTGCTGATGAACAATCCGTCTTGGAGGACAGTCTGGAAATAGATTTTACCAGGCTCTATCCATGTTCTACAGGAAGATAACAAATGCTTTATTTGATAATAAATCAAATATGTGAACCAACAGGAGAATGGATAGTTTATACTAAATCCCTTAAATCAGTACCCAGAGAAACCACTTTCTGAGTGTGTCTGACAAGTATTACATCATGAAGAACATTATTGCATATGTTTTGATAATTTTACATTTTACAAAGCAAAATAGACAGCAGAAGAAATTGAACTTTAACAGTTGGCAAAAGATCTTGCAGGCATATGCAGCAACCTACAATTGGATTGCTCTGATCAGTTGCACTTAATATTTGCATAACCTTACTATTTGACATTGGGAATGTTTTGCACACTGCATCAAGTTTTAACATGATATGTATATCTAACAGATGGTATCCAGCAAACTTGACCTATGAACTGAAGCTATTTAGCAGCTTTTGACATGGAGAAAACATATCACAGGAGGTGTTAAGTTATTGGAATAAAGTCGGTAAGTGCTGACCGTTGTAGAAAACTTGTTACCTCCTGCCTACAATGACACCCATCCGCCCCACCAAATCAAACAACCTTGCCCCAATATTTTCATAACTCATAAATTAACCTGGTCAAAGCAAATGGAAAACAGACCGTGTTTTAAAATGTCCATTTGATTTTTCTCCTAAATTGCTCTGTGCCCATGAAATTAATTTTAAATTCACCACAATGGAACAAATAGATTTATTTATTTAGGAGGCTAAATGTTCTCTATCATTGATGAAAAACAAATTGCCACTAAATTACTAACAACTGCTTAGCATAGTTTACTGCAGAAATATGGAAGAAAAATCATCTTCTTCACAGCATGAGTAGGTTCCTCTTTGATTCCAATGACCTGATACTGTCTAGTTCTCAATGTAGGCAGCTAAATCACTCAATTGCATTTTCGCCATTTTCATCAAAGAAGAAAAGCTATTTACAGATCTCCAGTTTCAAATCTCCAGCATCTGCAATGCTTTCTTTTGTTTTATTATGAAGGTATTTACAAGGACATGCACAAATTTAAAGAATGGCTTCACATCTTAAGTAGTCACAGGATGGATGATCTGGCCTGAAAGTCTTTGCTCCTTTTGTTTAATGAGGTAGCATTTTGGAGTAGAAGAATAAATGACTGTGGTTTTCAACCACTGTGGAATTTTAATTTCAGGGTTTATGGGATTTCTCCCCTGCCCCAGGATCCCTGTCCAAAATCCAGTCTTATAGACAGGCTTAGTCATTTGTTAGAAAGGGGACACTAGGCCAAAGCACAGCTGAGGAGCTAGATAGTGGACAACATATGGAATACGTGTAAACACACGAAGAGGTGCAGAAGATTGGTAAAGTTGACAAATCATGAGGGATGATCCTTGGGGAAATATGTGCACGAATAGATATGGGGATATCAGTAATCATGGTGGCCATAAACAATAGGTACAGGACGAAGCTGACAGATTACTGAGGGCAGCGTGTTTGATGAGTTCTGAGAGAATGGGGGAATTGCTCATTATAGGCACTGAAGATCATGAAGATGAGAGTGGATGAGGAAGACATTTACAGGGTTAGCTTGTTAGTCCTGGAGGAAACTTTCTGCTCTCCTTCGTGCATCAGCAGTGCTGAACAAGCTTGCTGGATATCACCCTTGACACTGCTTTACCCTGCTGGAATTTCTGAGACTGGGGAAATCAAGTGATAAATCTTTAAAATGGAGTCATTCAGTTTTCTTAGAAAGATCTCTGAAATGCAATTACCTGATCAGTCATTTGCCCCTTGACCTACCTCTGTTCAAAGTGGCAGTAAATGGGTTTGAGGCATCTGGGGTTGTGTCAACATTTTAACATTTTTATTTCCCAACCAAAACAAACCATCCATTTTTAGAGTTTAAGTTATTCGATCATAACACAAGAAAATCAACAGCAACGACAGAAGGTAACACATGACTATTAAAGACGCCACTGTCCTGCCCTCTCATTAAAGAGAGACAACTGAAGGTGATTTAAGCTGAGGGTCATCACAGTATCATGTCAGGGGAAAGGTTGAGAAGCAGAGTCCCTCATGGTAATCTTGGCCTGTGTGGGAATTAAGTCTGTGCTGTCGGTGTCACTGTGCATTGCAAATCATCTGTCCAGTAAATTGAGCTAATTGACACTTCTTTCTAAAAGGCATTGTTTGTCAAGTTTCACTAGCAGAGAAAGCTTGGAGCAGAATTTATGACTTTTGACTTGTGTAATTCATGGAAGAAAAGTTTACCTGCTAATAAATTATATGACGTGAAGTCTATTCAGTTGTGGAGTAACACATGATAAATCATAGTTTAAAAACAAATAAGAAATGTGAAACAAAAACAGAAATTGCTGGTGAAACTCAGCAGGTCTGACAGCATCTGTGGAGAGAAAGCTGAATTAATGTTTTGAGTCTGGTGATGCTTCATCAGAACTGGGTGTGGTTTGGTGTTAAGCCATTTATGATAAATGGATTATGATTTTAAATAGTTGATTTACAGAGTAAAGATTACCCTATGCTACAGCATTGAGAGAAAGACTGAGAACAAGTTTCACCTTTTTAGGGGCTTCTAGAAAAAGTTTCAAGATACAATGTGAAAAGACACAAAGTAAAGGTGGCATTTTCAAATATGTAGAGAAAGGAGGGGTGGGGTTGAGGAAGTTACGTAGGATGGCGATAGTTGAGTGCAGGTAGGCAGTGGTGGGGAGTGGCCAGTGAGGTGGGAGGGGTGGATAGGTGGCAGAGAAAGTGGACAGGTTGTGCCAGGTCAAGGAGGCGGGGATGAGGGGCAGGGTTGGTCATGGGATGAGGCCAGGGGTGGGGAGATTTTGAAACTGGTAAAATCCACGTTTAGGCCATTGGGCTGTAGGCTCCCAAAGTAGAATATGAGGTGCTGCTCCTCCAGTTTGCGGTTGGGATCATTGTGACACTGGAGGACATAAATTATTCTGTGGCATGTTGTAAATAAAGCTCAATGAAAGAATTCCTCCATGTTCTGTCCAATACTTATCCCTGAACAAACAATGCTAAAACAGGTTTTCTGGTCATTATCATAAGTATTATGAATGTGAGATTTTATAAGATGACTATCATTGAACCTGTCTCTTTATTTTAGGATAAAATGGAATAACTAAATGATTCATGTGATCGGATACAAGTTTTGTCCAATGACAACCCTGTTTGGCTTGATTACCGTGAAAACTAGGACCAGATCAGTTGTTATTTAAGTGCATCAGTCAGGTTTAATCAGGAAACAAATGTATGAAATGTTCTTATTTGTTAAATATTCTGCCTTAGAGGCTTTGAACAGGAACGTGTTCTGTATGATACATCATACTCACTCTGTCTCTGCTACTGGAGCCCCCCCACCCCCGCCCAAGGCTTGCACTCAACCACTCTTCTTATTGCCTGCAACATCTTCCCTCCAAGCCCCTGCACCACTAACTCTGCATGTTTTCCCTGGTGTCTAATCACTTGCTTGGGACACATTTCCTGCACCAGAAGGAAGAGCAGTTTCACCCCCTTTCACCTTTTGTAATAACTGTCTCTCACTTATTCCAGGAACAAAACAACCCAAAATAGGCAGAGCCAAAACAGCTGGTGGGTGACCAGTCTTTCAGCTCCTTGCCCCTTATCAGCAGAGGATGTTGACTCTGACTGCCCCAAGACTTGAAGTTTGCATTTTCTCCTCGTGTCTGTGTGGGAGCTGTATTTCTTTCCACAGTCCAAAGTTGTGTGGGCTAGGTGGACTGGCCATGCTAAATTGCCCATAGTGTTCAGGGATGTGTAGACTGGGTGGATTAGCCATGGGAAATGCTCAGTTACAGGGTTAGGGATAGGGAGACTGGGTCTGGGTGTGAAGATCTTCAGAGGGTTGGTATGGACTTGATGGGCTGAATGGCCTGCTTCCACACTGTAGAGGTTCTATGATTCTCTAATACTTGTCTCAGAGGCTGCCCTTGACTTACTCTGTCAAAGTTTCTTGAGCAAAGGCTATACCCTTTGACTAGACTGAGGACTGTTGGTAACCATGGCAAGTTTCCTGGCTTTGTGTATCTACCAGATGGCATGATATATTAATAGTAATATGAGTCTTATGTTGCTGGCTGAGGGGGCAATGTGCAAAATACATAGCAAGGGAAGGCAAGGCAGGGATATTGTGACATCCAGGAATGAGCTTCAAGTTTTCCTGTGTGCAAAGTTCTGTCTTTGGTTATCATCCATGCAATGTCAAGATAATGACCAAGTCTTCAAAGAGCACCATTAGAAATTACATGATTATTACTGAGAGAAAATCACCAAACTCTGAACCACAGATCATCAGTCATCAGGATACATGATACAGTTCAAATACATAAAACCATCTGGGTTTTCAAGCCTCACAGGGAGAAATTGCTATTCAGCAGACAAGTACAGACAGCCTGGGGGCTGAAAGAATACAGCAAGCCAGGCAGCATCTGGAGGAAAGGAGCAGTCAACATTTTGCCAAGCACAGCTTGCCTCCAGAGCAAAAATCACCAAAACTAAAGCAAGAAAAATAAGCCAATGATAATCCATTTCAGGGCCTTGTAAATTTATTGCTCTGTGACCAAGTATTCAGGCACAAAGCTACTTTGTTTTGCTTTTGTCTACATAGTTTATTGCTTTAAAGTTAAATCTTCAGTCAGGAAAAAGAAGGGACGGTGTAGTTTGATGTGAATGAACCTTTAAGGAAGTGGATCTTCGACTGCTGTCAATAATTACTACCTTCACAAATTATCATGTATTAGTCCCAAGATACGCAATCAGTCTGCAAGAGGCAGGGTAGAGAGTACTACATACAGTTACCCTGTTAACTCTATTTGTACACAGTCTCATCATCAGATGAAGAGCCCCCAATATTCTTTTACCAATCCTTGTGTCTGATTGTTACTTTAAGGAGAAGAATGTGCATTTGGTGTGTGTTCTTAATCAATCTGGTCAGAGATGTTATTACATGCCTTTGAAGCATGTGAGACTTGAACACATGCTTCTTGGCACCACAAGGGCGTTATTTCTATATAGATAATGGATGAAATCAAGAGGGGATTGGGAAAGGGAAACTTTTACAGGGAAGTGGACAAAGAGCAGAGAGACATGATTAATTGGATAGTCTTACAGAGAGCCAGGGCAGCACGGTGGCTCAGTGGTTAGCACTGCTGCCTCACAGTGCCAGGGACCCAAGTTTGATTCCAGCCTCGGGTGTCTGTCTGTTTGCAGATTCTCCCTGTGTCTGTGTGGGTTTCCTCCCACAGTCCAAAGATGTGCAGGCTAGGTGGATTGGCCATGCTAAATTGCCTGTAGTGTTCAGGGAGGTGTAGGTTAGTTGGTGGGGTGGGTCTGGGTTGGATGATCTGAGGTTCGGTGTGGACTTTTTGGGCCAAAGGGCCTGTTTCCACACTGCAGGGGATTCTATGGAAAGAGCCAGCATTGACACAATAAACAGAATGGTCTCCTTCAGAGCTGTATTGCTCAACTAAAGTGGCTGGGTGGATCCTTCTTTAACACATGCTGGGATAACAGGTAGGATTTTTTTGAATAAAGCTTTTAGTCAAGCATGTTCTTGATTAGTAAGATGACGAGGTTTGCATTGAAGAGCTGGAAGGAGCACACCTTGCCTTTATTGTGAAGTCACTTGCTTGATAACAACTGAGATCCAGAGCTGAGTCTATTCGGAACAGCCCAAGTTCCCTGAAAAGTTGATAACTGAGGGCTCTCAGTGGCACAAGGAAGTGACCTACAGATGGATAAATAGAAGTTTTTAATGTCAGGAAATTTGATTACTTCTGTCCTTGCACCATGAACGGCTTCATTATTGATATATTTATACTGGCAATCGAGCAGACCTCTAAAACCCTGTAGGCATTCAGCTGCAACTGAATATCTGCCAGTAAAACTTTTTTTTTTGTGTGCTGCAAGCCTTTTATTACAGCATAACAACGATGTGTTACCGGTGGCAACCATGTTAGTTCCTTACTGCTGTGACTACAGAAATTCCAGGAGGAACACTTCATGTTGGAAGGGATGGCTAGATGAACGACTGTAGTATTGTTCCAATTGCTTTCCTAACATGCTAATGGCATTTCATTAACTACAAATAACCACAGACAAGTGTCATTACAGTTTGGCTTAATACTTGTTAAATTGCTCACATGCCTTTCTTTGCTCTCTTAAAAGAGATGTTACAAAGCCAGATGCCTTATGTTTCCATCAGGCTTCAGTCATGTTTATGCCTTCTAGTCAGAAACATTGCTTCATGATGAATACAATCACTAGGCAGGGTGTCATCAAAAAAAAAATAAAATGAGACTTGAATGAACAGTATGCTGTGGCAGAATTGTCCTCTGGTAATGATCTGTCAGTATAGCAAAGCAATGATAGACAATACAGGACCAAAAGCACTTAACTCTGCCCTCAGGTGTAAATCTATGATTCATGCTATCTATGACGGTTAAGTAGTAGCAAAAAGACTACATTATCCCTCAAAGGGAAAATCATCTACCTAGATTGACTAGTGGGAACAATGTGAAGCAGGAAGTGTTTTGTTGTACAAGATCTTGATTATCTTTCTGTTTATTCATTCACATGATGCAGGCTTTGCTGGCAAGGCCAATGCAATTGCCCATCCCTAATTACCCTTGGGAAGTTAACGGTGAACTGCCTTCTTGAACTGACTCAATTCACATGTTATTAGATTTGATCGCTATGGTGTGGGTTGGAAGAGGACTCTCAGCCTTTTTGTTGTTTGGGTTAAGCCCAATGCATTCTGAAAAAGGGTCATTGGACCCGATACATTACCTTTGCTTTCAGTCCACAGATGCTGCCAGGTCTGCTGAGGTTTTCCAGCAACTTCTGTTTTTGTTTCAGATTTCTAGCATCCACAGTTCTTTTGTTTTTTTTTTTGCTAACTGTCTATTGTAGCTCCTCTTGCTATGGACCAGATCAAACCCCCTCAAAAAATATTAAGAAGATAACCAAAACCCCAACTTTTTCTTGGGTGTTCTGTCTGGATGCAATTGGATTTGACATACTACCAGGCTTGAAGCAAAAGGCACGTTATTCTTGCCCTACAGTCAAAATACCAGCAAAAGAAAGAAGAATTGGAATAACTAGATTCTACTGGAAAACTTAACAGAACAATAGATTATTTAACCCATAAACAAAGGCAAATTTGGTAAAATAGATTGCCTCACATGTAATTCCCCAGTTCAGGAGAAAAGAACTTGAAGAGAAAACTCTGAAAGAGAGCGAGAACTCAAGCATTTTTGCTGTAGCAGGGAGAGATATATAGCAGCTTCCAAACCCCAAAAGCAACTGAAAGTTAAACTAACATCCTGGTTCTGTGGGAGCTTGACCCCACCCCTTCATGATGTTTCTATTGTTTCAACTATTAAAAATAACTAAGGCCTTACAAGCTGTTTACTTTATTGCCTTGTAACAGACCACTCAGCGCCTCTGCCTCAACCTCTTTTTATTAAAAAAAAGGGACACAATACACCTCTTAAAGCCATGACATTGTCTTTCTCTTCAGAGTGAGCACTGACTGATGCACCATTAACATACTGTGGTTTTATTTCAGAAATGGCTATCAGCTTGGGTATGACTCACAATTATTTAAAGTTAAAGAGTTCATAATCAGTGAATAAAGTTATTATGAGGCCTGGAATCTGCCCGTAGTATGTTGCAGTATTGCTTAAAGAAAGTTTGGGAATAATGTTGGTGTAATACGTACATCTTTGTATGACAACATTTTAAAAGAGAAGGGATCTATGGTGGAGCAATTCAATAGAACTGTTATCATTACCTTTATGAATTTATCTGGACATCTATGTCACTGTAGTACCTTCCAATGGACAGTTTGATTCAGCAAGTCAAAGCGAGTATTCTTGTGAATTGTCCTGATGCACGCAAGAAGAACAGCTTTCACAAAATTCTTCTATTTTTCAGCCATTTAAAACAATTGTAAATTATATTGTTAGTAAGAATTAAATATATAGGAAGTAGTAAGAACAAAAGAAGGGAAGATAACATTTTGGAAAGGAAATGATATACTTTGTGTTTTACATACACAACTGTTCTGAGGAAGGGTCACTTGACTGGAAACTTTGATTTCCCTCCAAAGATGCTGCCAGACCTCCTGAGCTTTTCCAGTGTTTTTTTTTTGTTTCTGATTAACAACCATTCTGTTGGTTTTTACTTTATGTCTTATATGCATAATAGCACAAACATTGACAAGTTGGTCTGCCTACAGTCCATTTCCTTTAACTTAATTTCAGCCAACCCAGTAAATTTTAGGTTAGTATCAATAATATTAAAGTTAAGATGGTGAGTGGCATGGAGGGCAACTTGAGGTGATGGCATTCCCAAGTGCCTGCTGCTCTTGTCCTTCTAGGCAAAAGAGATAGTGTGCAGTTGAAGAAGCTTTGGTGAAAAGCTGAACTGCACCTTGTAGATGGTACACTCTGCGGCAGTGGTGTGCCAGTGATTGTTTAAAGTAATGGAAGGGATGAAGCTGAATTGGATGACTCAACAAATTGAGCTGAATGATAGATAACAAGGTGTGGAGCTGGATGAACACAGCAGGCCAAGCAGCGTCATAGGAGAAGGAAAGCTTGACGTTTCAGGCCTAGACCCTTTCTGATGAAGGGTCTAGGCCTGAAACCTCAAGCTTTCCTGCTCCTACGATGCTGCTTGGCCTGCTGTGTTCATCCAGGTCCACACCTTTTTATCTTGGATTCTCCAGCATCTGCAGTACCTGTTATCTCTTGAGCTGAATGATGACAGGCTTCTTCACTGCTGTTGATCCTGCATCAATCCAGATTAGTGGAGAGTATTCTATCACTTTGCCTCTAATTACTCCTTACAGATGGCAGGAATCTGTATATGAGTTATTCCCTTCACAATTCCCAGTCCCTGACCTGCTAAAGTAGCCATAGCATTTATAAGGTGAGGAGTGACTGTAAATGTACAAGATTAGGGATTATGCAGAATAATGTGGGAACTGTGAGTCAAAAGTGGGAACTTACTTTATTTTCAACCTTTGTGCCAGTAGCAGAATTATGTATTCCAAAATTGAACAGACTGACTGCTTGAAAGGTCCTATCAATAGACGTCAGCTTTTCCCAGTAAAATTAAATTGTTGAAATTCAGACTCTGTTTACCCCAGCATATTTAGTTCCATTTCAGAAAGCATAGCCTGACATGAACCAGCTCCCAGTGATTATACTGCTGAATCCAGCTTAGTCATTCTGGCAACAGGTTCCTGGATACCATTGTTCATGGTTCAGTGACTCTGTTGCTGGTACAAGAGTATTGCATTGAGCAATATAAGCACTGAGAGCTGCTTATTGATGCCAGGCTCTTGAAATCCAAATGAAAGCGAGCTCAAGGGACATAAGGCCGATTCTTGTTCCTAAATCTCATGTTTCTATGACATACTGTTATAAAAATACAAAGGCAAAGTCAACAAGGATGTGTTTTACACTAAAGTAAAATCAGAAATTGCTGGAGAAAATCAGCAGGTCTGGCAGCATCAGTGGAGAGAAAGTACAGTTAACGTTTCGAGTCAAGCACTGGGCCTGAAATGTTAACACTGTTTTCTCTCCACAGATGCTGCCAGACGTATTAAATTTCTACAGCAATTTCTCCTTTTGTTTCAGATTTCCAGCATTTGCTGTTCTTTGTTTTATTATAAATTTTGCACTGAAATAACTACACAGTGACTGGTATCCCATCGTCAAGTCACCCTTTATTTATATGCGCACTCTACATGGGCTGTGACCAGCCAGCTCAAATCCAACCCCTAGATTGAGGAGACTTTTTGAATCTCCTGTTTATATCTGTCAGCCATGGCTCCCTGATTGGCCCTGATTAACAATTCCAATCAAGGATCTCATAGTCAATGAGTGGCTGTGACATGATTGAATACTTCAACTTTTAAAAGCTCCAATTATAGGGCAAAAGATTAACATTCAATGATGAAGGGTGACTTAGAGTCATAGTCATAGAGTAATACAGCATGGAAACAGGCCCTTAGGCCCTAACTGGTCCTTGCTGACCACGCTGCCCACTCAGCTAGTTCCAATTGCCCACATTTGGTCCATATCCCTCTATGCCCTTCTCATCCATGTACATACCGAAATGTTTTTTAAATGTTGCTCTTGTACCTGCCTCAATGACTTTCTCTGGCAGCCCATTCCAGATACGCATCACTCTCTGCGTGCAGAAATTACCCCTCTGGTCCTTCTTAAATTTTTCTACTCTCACCTTAACCTATGCCCTCTATTTCAATTCCCCATCCCTGGGTAAAAGATGATCTCATTGACTATGAGATCCTTGATTGGGATTGTTAACCAGGGCCATTCATCCTATTTATGCCCCTCAGGATATTATAAACCTCAATAATGTCACCCCTCATTCTCCTACGTTCCAAGGAATAAAATCCTATCCTGGCCATTCTTTCCCTATAACTCAGGCCTACTAGTCCTGGCATCATCCTTGTAAATCTTCTTTCCACACTTTCCAGTGTAATTATGTCTATCCCATAACAGGGTGACCAAAACTGTACGTAATACTCCAAGTGTGGCCTCACCAACGACTTATACAACTGTAACATAACGTCCCAACTTCTATGCTTAATGCCTTGAGCGCTGAAGGCCAGCATGCTAAATGTCTTCTTCACCGCCCTATCCACCTGTGACGCTGCTTTCAACGAACTATGTGCTTATACTCCTAGGCCCCTCTGTTCCACAGCACTCCACAGGACCTTACCATTTACTGTATTCCCTACCTTGTTTTGACTTTCCAAAGTGCAACTCATCACACATATCTGTATTGAATTGCATTTGCTAATCCTCAGCCCACTTCCCCATCTGATCAAGATCTCTCGGTAACTTTTGCCAACTTTCTTTGCTATCATCTTTGCTTTCTTTGTATCATCTGCAAACTTATTAATCATGCCTTGTACATTCACATCCAGATCATTTACGTAAATAACAAGTAACAAATGTCCCAGCACCGATCCCTGTGGGCACACCACTAGGCTCAGGCCTCCAGTCCAAGAAACAACCTCCAACCATCACCCTCTGCTTCCTACCATTGAGCCACTTTTGAATCCATTTAGCTATCTCTCCCTAGGTCCCAGGCGACCGAACTTTCATGACTAGCCTGCCACGCGGGACCTTGTCAAAAGCCTTACTAAAGTCCATATAGACAACATCCACTGCCCTACCCTCATCTATCTTCTTGGTTACCTCTTCAAAAAACTCTAAAAGATTTGTCAGACATGACTTCCTACGCACAAATCCACACTGACAATCATTAATCGGAGCTTGACTATCAAATATTGGTTGATCCTGTCCCTCAGTATCCTCTCCAATAACTTGCCTACCACTGATGTCAGGCTCACTGTTCTGTAGTTCCCTGGCTTGCCTTTGCTACTTTTCTTAAACAATGGAACAATATTAGCCGCCCTCCAGTCTTCTGGAACTTCACCAGTGGCTAAAGATGAAGCAAAAATCTCTGCAAGGTCCTCTGCAATTTCTTCCCTAGCCTTCCACAACATCTGAGGGTGGACTTGATCAGCGCCAGGGAATTTATCCACCTTAATGTGCTTTAAGGTTGCAAACGCCTCCTCTCTGGTAATATGTATGTGGCCCAAAACATCCCCACTTCTTTCCCTTATTTCCTTAGCGTCCATGATTCTCTACTCAGTAAACACTGAGGAGAAATATTCATTAAAAATCCCCCCAGTCTCCTGTGGCTCCACACGTAGATGGCCATGCTGATCTTTAAGGGAACCTATTCTTTCCCTAGCCACTCTTTTACTCTTAATGTAGCTATAGAACCTCTAGGAATCATCTTTAACCTTATCTGCCACATTCGTCTCATACCGTCTTTTTGTTCTTCTGATTTGCCTTTTCAGTGTGCTTCTACACTGTTTATAGTCATCTAGGGATTCACTTGAGCCCAACAGCTTAAGCCCAATGTATGCCGCCTTCTTTTTCTTGATCAGAGCTGCAATATCCCTAAACTTGCCGGCTTTTCCCTTCACCCTAACGGGGACACCCTGCCCCTGGACTCTCGATACCACACTTTTAAAAGCCTCCCATTTTCCAGTCGTTCATTTTCCTTCAAGCAGACATGCTCAATCAACTGCTGCTAGATCCTGTCTAATGGCCCCAAAATTGGCCCTGCTCCAGTTTAGCACCTTAACCCATGGACCTGTCCTATCTTTTCCCATGACTATGTTAAAACTAAGAGTTCAAGACAGTGAAGCAGTGGAAGTCATTTCTTTTGTATTTATGCAATGAGTCTCCCTGGCAAATGGTTCAAGGAAGGCTTATTACAATGGGTGCCCCTACAGAGATCAGACAGTATTCGATCACTGTGTCTCCTTTGTGGGTTTTTTTTTCTCCACTTTCCCTGGTCTGTCAGGTTTGCTCTGTATACCAATTATCCAAAGCAGTTCTAACAAGGAATATATCCAATGTTCTTTATTAAAGCAAGGTACACTACAAAAAAACCTGCAGAATTCTAATCCATACAATCGCAAGTGGACACTTTCAAGTAGACTTCCCTGAAGATCAGATCAGACCAGAACAAGTGATCAGCCATCTCTATCCCAACTTCCAGATATTGGTCAGTCAACCTTGCCAAGCTAGTTACCTTTTGGTTGAGAGGTTAGCTGTTTTATATTCTTGCCACACAATGAAGCTATTCATTTACACTCAAAAGGTGGAGAACAGTGGATGCTAGAAATCAAAAACAAGAACAGAAATTGCTGGAGAAACTCAGCAAGTCTGGCAGCATTGTAGAGAGAAAGCAAAGCTAATGTTTTGGATCCGGTGACCCTTCTTCAGAACTGATTGTAGCTGGAAAAATGTTAGCATATATGCTGAAGATGGGTTGGGGGAGGGGAACAGAGTAGATGTTAGTCAGAAGGTGCAGGGCCTTGGATGGTGAGGAGGGGAGTAACGAAAGGGCACATGTTGCACCTGCTGCAATTGCAGAGGAAGATGGCATGGGGCTGTGGGGAGGTGTTGGGAATGGAGGAAGAGTGGACCACAGTGTCCCCGAGTGAATGGTACCTACAGAAGACTGACAAGGGAGGGGGGTATGTGTCTGGTGGTGGCATCCCGCTGGAGGTGATGGAAATGGTGGCAAATGATCCTTTGGATGTAGATGCTAGTGGGGTGGTAGGTGAGGACTGGGGTCCCTATCATCATTGTGGGATGGAAGAGGAGGGGTGAGGGCTGAAGTGCGGGAGATGGGTTAGTCACGGCTGAGGGACACGTCAAACACTGTGGTGGGGAATCCTTGGTTGAGGAAGAAGGTGGACAGTTTGGAAACCTTCTTATAGAAGCTGGCATCATCAGAAGAGATGTGATAGAAACAGAAATTGGGTATACAAGTATATCAAGTATACGAGTAGCACATTCTAAAGCAGGTTCCACAGAACATTGGGATCCAAGATCCCAGCAGGTTCATTCTTTCCAACACTGCACTTAAGTAAGGTTTTAGTTGACTGGAGGGGCAAGTGTTGAGATAGGAGCACTGTCAGGAAAAAAAAGCTTCCTGAGAAACAGGAGTTTGGTCATGATTCAAACTGTAAATAATGTTATTGAATTTTTTGGGGTGTTCTTGAGGTGTCACTCTTCATTTCTATTTGGCTACTGTCAGCTTTACTTCAGCTGGAGAGAATACCTGTTGTCATCTGGTATACAAATGTCACTTCAAAATTATTACTGCATTATGAACACATGAGTTTCTGTGCAAAGACATTTTTCCTTGTCTCTTTCTACTTAGGCTGTCCCTTGGGATGGAGGATGACAGCTTTCACTCCAGTTTGATGGGTTCTGAGATTGCTGATGACACCAATGCATGATCTGCAAACTCTACCATTCACCAGTGGCATTGGGTGATGTGCAGAGGATCAGATAGGTAAGTGTGCTGTGACTGATGCTGCAACTTTACCTCTGCGAGTTTCCGACCAAGTGTCTCAATATGTCCAATGCCTTCCAAATTAAACCTTCACCAAGAGCCAGGACTTCTATGATTTGGCAGAAATGTTTGGTCATGTCATGGATTTTTGAGGACATCCCAAAAGCGTTTCCATTGTCCTCCTGGGAGTCTCAAGTCATGACTGAGTTGAGCAGGTGTTTCAGGAATCTGGTGTAAAGCATACAAGCCTTACATAGGTGAAAGAATTCCTGTTTAAATATATTGATGTAAAGCAAATAGAAACCACTTGCTCTTAATTCGTCCTGAAACCTTCTTTCACATCAATACTTTGAAAGTACTTCAACAAAGCACTTAAGGACATTCTGGAGATTATTAAAGGTGCTAAGTGCAAATTTTTGCTTTTAAAATGCAATCAAACTTGGACACACATATTGAGGAGTTGTCTTGCGTTTGTAGGAAATTGTTTCATCAAGTTGAGAGACTTGTTTCTATATGGCAGGCATCTATCGTTCACATAGAATCAAAAACTAGCTTCAAATCAGACAAGAGACATACCCTCAACTAACATATATGCACAGAGCTTTAATCCTATGAATGTTTGGCTGTTTTATGCATATTTTGTGGAGGGCATTTCATTTCATTCCTGTTTCAGAAATAGATTTCTGAAAGGTATCCAAGGTAATGAGGAGCTTGGATAGAGTGAACACAAAACACCAAATACTCCTAAAGGAGAGGCCACTTACCAGGGAGCAGAGATTTAAGATAATTGGCAGAAGGATTAAAGAGGACATGAGGAAAAATGTTTTTATCCAGAGGATGTGGGTATCTGTCCCCAGTTTGGTGGTTGAGGCAAAAACATTTAATTCATTTAAAAGGGGGCCTGAAGTGTTGTAATCTGCAATGCTCTGGACCAGGTGCTGAATAGCCTCTTGTCGTGTGATGATATTGTTATGGCCATAAAGCATTCTCCAGTTCAGCAGTCTTTCTATACTACTGAACTATAGCATAAACAGAGATGGTTTAAACTGCTTCCAGGACATAACATTCTAGGCTTCCCAAGAACACAAAGGATCAAAATCTTGGAACTCCTTTCTAACAGCATTACATGGATTGCAGAGACACAAGAATGCAGCTCCCCAGCACCTTCTCAAGTATAATTAGGGATAAATATTTAGGAACAAATTACTGCAGATGCCGGAATCGGCACTGAAAACAAAAAATGCTGGAAATCACAGCGGGCCAGGCACATCCGCGGAGAGCAAGAAAGATAACATTTTGAGTCTAAATGACTCTCCATCTCATCTGAAGAAGAGTCATCTAGACTCAAAATGTTAGTTTGCTCTCTCTCCATGGATACTGCCTGACCTGCTGTGATTTTCAGTAATTTTGACTTCATTAAGGATACTTATTTGCCTGGCCAGCGAAGTCCAGATCCCAGGAAAGATTTTATTTAAAAAATCTTCTTTAGCTATTTACATTGAACTTCTGTAAGGTCCATACTGACCAGGTCTGCAGCCAAAGAGCTGTCAGAGATGAAACTGGTACAGTGGGTTTTTTTTCAGGCTTTGCTTGTGTGTTGTGAGTAAAAGCAGAGAACACTGTTACATGATGCAAATGGCTCACCTGCTTCAACTACCACTGTTTTTGACGCCTCTTTAATTACAGTAAACAACTGTCAATGGTAATGCCATCAGACTGGCAGAACAATATTATTCAATCCTATTAAAATGAACAAAAGGAATAAATGCTTGTAATTAACACCATTAATGACCATGGAAAACTTAATGGAACAGCTAATCTATGAGCAAATTAACCTTTTATTGTGGGTGAATAGCTGTGGAAATGTAATTTAAAATAGGCTGTCACCATGGAATTTCTAAGTGTTTTAAACTCATTCTCCTGAACAGCCCGCAAAATATGTGAAACAATACTTGTCTTGCAGCTAATAAATCCTTGCTCTGATTTGTTAAAGGTGAATGAAAATTAGATATAGATTGCTTGGTATATTTGAACAGTAAAACTGAAAATTCAATACCAGTATGGTGGGTACATTTGTAGTCTTTGCATTAATTGTTTAAAACACATGGATAATGAAATTAGATTCAGATCTAATCACAGCAGTCAAAATCCCATTTATCCATACAGCCAGAAAGAAATTCCAATTTAGCAGGTCACAGGCTTCTGGTCTCAACATTGAGTTTAACAACTTCAAATCATAAATTCTGTCCCCCAGTTTGATACTTTGCTGCAGGCATCTGTGTGTTGTTTTCATATTTTTGCTTTCAGTTAGAGCTGACCTTTATTGTGCTATTAACACATGCTCTGGATGAATACTTTGGTCCTGCTGCACAACAGTTGCCACTCTCTCTGCCTTTTGCTCTACGACACCTTTGATCTCTGATCTCCCTCATCCCCTGTGACCTCTTTCATTCCACTTGCTTTTCTCTCCTTTTTCAACAGCATAAAACCTACCACGTTTCCAGCACTCTGATATTCTGAAGAACAGTTACATTAGATCAAAATGTTAAACTTTGTTTCTCTTTCCACAAATGTTCCAACAATGGCTGAGATTTCCCCAGCACTTTCTGATTTGAAGACAGGAATAGGCTTTGTTCTCACTGTGCTAAATCGGATCACAGCAATCTGATGTGATCATGTGTCCCCAGAGACACTACAGAATTTGTTGAATTAGTCCAACGCTTTCAGATGCCTGCTGTAGTCTTTCCAAATCTAATGTTAAGAAAGGTGGCTCAGCAGCACAGCTGTGTCCCAAGCCACCATTCCCAGGATAAATTTGTCAAATACTCAAAAGTAGCTCCACTGGCAGGACATATTACTTGTATGGCCAATACCAGACTCCTGAAGCAACTGCTGTACTTGGAACTTGGTCTCAGTAAGATACTCCCAGGAGGGCAATGTAATCCTGTTGGGGATGTCATCAAACCATGCCTGAAGATGTCAAACATCTCTGTCAAATCATGTAAGAGTTGTGTCAAACCAAAATAGACAAGGATTGAATACTTTGACAAGATCTTTTTGGGAAGAAACCAATCAAGTGTTCTATTCAAAGCTACACCATGGAACCTGTTCACATTGGGGTCAGATCAATCATTTCAAGGAAAATCTGAATGCACCCATGAAGGTCTACTTTATTAACATCAACACAAAGAAGCTGATGCCCAATGGTGTCAAGAGCTTTCAATTAGAAAGAAAAGCTACCAAAAGAGAATGGCAAAACAGATGGGAAGAAAATGAGCCAATAATCCAGTACCATCTGTACAAGCTGACAACCACTGCTCTCACAATGGTGCTTCACATCCTTCTCAGTGGTGCTGAGGTGTGGTCAAATTGTTGACATTATATCATGGTCCTAGAACAGCATCATCATAGCTGTCTTAGAAGAATCTTATGAACCAAATGAGGGGACAAAAGATCAAATATGATACACACATGCCAAGTCTGAAGAAAGATTGTGTTGGGACCACACAGGAACAAAGTTGGGGCACCAGAGACAGTAGAGAAAACTCCCAACACCTCAGCTTCCTGACCCTCAAAGCATCACCTACGTTCCATATGACAGAGTGTGCATGTTGTGGATGGGTCATATCACCCATCTCAAAAACCATTAGACCAGAATGCAAGTAAGTTATTCTCAATATGAGGGATCACCTAAGCAGAAGGATAATAGTTTGATCAACCAACTCCACTTCAGGATATTGCTAACAGATTCACAATTTAGAATGAAAACATGAGAAATGTAGAACAGGTAAGAACAATGAAAAGGAAGCTTTATGTTTTGAGTTGACAGCATTCATAATGAAGAAAGTCTATGGTCCATAAAGTTAGCTTCTCTCTCTTCGCAGATGCAGAGAGATTTGATGTAGCTTTTCTCACTGAAGAGCAAACAAAACTTGTGAGAAACACTCAGCAGATATGGGTTGAGGAGGCCTTGCCAATCTGGCTGTGGAAATGAGTGGTGGGTTTGACCACAATTGCTGGATGGGGTGGCCTTCCCCAGGGCAAAAGACAGAATAGGAAGAAAGCAGAATCAATGAGTTTAAATAACTCCTATTATTTTAAGTGACTCTCCTGGTTTCTGCCAATTTGAGGCAGTTAAAATTGAGACTAAATTTTGTTACTCACTTCATATTGATGCTATTGAATGCAGAAGTGAAAGCTGCTTTTTATAGAGATCGCTGCCATTGCAATTTGCCTCCTTTTCTTCTTCCTCCCATTAATCAGAAAAAGATATTAGCATCACAACCCCTATCTTTCCTGTGTACTGCAGGTTAACAATGTTGTCTCAGAAAAAGAAATTACACCTAACATTGTGCGACATAACATAACAAGCCTCACTCAGTGCTAGATTGGCATTTCAATAAAGCCATTGGTTGAGAGAATCTCTTGCACTCTGCGCCTTGAGGAGATGGAACATAGAAGAATAGGAAATTACAAGAGAGAGGAGTTTTATTGTTGAAGTGAACAGAAACGAGCTAAAAATTACGAGGTAATGGGATCCCGGCAGGAGGCCTGCAGTAGCTTGCCATTTCCAGACTCCAAGAATAACTGTAGGGCCCATTGTTTAGACTGCAAGTATGATAATGCTACAACAGATAAGGCTACTGGAGGCAGCTTACTATTTGCTTTTGAAGCTACAGCAATGGCCCCCTCAGTGATATGGTGGTAATGAGGGGTTGCCTATTACAAGCTATAAGTAGATGCTGCAGCAGGGACATGGTTGGAATATTACAAAGTAAATGGCTGCGCAGAGAGATACTATAAATCTAGTGGCAGTGAAATGACGATAATTAGGAAAGGGAGTAGGCGGTGAAGAGGGCAATAGTCTCACAGAAACTGAATTTGCACAGTGCAAGGTTCTAATTATGCTATAATGACCAGTTTGACAGCAGGAGGCTAATGTAATTGTTATTTCCTCTTAGGCTTTACTGTATTATTTACAACTTTGCATGTTAGGATTCCACTTTCAATTGAAATCACAAGTATTATTTAAATTTCTCTCAAAATGTGAAACTTTAATAGAAAAATGCCATTAAACAATCCAGTTACCTTTTTAAACAGTCCAACTGGAAAATATTTATACTCTGTGTAACATACATATAGACAGACCTCGCTAGAATTCAGAAAGAATTGATGCCCGAAGGCTGATGTTCTCCCTGATGTTACACATGGGTTTCATTCTATAAGAAATCTATCCTGCAGAGGAGGACTTTTATTTATTACAATTGATTGGTTGGGAGTGAGATATCATCATTGGCTCTCCCATTGTGAGAGCAGTGGTCATCAGCTTATACAGATGGTACTGGATTGTTGGCTCATTTGGCTGCCCTCTCTTCCCATCTGTCTTGCCATTCTCTTTTGGTAGCTTTTCTTTCTAATTCAAAGGTGTTGACATCATTGAGCATCAGTTTCTTTGTGTTGATGTTAATAAAGTAGACCTTCATGGGTGCATTCAGATTTTCCTTGAAATGATTTATTTTACCCCTATATAAAAAGGCTCCATGGTTTTGCTCTGAATAGAGCACTTGATTGGTCAGTCTGACATTGAGCATTCTGATGACATGCCCATCCATCTTAGATGATGTGATATTAACATAAACTTTAGACTTGGCATGTGTGTGTCATGGAGGATAATCATATTTGACCTTTTGTTCCCTCACTTGTTTCATAAGATTCTTCTAAGACAGCTATGATGATGCTGTTCTAGGAGCATGATATAACGTCAATAAGTTGACCAAGCTTCAGTGTCTCTAAGAAGGATGTGGAGAACCACTACTTTGAGTTTAGCAAGGGGTTTGATGTTGGGATTCTGGAAAACCTGACAACAAAATTTACCATAAGCTGAGCAAGCATTTTGAATTCAGTGGTTTACCTTCCCATCAATGATAGTTTTTTGGAATAGGTAGCTTCCATGACATAGCAAGTGACTGACATTTCCAACATTTTGAGAGTCTTAAGTGAAAAGGTTGGATTTGACACATTTGGTCTCCCTAGTGTTTAAGCCGTCTTTGACTTCTCTGAACACATCGATAATCTCCAAGCGCTAACTTGTACAATGTCAGCACATAGTAGTTCGAGGACAGTGATGATTGTTTTCTTGGTGGTGGCCTTCAGCCAGTTGAGCTTATGGGGTGATAAATTATTGCATTCCTGGGAGTTGGCTGTGTTCCTTCTGTGTAGACACTCAGGTCAGTATGGTGTCCCCGAAAAGAGGCTCCTAGCAATACTGAAAGAAGATTAATGATCTTCTGCATGCCCCAGGAATAAGTGTCACAATTTTTTTCAATTTTCCCAAAGGTTTTGGTCCTAACAATATCCCTGTGTAAGTATTGAAACTGGAAGATACACACTGATCTCTCAGTCATGTCCTATTGTGTGAAGCTCTGGCAGAAGGAAGAAATTCCAAGTGACTAATTACAATTGTCAAGAATGGAACAAGATTAATTGTAGCACCTACGGGGGCATAACATTGCACTCATCTGTTGGCAGAATTCCAGCCAGGTTATTTCTTAGTGGTCTCGCATCTGTTGAAGAGGAGGTTCTTGCAAAGTCTCAGTATGCCTTCAGCCCCACAAGAGAAATAACTAATATGATGTTCCCAACACACTAACTTCAGGAAAAGTGCAGTGAGCAAAACAGTTCTACGATCCTACAGAGATAGTAGGAACTGCAGATGCTGGAGAATCTGAGATAACAAAGTGTAGATCTGGATCAACACAGCAGGCTCCTGCTCTTCTGATGCTGCTTGGCCTGCTGTGTTCATCCAGCTCTACACCTTGTTATCTACTATCCTATAGAAGTTTTTGGCTTGGTGAATCAATCTGCTTTTTGGAAGGCGCTACAGAGTTACAGGCACCTAGTGAAGTTCAAAAAAAAAATTTGTTTCCGACATGGCAAAATGCAAATTACAGCTACAGGTATTAAACAGGGGTGTATCATTGCACTAATATTATTTCCAATATTTCTTGCAGCAATGCTGAAAATTACTACCAATAGCCAAATCAGAATTTTCTCAATTTTTGCCAAAGTGCGACTTTCAGGTTGACGTTGTTATGTGGTCCACCATGGCCTATATCATCTTCTCTCACTTAATCATCTGTTGTTCAGTTCTTTAACTATGAAACCATGTGCTACAGAGTCTGGCTCATAAAATCATGCAAAAGGAGTGGTGGGAATAACATGGCAACTGAGACTTTGTGATTCTCACACAGTCAATGCCGTAGTTAAACGCCAGCTCCAAAGCATATTAGATGCTACAAGCCAGGAACTGACCCTTACACCATAGTCCTCCCACACTGCACCTCAGCATATAGCTCAGCAAGGGAAGCTGGTTCTCCTGCCTGTTTCTCCAAACCACCAAGAGGGCATGCCACCAGATACAGCCAGCTTGAACTGAGATACGCAGAAAGAAAGACCAGTCAAACGTGCAAATGACACACTTTGATCCAACCTGCCTTGCATACTTCAAAATGGGTGACGAATGCAACCAGTATTTTAATTTCCAAGTACTAATTATTCTTTAATACTTTTTCCTTCTGTTTAGCAACGTGGATCAGTGTGGTCTTTCAGAAAAGAAGTGCCAAACAATACCGGAAGAAGATTAATGATCTTCTGCACACCCCAGGGGTATGTGTTGCTGTTTTCTCCCTGCTATCTCACATTCACAGGACCACCTCTATTCACTCCAACTCTGCCACTACATACACGTTGCACCAAGGCCCTTCGCCTGCATTTCACTCAATCTAGTCTACTGTATTTGCAGCTCGCCATGTGGCTTCCTCTATATTGGGGAAATGACATGCCACCTGGGTGACCACTTTGCAGAACACCTACGTTCTGCCTGCAAAAAAGACCCTGAGCTTCCAGTTGCTTGCAACTTCAACACACCACTGTGTTCTCTGGCTTTAGCAAAGCTCAGTGCAAGCTGGAAGAACAGCACCTTATTTTCTGCTTGGGAAACTTTCAGCCTTCTAGATTTAACATTGAGTTCAACAATTTTAGGGCTTGAACAACTTTCCCTATGCTTCCTTCCTTTCTCCACACTAGGCCTTGTTATCACATGGGCTTCTACCACACTCTAACCATTGTCAGCACTAATAGTCCCCATTAGCAACTATTCATTCCCCCAGACTGACATTTGTTTGTCCAACTGTTTTTCTCCCTCTTTAGGCTCCATCTCACATATTGTTAACTAGAACCACCAAACCCTACCACCCCCTATCTTCTGCGATTAACCATCCTTTTCCTAGCCACTATCAGTTCTGAAGAAGGGCCACTGGCCCTGAAATGTTAACTCTGAAATAACTCCAGAGGCCAATATCCCTTCACCAAGTCACTGTTTATTTACATGTGGAGCGTCCTTAACACTGATCCAGCTCCCTTAGAGCCAGCTCTCAGCGCGAACAGGATGGCTGACGCTCTTGTTCTTATCTGTCAGCAGAGCTCCCTGATTGGGGCTCTTAATCTGGTCCAGTCAGGGATCTCATATTCTATAAGGTCCATCTGACTGACCTCATTACAATTACTACATCCCTCCCCCTCTGAATCTGAGGCCATAAGCTTTTTTTTTACTGCAGCTCCTCCTGGGGAGTTTTAGCACCGGGCCAGGTTCCTCCAACTCTGCCTCTAATATAGGCAGCGTGTAACACACAGTAGCTTGCTTCTTGTTCCCGGAGCATCTCAGAAGAAATCTATTCTTTTCTTCAGGTGGCAAAGACATCGAAGTGGCGACATCCAGCATGTCCCTCTCAGATTCCAAGGTAACTTCACTGCTTGAGAGAGAGGGAGAATCCATGGGTTCTGGAACAGACGGAAAGTTTAGAGGAGCCAGGCACATTTCACTCCTGCACCATTTGCAAGTTTGCAGCTTTCATACTGAGGACTCTTCCAGCAGCGGTATGACCGATGGTCTATCCGCCAGAGGGAGGTGGCTCAATGCATCTGCATTCACGACTTGGCCTCCCAGATGGTGTTCCAACTTGTAATTATCTACAGTTAGTATTAGAGCCCACTGCTGAATTTGGCCTGAAGCTATGGGCAGCACTGCTTTGTCTTCTTTAAGTATACCTGGTAGGGGTTGTGGTCCTTGTTTATTATAAAATTTACATGCGTAAAGGTATTGGTGGAACCTCCAGACTCAAAATATGACTGCCAAACCTTCTTTCTCTATCTGGGCATATCTACGCTCTGTATTAGCCAAAGTTCTGGATGCATATGCTATTGGACGTTTTTCTCCATTGGGCCACCTCTGAGCTAATACTACGCAGGTGCCATATGGAGAGACATTGCATGTCAATACGAGGTTTTAGTTGGAATCATAACCAGCACCTTAGAGGATGATAGCTGTTTCTTCACCTCCCTGAAAGCTATGGCTTGGCTACGTGACCACTTCCAAGGCTGGCCTTTTGCCTAGAGTTGATGCAGAAGTGTCAGGATGGAGGCCAGGTTGTGTGTGAACTTTTCATCACAAGTCAATAGCCCAAGGAAAGACCTATGCTCTGGTACAGGTGTGGAATCTGGGGCACCATCTTCCAACAAGTGTAACCCAGTCTTGTCGGCACTGTAGCCTAAGTAGATCACTTGGGGTGCCTGGAACACAGTTTTCCCTTCTAAGGCATATGCCTGCTTGTGAGAAATGTCTAAGGACTCATGTCCAAGTTCTCTAAGGGCTCCTTATTGGTCTTCCCTGTTATTAGCACACTATCTAGATAAATGGCGACATGAAGTACACTTGTAAAATGTTCTCCATCATCCGTTGAAAAATTGCACAGGCTGATGAGCTCCCAAATGGCAGTCTCATGTATTGGTACAAATCTTTATTGGTATTAATTGTAGCATACTTCTGGGAATCTTCATCTAACCACAATTGCAAATACGCATGGCTCATACCTGGCTTCGTGAAGGACAGGCCCCATGCCAGCTTTGCAAATGAACCTTTATGCAAGGGATTGTGTATTTATTCAGCTGTGTAAAACAGTTTACCATTTGTTTAAAATCCCCACAAAGGCAGGCTTTGCAATTGGTACGACCGGTGCTTCCAATTCTGCAAACTGGACTGGTTTTATGATTCCTTCACTTTCCACCCGCCTGATTTCTGTCTCTACTTTTGCCTGTAAGGCAAATGGCACTGAGTGAGCCTTGCAGAATCGTGGAATTGCTTTCTGGTCAATATACAAGGTGGCCTTGGCTCCTTTGCTAGTCCTCTTGACATTCCTGAAAAAGATTAGAACTTCACTCAGGCAGCCATTTTCTAATCGAAATATGTTGAGTCAATCAAGGTGAATCTTTCTTAACCAATACTTCCCATTAAGCTTGGGCCCGAGCCTTTTACTACAATCAATAGTAACTGAATGAGCTGCTTCTCATAAGAGACCAGAACTAAAGTTGTACCCTTAATCTGTAAAGGTTTGCTGGTATAACATCTCAGTCTAGCCGAGGTCTTATGCGAACTTAAGGGTTGGAGTCCAGAGTGAAATTTGTTGAAGTCTGGTTCTGCGATTACTGAAACAGCCCTGCCAACAGTATCGACATCCATTCAAACTTGGTGGCCATAAACCAGATTATTTGGTAATGTTTATTTTAATTGGTTGTGATTTGGATGTTGCTAAGAAATTTAACTGTTCCAAACCAGATCGAGGTGGACTTTCCAGGTTGTGCACTCTCCTGGATACTGACCAATGAGTTACTTACTCAATTTAGACCCGGTGAGGTTCTTTCGCTATTTCGAGTCTGTACATTGGCAGCAACTGCAGTGGCTTGTTGGCCCAGATCCTGAAGAAGATTTTAACTGTTTGGCCAAGGCTCGGCTTTGTTTTGGGGCTTTTCTGTGGGCTGACCTACAGTCTCTCTGTTCACGATAGTATTCAGTATGGCTATGCAATTCCCTTCACTCAAGTGGTGTTCCCCAAGTTCAGTCGGCCTGGTGAGGGTGTCCACTTCATTGGAACACCTAGTAACTCATATGCTCCACTTGCTGCATTTTCCACTGCCAGTTGTAGTGCCTGAAGTCTGGTTGGTCTTCAGCCAGTAGGCATTTTTGCGTGGTTTCATCATTAATTCCACATACCAAATGGTTTCTCAGCATCTAATTAAGATTTAAATCAAAGTCACATGGCTTCTGCCAGTTGTCTTAACCTAGTCCTAAATCCCGATATGGATTCCCCGGTTCTCTATTTGTCAAGTAAAACAGATAGAGTCTCAGAATCACAGGAGGCATGGGATCATAGTATTCTTTAGCTAACTCCATCAACTCTTGAAAGGTTTTAGTGTCTGGTGCCTCAGGGCAAGTAAGGGTCCTAATAACCAAAAAAGCTGTGGGTCCACAGGCTGTCGGGAGAATTACATGTTCCTTTTCATCTGCCCCACTGTCATTTGTGCAGTAAAAATAACATATTCTTTCCACATACCGGGCCCAGTCTTCGGTAGCAGGACTGAACAAGTCAAGCCTCCTAAACAAAGGTATGATGCTTACCCCAACTCAAAGATGACTGTTGCAAGCGAATTCCTTCAGGGGCATGCTTTTCTCTCATTGCCACTAAAATAACTCCACAGAGGCCAGTATCCCATCACCAACTCACCCCTTATTTACTTGTGGACAATCCTTGACACTGATCCAGCTCCCTCAGAGCCAGCTTTCAGGGTGACCGAGATGTCTGACACTCCTGTTCTTTTCTGTCAGCCAGGGCTCCCTGATTGGACCTGATTAACAGCCCAAATCAGGAGATCCACATTCTATGAAGTCCACCTGGCTGATCTTGTTACAATCTTTACGCTGATTTCTTTCCACAAATGCTGCCAGACCTGTTGAGATTTTCCAGCAATTCCTGTTTTCATTTGTGATGAGGAAACTATTGGAGTCTATAAGCAAGGATAAGATAACTGAATACCTCGAAAATTTGAAGTGAATCAGGAGAGCCAATATGGATTTGTGACAGGCAGGTCATGCCTGACAAACGTAATTGAATTTTCTGAAGAAGTGACAAAGAAGTGGATAGGGGAATGCCTTTGGATGTTGCTTATATGGACTTTGATAAAGTCCCACTTAAAAGATTGTTAACTAAGGCAGAAGGCAGAAGCCCACAAGAGTAAATTACTGACATGACTGGAAATTATTTGAGTGGCAAATGACAGATGATAGGGATAATAAGGAGGGATCAGTATTCAAATTGACAGGATGCGGGCAATGGTGTCCCATATGGATTTTTGTTACATCCTCAATTATTCACATTAATTATTAATGACTTGGATAATAGCGCAGAAAGTCATATGCCCAAATTTGCTGATGACATAACGTTAGATGGCATTATAGCAGTGTAGATGTTAGAGTAAAGTCACAAAGGGATATTTACAGACTGGGTGAACAGATAAAACTGTGATGATTGCGTTCAAAGTAAGCAAGTGTGAGGTTCAGAAACAGAAATTGATGGAAAAACCCAACAGGTCCGGAAGCATCTGTCGAGAGAAAACAGAGTTAACTTTCAGGTCCAGTGACCCTTCTTCAGGGCTCATAGCAGAGTGTGAGATTATTGATTTTGGATCGATAAAGGATAGATCAGCGTAAAGTTCGAAGGAAGGGTCACCGGACCCGAAACATTAACTCTGATATTTTTTCCTTCACAGATGCTGCCAGACCTGCTGAGCTTTTCCAGCAACTTCTGTTTGTGTTCCAGTGTACTTTCTAGATGGTACGAAGTGAAATATAGTGGATCTCCAAAGAGACTTCGTAGTTCAAGTGCATAAATCTTTAAATGTCATGAACTGGTGCAGAAAATAATTTAGAGGGCTAATGAAATGCGAACCTTTATATCTAACAGACTGGAATACAAGCATGCAGAGGTAATGCTGCAGCTAAACAAAACTTTGGTTAGAACTCACTCGGAGCACTGTGAGCAGATCTGAGCACCAACCTCAGGAAAGATATATTTGCCTTGGAGGAACTAAAATGTAGGTTAACAAGAATGATATCTCAACTTCAGGGGTGAAGTTATGAGGAGATGTATGCAAATTAGGCCTGTTTATTCTAGAATTTAGAAAGTTGGAGGTAATCTGATTGAAAGTTCAAGATATTAACAGGAAGAGATTGGGTTGATAAAAATAAATTATTTCCACTGGTTGGGGATTCTGGAACTAATGGGCATAAGTCTAAAAGATGTGGCCAAACTGGTCAGGAGTGATGTTGGGAAGTTCTTCTACACACAAAGGTTTGGAACTCTCTTTCACAGATGGGCAGTTGCTGCTAAATCAGTTGTTAACTGTAGACCTGGGATTGATACATTTTTTAAAGCACAATGTATTAAGAGATATGGGCTAAAGTATATGGAGTTAAGCCACAAATCAACAATGATTTCATTGAATAGCAGAACAGGCTCAAGGAACTAAATAGCCTACTGCTGTTTCCATGCTCCCATGTCAGCCCCGAATATTCCCCAGCATCCAAACAGACCAGTGAAAGTTGGGCGGATAGACAATTGTATAGTCATAATGTCTCTGAATTAGTAACCCAGAGCCTCAAGTTAATGTTCTAGTGTCACAGGTTCAAATAGCAGTTGATAAAATTTAAATTCAATGAATGAAATCTGGAATTAAAGGTGAATCTCATTTATGGTGATCAGGAAACCATCACCATTTGTCATGAGGCTATTGGTCGTAGGGGTACACTACAAATTTTGAGAACAGGAAATCTGCCATTCCAAACTCACAACAATGTTTTTAACTCACAACTGCTATCAGAAATGTGCTGAAAAATTCAATTACAAATCTGCAACAAATGCTGACTTTACAATCACCATTCACATCCCATCAAGGAAGAATGAAAAATATAATCCTAGGCATCAGTGACTTGGTGAATCACCACATCTTGTTAAAGCTTTGTTTGTTTCCCCTTTATTCATTCACAGGATAAGGGTGTTGTTGGCTAGGCCAGCATTTATTGCCCATCAGGCAGTTAAGAGTCAACCACATTGCAGTGGGTCTGGAGTCACATGTAGGCCAGACCAGATAAGGATGGCAGTTTCCTTCCCTAAAGGACATTATTGAATCAGATGGATACTTCCCCCAATAATGAATTTGTGGTTATCATTCAATTCTTAATTCCAGATATTTATTGAATTCAAATTCCACCATCTGCTACAGTGGGATTTGAACCCAGGTCCCCAGGGCATTATCTGGGTTTCTGGATTAACAGTCCAGCAATAATACCACTAGGCCATCACCTCCCCTTGTTTCCTTTGCAAGGTATTCCAGTTCATTGAAGAGCTCACTTTGGAACACCCTCAAAAAGTACTCTATCATGGACTGTTTCAAAAACTGTGCCTATTCATATAGTTCAATTTCCTTTCCTCAGCTTGCAGTTCGAAGGGTTTAAATCCCTACACCACACCAGCCAAAACTGATGGGCTCTTCAATTGATTTTGTAAGGCCACTCGTGGGTATGGCTGCTAGAGGGCATAACCAGCTACTTGGTGTCAGAAATGAGAATTGAAGGTGTGAGCCACCAAACTCCTCCCACCCATACCTCTCTTGAAGAGGGTGTGTGGCTTAGCAGTGGATTATATGTAATGACCTTTATAAATATCTCTCATATGCCCCTTAATTACAGCCAAGATCCTTTAATATAACAAGACATTACCAAATTTCAGAGTAACAAAGCTCATTTTCCATCCTCTAAAATCCAGCTCAGAATCCTGAAACAAATCTTGATTGATTGGGCCATTTATGACAGAGTGGTGCATACATGCTTGCTGTGAGCTGTCATTGATCACTGGGATCTATTGTGTGAGTTACTTCCGAGCATTATCAAAATCTGGATAGATTCAGAAGCACAGACTCAGTTAATGGATCACACTACTGACCCTACATCGGCCCTCATGTACAATTGATTCTCGAAAAAAAACTGCTTGCTTTTTTTCATTAAAAAAAATAATGTGCCTCAGATGTGAGTACATTGGATTGCAGCTGTGTCACCTACAAGAGTCATCAGAACAGTAATAATACAGTCAGACTTTCCCAGCACTTCAATCCTCTAGATGTCACATATAACTACATGTTCCAGACAAGTTGACACCAGTCAGCTCTAATTTGTTTCAGTCACATTTTTCTTGGACAGACAGGGTCGCAATCCTGTCCTTATTTCAGTAGCATGTTAGATAAAAAAAGGACACTAAATTATGAGTGCCAAAGTAATTAGGCTGTTGATCCCATCAAAATATTTAAGTGCTGCCTGTATAGCCTTACTGCAATTTACATTGTAAAGTATTTATTCTTCTCAAATCTCCAAAATAAATATATACCTACAATGCAGGGATTAGACAGAATAAAAAAAATAGTTTTATTCTGACACTCAGTTCAGATTTACAATGTTGTTTTCATTTACCAAATCTCCTTTTAGGGAACAAATGAACGACTCGCAATTATGACTAATGAATTTCACAAAGCACTTTACTGATAGCGAAGTACGTTTTAAATATAGTCCCTGTTGCAGTAGGGGTCGGTGTTTTATGTATAATGATACAACAGCGAGCTTACAGTCCTTGTACCAGCTTAGGGCACCACAAAGATCCCACCTTCTCAATGTTGTCTCGCCCTTGAGGCATAGTGGCCCTCATGTTAAACCACCACTGGTCATGTCTCTCTAATGAGACTACCTTTACTGTTGCAATGTAGGAACCCCAGCAGCCAATTTCCTCACAGTAAAATCCCACAAACAGTAATGTGATAATGATCAGGCATTTTCATTTTGTGATGTTGATTGAAGGATAGACATTGGCCTCCAACAGTTTAGCACTCTGGGATGTTAGCCTTAATTTTGCTGCTTAGGTCCATTTTCTTCAATCTTTCCATGTTAATGAAATTCTCCATCACTGGAAAAACTCTTGTGAATCTTTTTTGCAGCCTCTCTAATTCCTTCACACCCTTACTGAAGCATGATGCCCAGGACTCAAATTAAGGCTGAGCCAGCACATCATAAATGTTTAATGTAAGTTCCTTGTTTTTTGTACCCTGTGTCCTATTTATAATACCCAGGATCTGCAAGCTTTACTATCCATGCTGTCAACCTACCTTGCCGGTTTCAATAACTTGTGCACATACTTTCTGGTCCCTCTCTTCCTGAACCCCCTATTGAACTTTATGTTACCTCTCCCCATTCTTTCTAACAAAATGATTCACTCCATAGTTATCTGAATTACAGTTAAGTTGCTCTGTCCACCCACTCCACCAACCTGTACCCGTCCTCTGAAGTGCTGCATTATCCTCCTCATGGCTTACAATACATCCATGTTTTGTACCATCCATAACTTATGCAAATTGGATCCTGTATTTTCAAGACTAGGTCATTAATACAGTGCAAGTGAAGCAGAGGTCCCTACATGGATGATTGGGACAAACCCCTTAAAAGTATTACTCCAGTCCAAAAACAAAAAAAATTATTTTGCTCTGTTTCCTATCACTCAACCAACTTTCTATCCTCTAATTATGTTGATCTGATGCTTGTTGTGTTGCACTTTATCAAATACCTGTTGTAAATACATGTAAACCGTATCAATCACAATAACCTCATCAACCCCCTCGGTGACATCCCCCAGAAAAAGGAGCATGGTACAGGGATGATGAGGCAACCGTGGCTGACTAAGGAAGTCAGGGATAGCATAAAAGCAAAAGAGAAAACGTATAATGTGGCAAAGGGCAGTGGGAAACCACAGGACTGGGAAACTTACAAAGACCAACAGAGGGATCAAAAAAAAAACAAGGAGAGAGAAGATTAAATATGAGTGTAAGCTAGCCAGTAATATAAATGAAGACTGTAAGAGTCTTTTTACATATATAAAGGGCAAAAGAGAGGCAAAAGTGGACACTGGACCACTGGAAAATGACGCTGGAGAGATAGTAGTGGGGAACAAGGAAATGGCTGAGAAACTGAATAATTACTTCACATCAGTCTTCACGGTGGAAGACATGAGTAATCTCCCAAAAATTCATGAGAGTCGGGGGCGGAGCTGAGTATGGTAGCCATCACCAAGGAAAAGGTGCTAGTAAAACTGATTGGCCTGAAGGTAGATGAATCACCTGGATCAGATGAACTACATCCCAGAGTACTAAAGGAGCTAGCTGAAGAAATAGTGGAAGTGTTAATGGTGATCTTTCAGGAATCGCTAGAGTCAGGGAGGGTCCCAGAGAACTAGAAAATCACTAAAGTGACACCCCTGTTTGAAAAGGGAATAAGGCAAAAGACAGAAAATTACAGGCCAATTAGCCTAACATCAGTCATGGGTAAGATTTTAGAGTCCCTTGTGAAGGATGAGATGTCTGAATATTTGGCAGTGTATGGTAAAGTAGGGCAAAGTCAGCATGGTTTCATCAAGGGGAAGTCATGCCTGACAAATCTGCTAGAATTCTTTGAGGAAGCAACAAGCAGGGTAGACCAAGGAGAGCCAATGGGTGTTATCTACCTGGACTTCAAGAAGGCCTTTGACAGGGTGCCACAGAGGAGGCTGCAGAGTAAGATAAGGGTCCATGGTGTTAGAGGCAAGGTGCTAGCAAGGATAGAAGCTTGGCTGTCTGGCAGAAAGCAGAGAGTGGGGATAAAAGGGTCTTTCTCAGGATGGCAGCAGTGACAAGTGGTGTCCTGCAAGGGTCAGTGCTGGGACCACAGCTTTCCACTTTATACATTAATAATCTAGATGAATTGAGGGCATTCTGGCTAAGTTTGCAGATGATGCAAAGATAGGTGGAGGCACAGGTAATATTGAGGAAGTGGGGAAGCTGCAGAAGGATTTGGTCAGCTTAGGAGAGTGGGCAAAGAAGTGGCAAATGGAGTACAATGTGGGAAAGTGTGAGGTCATGAACTTTGGTAAGAAGAATAAAAGCATATACTATTTTCTACATGGGGAGAAAATTCAGAAGTCTGAAGTGCAAAGAGACTTGGGAGTTCTAGTCCAGGATTCTCTTAAAGTAAACTTGCAGGTTGAGTCAGTAGTCAGGAAGGAAAATGCAATGTTGGCATTTATTTTGAGAGGACTTGAATATAAAAGCAGGGATGTACTACTGAGACTTTATAAGGCCCTGGTCAGGCCACATTTATAGTATTGTGTGCAGTTTTGGGGCCCATATCTCAGGAAGGATATATTGGCCCTGGAGCGAGCTCAGAGGATGTTCACAAGAATGGTTCCAGGAATGAGAAGCTTGACATATGAGGAACGTTTGAGGACTCTGGGACTATACTCATTGGAGTTTAGAAGGATGAGGCGGGATTTCATTGAAACTCACAGAATTTTGAATGGCCTGGACAGAGTGGACATTGGGAAGATGCTTCCATTGGCAGGAGAGACTAGGACCCAATGGCACCGCCTTAGAGTAAAGGGAAGATCTTTTAGAACGGAGATAAGGAGAAACTTCTTCAGCCAGAGAGTGGGGAATCTATGGCATTCACTGCCACAGAGGGCTATGGAGGCCAGGTCATTGAGTACATTTAAGACTGAGATAGAAATGTTCTTGATTATCAAGGGCATCAAGGGTTAAGGGGAGAATGGGGTTGAGGAACTTATCAGCCATGATTGAATGGCGGAGCAGAATCGATGGGCCGAATGGCCTAATTTCTGCTCCTATGTCTAATAGTCTCATGGTTCTCACAGCAAACAAAAACTCAAGCAAATTTGTTAAGTATGATTTGTCCATAACCAATTTGTTCTGGCTTTTCTTAATTAATCTGCTCTTGCCAAAATGATTATTAATTTTGTTTCAGTTAGTTGTTACTAAAGGTTTCTCCATCACCAATTCTACACTGAATGGCTGGAACTGCTGGGCATATCCTTAAATGCTTTTTTTGAATAGCAGTTTAACATTTGCATTTCTCTGGTGTCCTGACATTACCCCCGTATCTAAGCAGCATTGGACAATAATAGGCAGTACCTCATCAATTTCTACTCTTACTTTGCTCAGTATCTTTTGATATAGCTCATAAGTTCTGGCGACTTCTCAGCTTTAAGTACAGTCAGCTCATCTAATTCCTCATTTTTTTAAAATCTGTTTTTAGTATATCCAGTACCTGTTAATTTTTGTCTCAGAATTACTTGGATAGTATCTTCTTTCTTCAAAAAGATAACTGCCTGACTCTTTCTGCCCTGCTTCCATTGGCATATCCCATTATTTTGTTTGTAATCAGCCTTGTTCTCCCTTTTATTAGCCTTTTAATGTTTCTACGTGCATTGGATACATCTGGTTTCCCCTTTATATTGGCTGCTTGTCTTTTTTTATTCTTAATCTTTGCTTCTCTTTTTACTTTTTTTCTAACCATCACTGAACCTTCTATATTGTGATTGAACCCCATATCTCCTCTGTCATCCTGGGAGCTCTTGATTTGCTTGTGATACCTTTCCTTCTGCTGCTATTGCCCCCAGAATGGCATGTACATTTACTGTACCAGAACGGTCTCTTTTTTAAAGGTAGTCCCTTGTTTTATTAAAGTTTTCTCTTCCAATCTTTGATTCTAATTTATGAAGCCTGAGTCAACCCATTGCAATTAATCTTAACCCAAATAATTATTCCTACACCGGAATCATCCTTGTCCTTTTCCAACCTAAACCTGATGGTATGATGATCACTGTTTTGTAAGTGTTCTCCGAGTATTGCAAAATCCACTTAATCTGTTTTATCCTCCAGAACTATATATAGCAATGCTTCTTTCTTCATTGCCAGATGCCACATAACACCAGGTTATAGTCCAACAGGTTTGTTTGAACTCACAAGTTTTCAGAGCACTGCAGCGGTCCAAAAGCTTGTGTTTTCAAATAAACCTGTTGGACTATAACCTGGTGTTGCGTGACTTTTAACTTAGTCCATCCAATCCAGCACCGGCACCTCCATATCATCCCTCTTCATTGGGCAGTAACATACAATGGTGTAGAAAATTCTTCTGAACATACCTTAGAAAATTTTTATTCTTGTGTACGGATAAAGTACTTCAGTAATTTAAGTGTTTTTAAGCAATGTTCTCTAACATTATATGCAAAAAAAATCATCCTTTCCTTCAACTCAATTAAAAAACATCTGATTAGGTGCGTAAACTTCTGGGATTACCTTGGATGTAGCTGAAAAATGGTATTAGGGTGCGTGGTTCAGTTTTCAGCAGAGTGGTCTCCTTCTGAGTCATAAATGTCACGACATCTTCAAAATATGTGAAGAAGACGAACATGGTGGGTTGAGGGGGAATGGCAAGAGAGGGGCAGCAGAGGAGTTGACACTTATAAGTAGTAGTGTGGACATGATGGGTCAATTGTCTTTCTTCTGGAGATTTCCTAATCAACCTGTTGGGAGATGTCATCGCATACCTTTCATAGAATCCCGACAGTGTGGAAGCAGGCCATTCAGTCCATTCTAGTCCACATGGACCCTCTGAAGAGCAGCCCACCCAGCCCCACCCTCCTTACCCTTCCCCTGCAACCATATGTTTCCCATGACTAATCCACCTAACCTACACATCATGGACACTATGGGCAATTGAGTGTGGCCAGTCCGCCTAATGTGCATATCTCTGGATTGTGGGAGGAAACAGGACCACTTGGAGGAAACCCATGCATACGTGGGGAGAATATACAGTCACCTGAGGCTGGAATCTAACCGAGGTCCCCAGCTCTGTGAGACAGCAGTGCTAGCCACTGAGCTACCTTGCTGCCCAGATTTGGAGCAGGTGTGACTTGAACCCAGGCCTCCTGGCTCAGAAGTGGGGACTCTACCAATGTACCACAAGATCCTTCCTTGGTCTTCTCTGTGCAGTAACGATTCTATAATTCTAGAAGACTCGTATAGCCTTTCTTGCCTGACATTATTGCTCAAGTTCGACTCACTTTCTAAGGTGCAGTCACTTCTCTTTTTAACAGCAGCCCACCTTCTGTCAATCTACTCATTGGTCTTTCTACAGCTGACTCAAAATATGCAACAACTAGCTCTCTTTAATGTTTTACTGGACAGGAAGTTGGCTGGTTAACCACCCACAACCTTGCACCATCTCTAACACTTCTCTCTCCTTCCTGGACCTCTCTGTCTCCATCTCGGGCAACCACCTAGAGACAGATGTCCATTTCAAGCCCACTGACTCCCACAGCTACCTGGAATACACCTCCTCCCACCCACCCTCCTGCAAAAATGCCATCCCCTATTCCCAATTCCTTCGCCTCCGCCGCATCTGTTCCCAGGATGAGACATTCCAATCCCGCACATCTCAAATGTCCTCATTCCTCAAGGACCGCAACTTCCCCCCCACAGTGGTCGAGAACGCCCTCGACCGTGTCTCCCGCATTTCCCGGAACACATCCCTCACGCCCCGTCCCCGCAACAATAATCAAAAAAGAATCCCCCTCGTCCTCACATACCACCTCACCAACCTCCGGATCCAACGCATCATCCTCCGACACTTCCGCCATCTACAGTCAGACCCCACCACCAAAGACATCTTTCCCTCCCCACCCTTATCTGCCTTCCGGAGGGACCACTCCCTCCGCGACTCCCTTGTCCGCGCCACACTCCTCTCCAGCCCCACCACACCCGGCACTTTTCCTTGTAACCGCAGGAAGTGCTACACCTGCCCCCACACCTCCTCCCTCACCCCAATCCCAGGCCCCAAGAAGACATTCCACATCAGGCAGAGGTTCACCTGCACATCTGCCAATGTGGTATACTGCATCCGCTGTACCCGTTGTGGCTTCCTCTACATTGGGGAAACCAAGCGGAGGCTTGGGGACCGCTTTGCAGAACACCTGCGCTCAGTTCGCAACAAACAACTGCACCTCCCAGTCGCGAACCATTTCAACTCCTCCTCCCATTCCTCAGATGACATGTCCATCCTTGGCCTCCTACAATGCCACAGTGATGCCACCCGAAAGCTGCAGGAACAGCAAATCATATTCAGCCTGGGAACCCTGCAGCCCAATGACATCAATGTGGATTTCACAAGCTTCAAAATCTCCCCTCCCCCAACCGCATCCCAAAACCAGCCCAGCTCATCTCCACCTCCCTAACCTGTTTTTCCTCTCACCTCAAGCCACACCCCCATCTCCTATCTACTAACATCATCCCGCCCCCTTGACCTGTCCGTCCTCCCTGGACTGACCTATCTCCTCCCTACCCCCTTACCTACACTCACCTTTACTGGCTCCATCTCCGCCTCTTCGACTTGTCTGCCTCCTCTCCACCTATCCTCTCCTCTATCCATCCTCTATCCGCCTCCCCCTCTCTCCCTATTTATTTCAGAACCCTCTTCCCCTCCCCCATTTCTGATGAAGGGTTTAGGCCCGAAACGTCAAGTTTTCCTGCTCCTATGATGCTGCTTGACCTGCTGTGTTCATCCAGCCCCATGCTTGTTACCTCTTTCATTGCTAGTCATTTGTGTTCAAATTAGTCCCATTATATTGAAGAACAAGAAGATTACACTATTCTGTTAACATAAAATTTTCCACTCAATGTTTTCAAATATCTGAAAAAGGTATTGATTAGAGGCAATAACATTTAAAAAAAAATCACGGTAAAGGCATGCCATGTTCATAGAACATTTCAAAAGAACAAGATTCTCAGCCATAATAATCTCCCAGATTGCAGAGAATATTCAAAGACAATAAAATTTGCATGGGGAACATTGAGTAAAATTTGTTTACAAATCTGTATTGTTTCAGATGGAACTGGGTATTGGACTATTTTTGAACAACGCTTGATACTTAGCTGATTAACTTAATGAGCAGATGGAACAAATAGCAATGGCATATTAGTAGAATCTGCTTGAGTGGATTAGATTGATCAGGAGTCTTTTATTGCAGTCTTTAGCCATTTTTATGGGTCTGGTATTTTTGGCATGGCTGCCATCTGATCTGATACTCAAGAAAAGGAAGAGAAACTATGACAGGAAAACCTTGTAAAGCCCAATAGTTTCAAGTTTATTGAGGTGACGATTTAATGTTCAAGTGTCGAACATGCACAGATGCTTAGTTTAGGGCTTTGATATTTCCTAATTTGCTCATTTTGAAATCTCCAAAGAGCAATTAGAGAAAACTAGTTTTCTCAAGTTTAATGGAAAAGAAAGTGTACCTAAATGGACAGCAGGCTTGGCTGTGATTCACCTGTGGATGAATAACCTGCCAGCCTTTGCTGTCCAGGTTCATACTGATGAAAGCAAAAAAAGTGGAGTAAAATCTCAACTTTGAAATGGACATCATGCAGGGAGAGCAGAGCCTAAATTCATTGGCCTTTGAAACCAAAAGTGCCTGGTCAGGGAAGTTTCAGGCTTACTGGGAAGGAGAATGGCCAAGTGAAGCAAACCCAAATTATTGTAACAAGTTTGAACTGATTCCATTGGAAGCAGTTCACAACAACCGAAGTCTGCTGAGGAGATCTGCTGGTCAAGACTGTAGAAAGGTACTAAGACAAGGATGTGTTAAAACAGCTTATTCTGTCTTGCACAGAACTGATATCTTGTGAAACACAGCATTAAATGTCAACTGAGTCACGATCTCAGATCAGAGGTCAGCCTTTGGAGTGCTTTGAGAGCAAAAGCTGCAAATATGATGGTAGCGATTTCCTTTGCAATTAATGCAGCTATTTCATTGCCTGTCACTGATGTAAATTGAAAATTGCCTGCAGCTTGTGGTTCATAATTTTAATTCTAGTCTTTCTCAACTCTGGAAATATTCATTTCTGAGAACTCTGCAATGATTAGCACTGTGCTCACTGCATTCCAGAACATGACCTCAACAATAGACAAATAAGATCATGGCCAACCTGTGTCTTAAAACCATCTACCTGACTCACACATGTATCCTTTTATACCATTGCCCAGCAAAACCTCTATCATTTGGAAACTCAAACTGGTCAAGTGAACAAGAATCTCCTTTTTTTTGGATGATGCGGAGGTGCCAATGTTGGACTAAGGTGGACGAAGTCAGAAGTCACACAACACCAGGTTATAGCCCAACAGGTTTATTTGAAATCACAAGCTTTCGGAGCGCTGCTCCTTCATCAGATGACTTCACCTGACGAAGGAGCAGTGCTCCGAAAGCTTGTGACTTCAAATAAACCTATTGGATTATAACATGGTGTTGTGTGACTTCTGGCTTTTTTTGGAAGCAGCCTTTGCGTTTTCCTAACTTATTCCCTGAATAGCGTCACTGTGATTTGAATGTTATGTCCTCCTTGTCTTTCAGTCTCCTACTGGCAAATCAAATTTTCTCTCAACTACTCACTGAATTCCTTTTGAAATCCTGAAAAACCTCAAGCAAATCACCTCTTGAACTTTGGCATTTTAGGGAATGCCACAAAAGTATGCAACATCTCCTAATGTAACTCGTGGAGTCCTGGCAATATGCAAGTGAATCAATCCTGGACTCCTTCCAAAGCCAACATGTTCCTTTTAAGGTGCAGCAATCACAGCTGTATACACATTGCAAGATCATGTAGCACTTCCTTACATTGCTGCAATCCATAATCACCACAAGGGTTACAGGAAAGATAAACTAAATTTATGCTCATTATCACCAATTCTGTCTTAATTTTAAATCACATACAGAGGCTTAATTATATTTATCAGCAGATAGCCATTTTCTTCAATTAAATTAAAAATTTGTAGAATTAAAATGCTGGTAATTAATAAGCCTTTTTGGGATTGAAATGATCTCCGAGATGAATATTTTTAAACTGCAGACAACATGATTAACAGAGATACTTCTTACTTACAATAAGTCTGACAGTCCTCTAATTGAGAGGAAATGACGTAGGAAAGGTAGGAAATGATTCTAAAAATTGACCATGTCATAGTAGGAGGCTATGGCATGGTAGCCATCGTAGCAGATGGTAAAATTTGATTTCAATAAAAGAAATCTGGATTTAAATGCTGGTCTTACGGTGACCCTATAATCCTTGTCATTAAAAACCCATGTGGTTCATTAATGCCACCTGGGAAGGAAATCTGCTGTCCGTACTAATGGAGGGTTGCTACGTGTGACTCCAGATCCAGAGCAACGCGCTTAATTTATAACTGCTCCCAAACTGGCATAGAAAGTGACTCAGTTCAAGGGCCCAGTCCATAGCTTATGAATGAATAAAAGAAAACACAATTCATGACTGCACTGCTTTACATCTTATGGAAATATTAATGAATAATAATTACCCAGAAGAAGCAATAGGGGTACAGAGAGTAATAATACAATTACGATTTAGGATTGTACCTTTTAGGTTAAATGATTACTGTATTTTGGGACTTTAACTTTAAATATGAGGCAGATAAATAGAATAAAATAGAATATCCTTTATTGTCACGTGTACTCCACTGTAGAAGTACAGTGAAAAGCTTTTACAATGTTTGCATCTTATGGTGCCATCTTAGATACAAGTACCAGGGTACAAATCTTGGATACAAAAGAGGAATTAAAAAAAAGTTGCATTATTTTACAGAGTTCAAAAATAAGTTAGAAATAAGACATTGTTGAAGGATTGATTCAAGTAGAAACATTTCAATTAAACATTACATTGTAGCAACTCAGTGCAGGGCATCCCCATGTGGCTGCCTGCGCCAGACCCCAGTCCAACGGCCATCCCCGCTCTGCTCCAAGCCTCCGGGCCACTCCGTACCGGTACTCAGCTGCTCCAAGATAAGATCCAGGACTGCCTCCCATGCAAGGGACGGCTTATCTCTGCAAGGGACTCGGTGCCTG
>JAHRHZ010000066.1:4262720-4295141 GCA_024137785.1 Ginglymostoma cirratum
GTGTGTGTGTGTGTGTGTGTGTGTGTGTGTGTGTGTGTGTGTGTGTGAGAGAGAGAGACAGCAGAGTAAAGATCATGGTGCATACCCTTGAAAAGAACAGAAGATCATTAACTCTCTCCTTCACGGCTGAACGTTACTTTGAACCCAGATCAGAGCATTGACCTGGACCACTGTTTGGCTTTCGGCTTGTTGGCTTTGATGACGGGTCCTTCTTTGATAGTCAGCAGGAAAAAGGTCTACCTTCCTCCACAGCACCATGTCCTCCAGATCCATGTCCGTGAAGTGCGGAGTGAGCTTTGATTTCTGGGCAATGTCTGCGGTGATTATGGCTAAACATCACAGTGTGAAAGACAGTTCCTGGCTTGGAGTATTTGAAAGTGGTGTGCAGTTGGCCATTATACATTGCACCAGCGACACGAATCTCAGTACTTCCGCCTCTATGGCTTCACAATTACATGAGGAGGGCATTGAGGCACCTGGTTATATAATGAAATAAATGGAGAGTGGAAGATTATGTGAGAAATATCATTGTGAGCCATGGTGAACTGGGTGCCATGACTCTTACTTCAGAAAACACTTCAAGTGAAAATGGGAACATTCAGTCCCTTCACTTCACATTTCCTACTCTAGCTGGAGATAATAAATAAAGTTTAGTTTGCTTTTTGTGGAATGTATGTTCACTTATGGACGCACACTTCAGGAAGCCTACTGGATATGATGGGATCAAACAACCTGTTAGCACAAAGCTGAAAGCATCTTTCTATTTGTATCACAGGAGTAGTCACTTCCATTTTTCACTTGTGAACTGAGCAGGATTACATGAATATTGTGGCTATATTTCAGCTCTTGTTTTATTGGCCTTTCTTTCCAGCATTCTCCTCCTTTTCTCCTCTCGTGGAAGCCAGACTTAATTCCTTTTATTTTCCACTGAAGCAGTTTCATCAAGGCAAGGCTGCAATGACAGATGCCAAGTAAGATTGAAGGCATCTCATCATCAAAGCAAAAGCCACAGATATTAAACAATCAATCTTACAATACTTTCCATGATGCCTGTCTAATGCTCATTCATAATCCTCTAAGCCAAATTAATACAAGTTAGAATACCCATAAAAAACCAACAAAGAAATAAAAATTGAATTCAGCAGGCTGAGAGATTGAATGCTGAGAGTGCTCCCTTGGGGTGGAGGATGAGTTTTTATATTGATGACCAAAACCTCTAAATTTATTGCAAGATTAAATTCGTCCAAATCTTTTCATTTGATCTATAACAACACATAACATTATATAAAAGCTCATGCTTTAATTATGTATCTAAATTCAGGGCCATGAGTCATAACGTTTCTCCATAGATGATTTATCCTAAAGGGTGTCTCTTGTTTCCGCTCTTTAAGTCAACCTTTTTATATTATGCATTCTTTGTCAGATGCCCTGTAATAAATAAAGACATTGAATTGCCTCAACCAGTCAGAACAAATTTTAAAATAATCAAGTACACCAGATGGGGTGGATTCTGCTCTCCATGAATTAGCTGAGATGACTGGTCACTGGTTAAAATTGCCTTGAATGGATCTAACCAGCTCAGATATTGGAGAGTACAAAGTGGAGGTCCTGGTGAATGGGGTGGAGCAAAAGAGAATGTTCTCTTTCTGGAGGAAAGTATTTGGCTTGGAACTTGATTGCCTACGTCTCTTCTTCGAATTGTCTTAATCCCAAAGGCATCCTGCCTCCCATCCATACCAAGGAGAATGTAGTCACCAGTTAGTCCCCATTGTTACATACAGTATTTGATTTTGAAAGGTCTGTGGAGTACCTCAAATGTAACCCAATATGCTGATACATATCGATCTGCGCTGGGAAATATGTTTGATATTGAAGGAGACGAGGTCTCCTCATACCTTCCGTAACAATGTCTATGAAGCCAAACTTGTACCTGATTGTTGTCATGCAACAAATCACCTCTTGTTTAAGACCAGACCTCTTCTAGTTAGATCACCGAATGGTCTTCCTCAATTATACAGGACAGAGCAGGTACTATCAATCCCAATCCAGGGAGGATGGTGGCAGAAAACCTACCCTATTGTGACTAAGAGGCCAGCTAGCTCATACAACATGACACATGGTGAGGATTCAGCTTACAACAACTGCAGCTGTCAAGTAGAGGTTCAGGTTAGGAACAAGATTGAGGCAGACATCATAAGCAATGTAAACCTCAGCAGTACTCACTATAAAATCTTTGAGTACATTGTCATTTGCTAACCATAGGTTCAACACACAATCCCTCCTCAGGAACTGCAGCTCTTCAAGAAAGAAGTACTTTACTCCAGGAGCCGCTGAAAGCCAGCCATGAAGAGGTCCAATGATGGCACCGCAATTCCCTGACACGGACCAGGAGGTTCTAGTGTCTGGGTTGGTGCAAAGGAGAGTGGTTCCTTCTTGGGCAACCAGCAGAGGAGGTCACCCCACCTGACCATGCCAGCCCATTCTGAGGTCACCACCTAGGTCAGTGCCACGCCCAGGATATGGAGGCATGGTCAGTAATGTAGAAAGTAGGTCAATGAACTTCTAAGTTCCACCAGGGTCAGTACCATACCCTTCTCTCTGCTACTTCACACCAAGTTTATTAGTCCCACTGCTCACACCTTCCACCAAGGCACATGCCCCACTGCCTTTCCTGTTGTTATTTGCTTACCAGCTTCCCACACCACTAGTCCTGCACGCCTTCCACTCTGCCTCTTCAGTCTTTCAGAAAACGTCACCAACATTCCCACACGCGCACCACAACGAACAGCGCGCTTTGTCACCTCACTCAGTTTCTATTTACAAGTGAAGACAGCCCATAATAGGGCAGAGAGAGCCTGTACAGATGAGGGAATGCCTGACATCCACATTCTCACTCACTAAGAAGAGTGAGTCCTGACCCTTGGAGGAGAAGTGTTCCTCAGGGATGCTGAGGTATCCATGTCCCACCAAATGCATAAGGCCACTCTGTATGACACTCGCTCATTAACCCCCTAACACTCTTGATCATTACACACCACTTCTGACCACTGACCATGACATCTTCTTTCTTTCAACCAGTAGGTTCCACAAACCTCCCAATGATGTTTGTGGAGAAAGGGCCGGCTGTGGAGACTCCTAGAATCATATCCTTCCTGGATCTCTGAGGACCTGATCACTGAGGCCTTACAGGAAGTATTGGCAAAGCTGTCTCATTGCACAGAAGCTGCACCTGTACAGCAGATCATGTGACCATTTGGCTGCTCCGTGGACGAGTTTGGCAGCTACCATGCAGAACTGGGTCCAGCATTCTAAGTGTCTCCTCGGGACCAAATACATGGTGACAGGACATCAATGAACTTTGACCCAAGCCCAGGTGCTGCCACCTCACAGGGACACAGGGCAGTGCCAGGAAGAACTCTGCTGGAGAAGAACCACAGGCAGGTCCCTTGGTAGTTTCTACTCAGGACATTGCAGAAGTGGTGTGTCTGGCCCATCTGGACTCAAATGTCCCTGGGTCACTGCAGCAAACCTCCAGGGCCAACAGGCTCTGCAGCAGATCAGGCTCCTTCCACTCCAGCTGTGGAAACAGCGAGCACACTAAGATGTAGGAATGTATCTTATTGAGGGCACTTTGGTAGCAAGAGTGAATAAGGTTTTTCTGTAAATAATAGTTTATCCATAAATGTTCATGATGTTAAATTTCTTCCATGTGTACGCGAGTCTCTCTGTGTAAGTGCAAGATGTATTTTCGCCCCATCTGGCAGAATGTCAATGTTTAAAGCATACTGCATCATCTGGGAGCAGGGGGAATGAAGCATACTTATGGCCTTGAGTCAGGGTGAAAGCTCCTCCTCGTTAAACATCCTTAATGTCTGGCTCCCTCTGTGTGCAAAGGTGTAGATGTCAAAGAGTTGTCCAGCATTGGCTGTGCCAGGGAGGTGCAACCTACAAGGATCCTCAGTGCTATAAGATGGGCCAGGAGTAGTCAGCCTGCAGGTCTGCTTCCTCTGTCTTTCATGGGCCTGTGACCAATGGTTGTCCCTTTTAAAATCTCTTTGAAGGTGTGTGCTGCAGCCCCTAACCTGGCAGGTTGAATCACTCATGCTACTCACTCTGAGTAAGGTGGCAGCCATTTTCTTCCCATTGTACGCTTTCTGGTTCCAGCACAATGGAAGATGACACTGAGTACTCCCCTTCCGGTTGTTTCTGGCCTCAGCCTGACCATTACTCATCTCAGAACTCTAGGTGCTGTGTTTATCAGGCTGGGGTCCAGTTATGCTCCAGGTCAAAGGTGACCCTCTTCCATGATATTGATAGTGAGGAAACCCAGTGATGATAACTTGTCCAAAATCAAGAAATGTTTAATCATAGAATCCCTACAGTATGGAAGGAGGCCATTCAGCCCATCAATTCCATACCACGCCACTGAAGAGCATCATACCCAGACCTAGCCACCTACTGTAACCCCGTAGCCCCACATTTACTAAGGCTAAGCTACCTAGCCGACACATCCTTGAACTCTACGGATGCTTCAGCATTCCCCATTCATCTAGCCTGCTCATCTTTGGACTGTGGGAGGAAACCAGAGCACCTGGAGGAAACCCACGCAAACAGAGGGAGAACATGCAGACTCTGCACAGACAGTTACCTGAGGCTGGAATCGAACCTGTCTCCCTGGAGCTGTGAGGCAGCAGTGTAACCACTGAGCCACTGTGCCATCCTAACCGAAGGCAAGCAATCAAGGCTCATCCGAGATATGAACCTGGGATGTCTCCTATGCCCGCAATGTACAAGCTCCTAAGTGAGAATCATATCCAGACAATAGTTTCTCTCTTGTTGGAGACTGTCATTTCCTAGCACTTGTCTGTCACAAATGTCACTTGCTGTTTGCTGGCTGAGGCCTGGATGTTGTCCAGGTCTGGACAGAACTTATGTGGGCGTCAGTGTCTAAGGATTTATCTGAGATTTTAAGCGGCCTACCAGTTCAGATAGATACGCCAGATCCCATCGCAGTTTTCCGAGCAAGATGTTCTCCCCCAATAGATTCAAGCTCATGAGAAGAAGATGCAGGAATACACCTGAACCCAAAAACCAATGACTTGGTCATTTCATTATTTCTCACCTTTGGGACCATGTATTGTGCAAATTTTCTGCTGCATTTGCCTACAATGCAAGCTGATTGCAGTTCAAAAGGAATCAATTGCTTGTAAAGCACTTAGGGACATGTGATTAGTTAGTTTATTCGTGCAAGTTCTTTCTTTAAATAAGAAATGGATCATTCCCCATTCTCTTCATAGCTAGAAATAAAATTTAGACACATGGGAACATTTTCAAATGATCAAATATTACACTCTGTTTTCCATATACACTTTAAACCACGTACATTAGAATTGATTAGCTGGCAGTGATAGCTTATGTATTGCTTGTTGCTAAGCTGCCTGATGATTGATTTTGGTATATTTTCTGATTATAAACAAATATAATTAAACAGTGGCTCTAATCAGATTTAGAAATTTAATGCCATCAGACTGTTTATAAATAATCTTACAGACTGAATATAATTTCCTACAAAGATCTGTAAATGCAGTATTATTTTTAATGAAGATATCATGATACTCATTTTGCTGAAATCCACATTAGTTGCAGAATTGCCCAGAAGTCGACTGCAAGTTATTTCTCAAAATTGATTGTATGCTCCCTTGTCTGCATGTTACATAGTACACTGACGGCCAGTCAGCAAATAAAGTTAGCCAGAACAGTGTAAAGCGATTCCTTAAAATAAACGACATATAGGTTATAAGTATAGCAGATACCCTGGAGTAATTTTAAGACTAATCAAATTGCTGGGTTCTGATGATCGTTACAATTAGATTAGTGTGTTGTAATCACTCCCAGGTATCCATTATGTACACTCATTAGGCAGTTACATTTTATGATCAGGAAGCTGCTATCTCATTACAGTGGCTATTATGACATCATGTTATTCTCCTAAACTGATTTCAATGAATTAACAGAAAACATTTCTTGTGAATCAACAGAAGGATCCAGCTTGGTTCAGGATCTATTGTGGTCCTCTTTCACATGTCTGGCTTGACAACAAAAAATCTCAACAGTAGTGGCACCACACCTTAATTCAAATTCACAACGTTAGCTCTATTAAAATCAATGTAACAAGGTTCCTTTACATCAACAATAAACTTGCAGTGAAAATATGTCATTAATCACGGAGATTATAGATAAGTACGTACAGTTTGTCTCCTTGCTGTTGCGACAAGAGAAATGACCCTGAAAAGTTGGATCTAGCCAGGCATTATCGCCTCTTCTACTGCAACGATGTGCACAAAAAATGATACTTGACAAGAAGTTCCTTTATCAAGAAAGTTGTTACTGATGAAAATTTAGATTCTCCAACAAGCCTTCCACAAGTCAACTGCACTTCCACAAGAAGCCTTATTTTATGCAGTGATGTACGGACAGAGCATCGGAATGGGTCTGCCCAATTGTTCCAAGGTGGGTGGGGCTGGAAGTGGGGCCAGTCCAAGCCGTGAAATGGACTAAGTAGACTTCCTCATCAATTCTCTTTTTATTAATTATTTTTATTATATTATTGTGGATGGCTTGTTAGTCTGAACTTTTTATTTTTTTAATTTTCTAATTCATCACTATGACTTTGTACTTGTGAAAGTCTGTAATGTTGGACCTTTTATTTCACTTTTCTAATTTCTTTCTTAAGAATTTGTACTCAAGAACCTATACCTAGGTACCTTTGCACCTGAGATGGCGCCATAAGTAGTGATTTGTACACTTTTTATTCACGTGAGTACATGAGACAATAAGGCTAATTCAATTAAAAACCGAAAGAGCTGCGGATGCTGTAAATCAGGAGCAAAAACAAAGTTGCTGGCTTCCCCAGTTCTGCGGAAGGGTCACCAGACCTGAAACGTTAACTCTTTTTCTCTTCACAGATGCTGCCAGGCCTGCTGAGCTTTCCCAACAACTTTGTTTTTGAAGCTAACTCAATTCTTGGTTGCGAAGGTCTTTTAGGTGTCCTGATAACATTACATGACATTAACATAATATTCACATTATGAATGTGAATATGTTTTACTTAACTGTTCTGAAATGCCATATATGCTAAACATTTTTCTTTTTGAGTACCAACTATCAGAGGAACATAATGAAGTTTACACTAGATCTGTGTGAGTTCCCTTGTGTCCTTTCATTGATCAATAAAGAACAGTTAAAGCATCCATCAACATCTCCGAAGAAATACAGCAAATCCCCTTCCTAGAATATGCAAACAAAGTTGTGATTGTACGGCACAGCACTTGAAGCATAAATATCAAGAACAGTTACAGTGTGGTGACTGGTAATACTTATCTGCATGTTGCATCGGAAAATAGAAAAACCTGGACCGAAGTGTTAGTGGGGGAGCACTTTGGGGTCAGTGACTATAATTCTATTAGTTTTAAAATAGTGAAGGCAATGGATAGAACGGATCTAAATGTTGAAGTTCTAAATTGGAGGAATGCTAATTTTGATGGTATTAGGCAAGAACTTTCAAAAGTTGATCGGGGCAGATGTTTGCAGGTAAAAGGACAGCGAGGAAATGGGTAGCCTTCAAAAATGTGATAATACGAGTCCGTAGACAGTATGTTCCTGTTAGGGTGAATGGCAAGGCTAGTAGGTATAGGGGATGCTAAATGACTAAAGAAGTTGAGGTTTTGGCTAAGAATAAGAAGGAAACATATGTCAGGTATAGACAGCAGAGATCGAGTGAATCCCAAGAAGAGTACAAAGGCAGTAGGAGTATACTTAAGAGGGAAATCAGGAGGGCAGAAAGGGGACACAAGATAGCTTTGGCAAATGGGTTAAGGAGAATCCAAAGGGATTCTACTAATACATTAAGGACAAAAGGGTAACTAGGGAGAGAGGGCTCCTTAAAGAGTGCAAGGCCACCTATGTGTGGAACCACAGGAGTTGGTGAGATAACTAAATTTTACATCTGTAATTACTGTGGAAAAGGATATGGAAGAAAGAGAACATGGGGGAATAAATAGTAACATCTTGAAAAATGTCCATGTTATAGAGAAGGGGATGCTGAACATCGTAAAACGCATCAAAAGGTGGATTATTCCCTGGGACCTAATCAGGTTTACCCTAGAACTTTGTGGGAAGCTAGAGAAGTGATTGCTGGGCCCCTTGCTGAGATATTTGTGCCATCAGTAGCCACAGATGAGGTGCTGGGAGACTGGAGATTGGCTAACGTGGTGCCACTATGTAAGAAAGGTGGTGAGGAAAAGCCAGGGAACTATAGACCAGTGAGCCTGACATTGGCTGTGGGCAAGCTGTTGGAAGGAATCCTGATCGATGCGATTTACATGTACTTGGAAAGGCAACGACTGATTAGGGATAGTCAACATGGCTTTGTGTGTGGGAAATTGTGTCTCACTAACTTGAGTGAGTTTTTTTTCAAAAAGTAACGAAGAGGATTGATGAGGGAAGAACAGTGGACACTGTCAATATGGACTTCAGTAAGGCGTTCGACAAGGTTCCCCATGGTCGACTGGTTAGCAAGGTTAGATCACACAGAATAGGGGAGAACTAGCCATTTGGATACAGAACTTGTTCAAAGGTAGGAGACAGAGGGTGGTGGTGGGAGGTTGCTTTTCAGACTGGAGGCCTGTGACCAGTGGTGTGCCTCAAGGATTGGTGCTGGGTCCACTGCATTTTGTCATTTGTGTAAATGATTTGGATGTTAACATAGGAAGCATGGTTAATAAGTTTGCAGATAACACCAAAACTAGAGGTGTAATGGACAGTGAAGAAGGTTAACTCAGACTAGCCCCACCGCACCCGGCATGTTTCCCTGCAACCACAGGAAGTGCTACACCTGCCCCTACACCTCCCCCCTCACCCTCATCCCAGGCCCCAAAAAAACCTTCCACATCAAACAGATGTCCACCTGCGTGTCTGCTAATGTGGTATACTGTATCCACTGTTCCCGAAGTGGCCTCCTCTTCATCGTGGAAACCAAGCGGAGGCTTGGAGACCACTTTGTGGAACACCTACGCTCAGTTCATGACGAATGACTGCACGTCCCAATTGCGAACCACTTCAACTCTCTCTCCCACTCCTTGGATGACATGTCCATCCTGGGCCTCCTCCAGTGTCACAATGAAGGCTGCAGGAACAGCACCTCATATTTCGCTTGGGAACCCTGCAGCCCAATGGTATCAATGTGGACTTTACAAGCTTCAAAATCTCCCCACCCCCGACCTCATCCCAAAACCAGCCCATCTCGCCCCCGCCTCCTTGACTTGTCCGTCTTTTCTCCCACCTATCCGCTCCTCTCACCTCACTGACCAACCCCCACCCCCACTTCCTACCTACTAGACTCATCCCTGCCTCCTTGACTTGTCCGTCTTCCCTCAACTGACCAATCCCCATCCCAACTCCCTACCTACACTCACTTTTACCAGCTCCATTCCCGCCTCCTTAACCTGTCCGTCTTCTCTCCACCTATCTGCTCCACTATCCACCTTCCATCATCCCCTCCCCCCACTCTCAATTTATTTCAGTGTCCCCTTCCCCTCCCCCATTTCTGAAGAAGAAATCAGACCCAAAACGTCAGCCTTCCTTCTCCTCTGATGCTGCCTGGCCTGCTGTGTTCATCCAGCTCTACACCTTGTTATCTGTTAACTCAGATTACAACGTGATCTTGATCAGATGGGCCAATGGGTCGTGGAGTGGCATATGGAGTTTAATTTAGATAAATAAGGACTTATGCACTTATACGGTAAGGTCCTGGGGAGGGTTGCTGAACAAAGAGACATTGGAGTGCTGGTTCATATTTCCTTGGACGTGGAGTCACAGGTAGATAGGATAATGAAGAAGATGTTTGGTATCCTTTCTTTATTGGTCAGTGCATTGAGTATAAGAGTTGGGAGGTCATATTGTGGCTGTACAGGACATTTGTTAGACCACTTTTGGAATACTGCGTGCAATTCTGGTCTTCCTGCTATAGGAAGGATGTTGTGAAACTTGAAAGGGTTCAGAAAAGATTTACAAGGATGTTGTCAGGGTTGGAGGGTTTGAGCTATAGGGAAAGGCTGAATAGGCTAGAGCTATTTTCCCTGAAGCATTGGAAGTTGAGGGGTGACCTTATTGATGCATACAAAATCATGAGGGGCATAGATAGGGTAAATAGACAAGGTCTTTTCCCTGGGGTGGGAGGGTTCATGCTGGATAGCATAAGTTTAAAGTGAGAGGGGAAAGATTTTAAAGGAATCTAAGGGGCAACTTTTTCCACACAAAGGGTGGTGTGTGTATGGAATGAGTTGCAAGAGGAAATGGTGGATGCTGGTATGATTACAACATTTAAAAGGCACCTGATGGGTACATGAATGAGAAGGGTTCAGAGGGATATGGGCCAAATACTGGAAAATGGGGCTAGATTTATTTAGGGTATCTGGTCAGCATGGACGAGTTGGACCGAAGGGTCTGTTTCCATGCTATATACTGCTATGACTCTATGACCATAGTAAAAACTAAGACCCATCTGCCAAACTGGCAGTCCTATGCTAACTGTCAGTGCAGCTTAGAAATTAATGCTTTTTGCCTCTAATCCCCAAGATTCTGTGTTCAGCTCCCACTCCCTGCATTTAATCATGATAATCAAGGCTGATATTCGAATGTAGTTCTGAGGAAGTGCTGCACTGCAATAGATGCTGTATTCATAGGAAACATACCAGAAGGGTTCTGCCCTCTAAGTTAGTTGTAAAAGTCCACAGCCTTATTTATAGGATAACAGAGGAATTATCCTCAGTGCTCTGGATATATTTGTTCCTCTATCAAAATCACAAAGCAGATGATCTGGTTAGTGTCACATTTCTGTTTGCATGAATTTGCTGTGTGCAAATTGGCTGTCATATTTCCAACATTACAGGAGTCGCTGTACTGTAAAAGTACTTTGTTGGCTGTAATGTCCTTTGAGCTATCTAGCGATTATGAAAAGCATGAAAAATGCAAGTCTCTCTTTTAATTGAGTGGTGACTGATTGACCCAGCTCATTAAAGGTAATGGACAGAAAATTGTGTATTGAAATTGTAGAATTTTGCAATTTTTGTCACGCTCGAACCAAGGAGTAGTGGGTTAGAATGATTCGATCTCAGGTGTGACCCCCACTGTTGTTAGCTCATCTTTTCCGACCCTAGTTACTTCCAACAGGATTGACATGGCGGAATTCATTGAGAATAGATATTATTCTAATTGTAATTCTCGGAATCTTAGAGTGTGAAGATTCGGGGGGATGATGGGGGGAAGGCAAAACACCTGCACAGTAAGAATGAGGAAAGGAAGGAACTCAGAATAATGAAGAGAGGAAGAAGAGATATAATTTAATGAAAGGCAGACATGAATGGAGCTGTAGCACAGACTGGGTCAGTAAATTTGAGTGCTATGAGAGTTCTTAGGTTCCTTGCTGACACACTGTTCAAAACATCCTTACTCTATAAATATCTATCGAATCACAAAAAAAGAAACACTTACAGGAATTGATGAGCAACACTTAATTCCCACTTTTCCTTTCTATCCAACTCAAGCAGGCTGCAGGCTGGGATGAGTGGCTCACTCCAAAGAACTTTCAATGATTGATTCATCTGCATGAGCAGAATGTTTTTTTTTTGAAATTTAACAATTTTCCAAAAGAAGCAAAATACTGAGGATGCAGGAAACCTGAACTGAAAACAGAATGAGCTGGAGAAGCTCAGTACGTCTGAGGGGTCTGGTATGACTCTGTTTCAGAGGAAGAGTCATATTGGGCTTGAAACAAAAACATTTCTCTCTCCACAGATGCTGCCAGACCTGTTGAGTTTCTCCAGGATTTTCCATTTTTATTGTAGGTTTTTCCAAGTTTCATTTTGTTTGCAGAAGAATTCTAAACTGAATATTAAAATCCCAAGTTACCGCCTGCACTTTTCCAGAATTCTTGCACCTGTGGCAGGAAGATACTTCCCACAAGCAGGCTGAATCTGTAATGATCTGGAACCTGTGATCTTATAATATGTCATGTATGCTGAGCAAGGCCAGTTGACAATTGTCTCTAATTGCAGTTATAAAGGACTGGAAATTAAATGACCATTATATTTTCCTCCTCTCCTAAAGGTGGAAGGTAGCTGGCTAACAAACCAATCTCAATACTATAACAAAATTATATGTTCAAGTTTATTTACAGACTAATTAACACATAGAAGTCAGACAGTACAACATGAAAGTGTGCCGACACAGTACTTAGGAACAAAAGCTAATTATTGCACACACTGGGTAAAAATTATGATGTAAGGTTAGTGACCTGAATTGTTAACTTTCCCTAGTTACTAATGTCGTCCAACCTACAGAGCATTTCTCATATTTTTCTGTTGTTACTTAGAAATAAACTTGAGGTTAATTCATAAGGAGATGAAATACCCTTTCAAATATATATTATTTACAGAGCCTGAAAACCGCATACAGCTAGGTGTTTGTCTCCTGGTATTCTGTGCAGATATGATTGTGCATGGACAATGTGAATCCCACCTTGTCCACGTAAATGGATTTTCTGCCAGAAATGACAATAGTTGGACATGTTCCAGTATTTACACAGTTCCAAATCTTCTGAAGTCAGAGCTCTCAATCATCCATGATTAATGACACCATTGTAGAAAGCATTGCAAAGAATGGTAATCGTAAATTATGCCTCATTTTCTTCTCTCTGTTGTATCGAGTTCCATCCATTCCTCGTCTCAACTTTGTGCTGTACCTTCACCATTCCCCACCCAGTCCATCCACATCTACTCAATCTTCAATCTCTAAGATTCTCAGGTGTTCATGCATTACCTATTCTAGTCATGTGCTTATACACCCCTTTTCATAATTTTATTTCAATTAAGTATAGAATTTCCGAGTTTTATCAAGGAACTATTAGACAAACTACGATTATTACAACGCAAATTTCATAATACCTGTAAACACACCCCTATGTTATTATATAGTTAGATACTATAGGATTTAAGTGCTTTCTGGTGACAGGACTAGAGTTATTACTAGCTCTAGTAAGGGACACTGGTCTACATGTGAATGGGAAAGATACAGTAAGCTAAGGCAGTTACTGGAATGTGATTGTGAAGATAGAATACTAGGCATAATCTTTTCAAAAAGCCACCTGGGATCATAACTATTTTAGATGCTTCAAGACTCAAGAATGAACGAAGTGGCCCAATATCTCTGGTTGTTTTCAGAACTCTTTGTGTGGGCCACCCATCATGTCCTTTAGCTGCCTAAAGCTTCGCAAATGTTTTTGATCACATATTCATTGTGGGAACTGGCGGCTTGTGCCAGGACTCAAGCAGCAAATGTGTCTTTTTACTTCTGTCCAACTGCACAAGGTCTAAAAGGTCCGAAATCATCTGATCTGGGTCAGAATCCTATTTCTGACAAAGATCTGATGGGAGTTTGTGCAGTTACCTTTAGTGCAGTTTTTCAAGTGAACTCCCAGGTCAGAAACCTTCCCAGCTGAAGCAGAAGAAATGAATCTCGGAATCATGCTGCAAACAGCAAAGAGGATCAGAGCTGAAGCTATGTCCCCTTTTATCAGTAGGGAGTGTAGGTTCAACGGACTTAAAACACTTTGACAGCTATTGAGGGAAGCTAAATGTCAAAGGTAGATTAGAGAGTAGGGTGTTACTAGGTGAAGGGGTAGAGTGCAGGATGAGGGAGGGTGGAGTGCCAGGCTGGCAAGGGGTACAAGTGTAAAGAAGGTGAGGTAGTGTGTCAGGTGGATAGGTGACAGCGTGGGTAAGGTCAGGAGTCCGTCTAGGGATATGGAGCTGGGATGGTTGGGAGTTAGTCCAATCAGAGAGGGTGTGGCTGCATGTCAGTTTAGATCAAGGATGGGGATAAGTTGTGCAGGGGAGAGAGGAATAATTCAGGTGGGACGGCATTGGCACGGGGTGCTATGCCATTAGAAGTCAACTTGGAAGTGGGAGTATGTTGGGTTCTGGTGGTAGGGCGTCAGGAATCTTTGGGGACAGAGTTGAGGAAAGCAGTTGGAAGAGAATCAGAGTGAATGACTTGGATCAGATTTGTAATTAGCCTGAAGTTAGAGCAGTTTTTAATTCCAATAATGTTTCCTGGCTAGCTATTCATATTGGGGTTCAGTGATAACTTTTGTTATGTTCTGATTTTTGTTCTGTTTTTAAAATTGCAACTAATTAACTTTATTGTTATTTCCTTGAATGGGCGGCGATATCATATGCATCTAATTCCTGGTGGTTTAGAAGTGAGTGTAATCATCATTGTTCTATTTTCTTTGACAGGAACTGAAGGCAGATCTGCAGATTATTTTTATGCAAATATCAAAATTTGATATGCTTCAAGGTTGATTTTAAATCTGGAAAATCCTGAATTCTGTTTCTCATATCCACTTAGCTGCCTAACTGCTGGAGTCCAGATGACATAAGTGGCAGTATGAACATGTGCTGGGCAGCTTGCATTTCATTTATTCTTTATTAATTTTAATAGCAATTCTGCAAAGTAATGTGTGAGAGTCACAATAGAATACACCAACCACTGAAGCTACATTTTAAGCAGTAATCTTTATCATAGGAGAGTTCTTTCTTCTTCCAGTTTCTTTTAATTCTAAAGCTCAGTAGACCTACCAAAGGGAGAAATAGAAATTGACCTAATTTACACTTTAAAAGACACATTTCTTGCAAAGCCGTGTTTTAAAAGAATTTGCAGCTGTTTTCAGCCCCGGTAGACATGAATTTTTGTAACATCTTTGCCTCACCAATCTTTTCTCTTCTGTTTGATTCCTGTAATTAACAAAATCAAATTACTAAACGTCTATTGATTTCTGATATTCTCTCCTGCTGGTACCCTTCAGCCTTGAGCACTTCTGTTAATTCAATAGTCCTTATCCTAATGAGCCTTTTATTCTTCTATCACACATTCCCTTCCTGCTTTCTCCATTAGATTGTAAAACATCCAATATCCCTTTATGGCTACAAAGAGAGTTTGTCAGTGCATAGCTTTGATGTGGGGATGTGTGGTGCACATTTAATCTTTGAAAGTTTAGGATGCCAGACACCAGTGTGTGCAGCAGATTATATCAGTGATGGAAAAATCAGATGCTCAATTTCAGAAACTAACTTTGCTTTGTAAAAACTCACCACTAATCTTTTCTAAAACAAAATGCAATTCCATCAGACCAAATGATTTATTGCAGTCACTCTCACTCGACCTAGCCAGAATTGCTCTGTTAAATCAGCAGGCTAGTTAACCCTTTTCTTGTAAAGCAATTTTCACGTGAAGGTTTTTTTGCAATTTCCAGCGTACGATATGTTTAATATAGACGTACTTCACTGCCAAATGCTATCAAAGTTGTTCTTGGCTGTAATGTCAAGTTAGGAAGAAGAGAAATCCTTGTGTATTGTTTTCAAATGAACAAATGAAATGCAGTATGTGGAAGACAGCTAATCCAAGAAAATCCACAAGGATAGCTTTCAATTGTTGCAAGTTTCATTCTCAATTGGAAAACGATATTTTCCTAGTATTATAGTAGATATTTAAAATCATTGCCACTGGATGTGAACATCCACTGTGCTGAGATTTAAAAAAAAAAGAACTGCAGATGCTCTAAATTATAAATAAATTTATTTCCAGCAATTTCTGTTTTAGTATGCTGTGACTTAAATTCAGTGCAGCACCATTATATAGTTGTAACATTATGAATGTGAACAGTTAGGAAAGAGTTGTCAATGTTTGCCTGCAATTATATCTGTCTGATCAATGACGTTTCACTTTTCCTTCATTACCTGCAGACCCTAACTTCCAGATTCCTCACAGCTGCCCTTAGCAAGATCATCTAAAGATATGGAAATCAATATTAACCTCAGTATCGAGGGTTGAGAGTTAAATTTTCACTTTTCTGAAAGACACCTCCAATTTACCACAAACTCAAGGGGAGGTGATGGTATTCTCACTAGACTATTAATCTAGACACTCAGCAAATGTTCTGAAGACCAGGGTGTGAATCCAGCCACAGCAAACGGTACAACTTGAATTTTGCTAATCGAGCTGGTCAAGTCCTAAAGGACATAACTGCTAGACTGGGACTGAGGCCAGTAATGAAGGAACCAACAAGAGTGACAAACATACTTACCCTCATCCTCACCAATTTGCATACATGGTAGTATCAGTAAGAGTGACCACCGCACAGTCCTTGCGGAGACGAAGTCCCGCCTTCACATTGAGAATAACCTCCATCGTGTTGGGTGGCATTATCACCGTGCTAAATGGGACAGATTTCGAACAGATCTAGCAAATCAAGACTGGGCATCCATGAGGCGCTGTGGGCCATCAACAGCAGCAGAATTGACCCAGCATATCCCCCACTCAACCATTACCATCAAGCCAGGGGATCAACCCTGGTTCAATGGATAGTGCAGAAGGGCATGCCAGGACCAGCACCAGGCATACATGAAGATGAGATGTCATTGTGATGAAGCCACCAAATAGGACTATTTGCATGCCAAACAGTGAAGGCAGCAAGTGATAGACAGAGCTATGTGATCCCACAACCAACGGATCAGATTTGAGCTCTGCAGTCCTGCCACCTCCAGCTGTGATTGGTGGTGGACAATTAAACCACTCACTGGAGGAGGAGGCTGCACAAATATTCCCATCCTCAATGATGGAAGAGTCCAGCACATCAGTGCAATAGATGAGGCTGAAGCATTTGCAGAAATCTTCAGACATGAGTGCTGAGTCGATAATCCATATTGATTTCCTCCAGTGGTCACCAGCGTTACAGATGCCAGTTTTCAGCCAATAAGATTCACTCCTTGTGACATCAAGAAACAGCTAGAGTCACTGAATACTGGAAAGGCTATGGATCCTGACAACATTCTGGCATTAGTACTGAAGACATATGCTTCAGTGCTTACCACACTCCTAGACAAGATGTTCTTCTACACCTACAACACAGGCATCTAGCCAACAATATGGAAAATTGTCCAGGTATGTTCTGTACACAAAAAGCAGGACAAATCCGACCCAGCTAATTATCATCTCATCAGTCTAGTCTCAATCATTGATAAATTGATGGAAGGTGCCATCAACAGTGCTATCAAACAGCACCTGCTTAGCCATAGCCTGCTCAGTGTCACCCAGTTTGGGTTTGCCAGAGTCACTTAGCTCGTGACCTCTTTACAGCCTTGTTTCAAACATGGACAAAAGACTTGAATTCTAGAGGTCAGTTGAGCATGACAGCCCTTGGCATCAAGGAGCCCTAGAAAACTGGAATCAATGAGAATCAGGAGGCAAATTCTCTGCTGAGTGGAGTCATATTTGGTATGTAGGAAAATGGTTATGTTGTTGGAGGTCAGTCATCTCAGCTCCAGGATATTATTATAAAGCAGAGGTTGATGCCTCCCCCTCCTCTGAGAACTAAAACTGAAACACCCAAAGAGGAGCACCTCACCCTATGATCTGTAAAAGGGGTGTTAAAAAGTGGTGTAACCTGCCTTACAGTGACTTCCGGTGGTCAAATAAAATAAATCCCTGGCATCCACTTTACAATCAACAAGTAATAATTTATTTATCTAACTCTATCAGTGAACAAATTAACTGAACTATTGACAAACCAGATAAATCCTTCTAACTGCTAACTATTCCCGATTAAAAGAAGATTCTATTGGTATGCTGTTACAATAAATACAAGTCCCACTTATATAAAATTGAAAAAAATCAAATTTAGTCTCTCGAAATTACAGCTAGGTTACATGTCTTCTGAAATGCTCTGTGCCTTTTCCATTGATTTTTCTGTTAGGAATATTAACAGTTGGTACCTTTGATATTTAGATGGTGCTTTCTCTGATAAATAGAGGACACTGTGAGCCAGCATTTCTCTCTTGAGAACTGACAGCTTTTGGCTCTGGCAGATGGCAGTTAGCTCTCTGCTCTTTGTCCAACTGTCTCCTTCTTTTATAACCTTGATGACATATCAATTTCTTACAATAGGATTTGTCCTATGTTGTCAAGACCATCAGATATAAATTTAAAGAGATAGTAGGAACTGCCGATGCTGGAGAATCTGAGATAAAACGTTGTGGAGCTGGATGAACACAGCAGGCCGAGCAGCATCAGAGGAGCAGGAAAGCTGACGTTTCGGGTCAAGATCCTTCTTCAGAAATTTAGACATAAATAGATATAAATTTAATTGGTTTTTCGTATCCAAGTGCCTGGTTCAAATTGATTGGCCAAATTCAAAAACTTGTCTTGTTAACAAAATAAAATTGCTGCTTGGCCTGCTAACAGTACAGCTTTTCAATACATTTTTTTTTCAATTTAGGTGCTCTCTGTGTGCTTGCAAACTTTCAAGCTGCTGCTCACAGACATCTATTTTACATGTCTATGCATAGAAAAAGCACAAAATCTTTTAAAGGGACCATGCAACATCTCCCCCCCTCCAGTATTTTACAAACACCAAATTCTAACTTCATACCGTCCAATCCACAAGTGCTCTACCCAACTTTGCAACAATATCTCTGCAGGGGTTCTTCAGGGTAGAATCTCAGCCCAACCATCTTCAACTGTTTGATCAATGGCTTTCCCTCCATCGTAAAGTCAGAACTGGGGATGTTTGCCGATGTTTGCACAATGTTTAGCAGTCTTCACGTCTCCATAGATACTGAATCAGTTCATATTCAAATGAGACAAGATCTGGACAATGTCCAGGATTGGGTTGACAAGTCTCAAATAACATCCATGCCACACAAATGCTAGGCAATGACTATTTCCAATCTAACCACCACCCATTGACATTCAATGGCATTACCATCTCTGAATCTCCCACTATCAACATTTGGGTGGGGGGGTGGGGGAGGGTGGTATATGACTCACTAGAAACTCAACTGGACTCATCACATAAACACAGTGGCTAACAAGTGCAGGTCAAAGGCTAGGAATCCTGCTGTAAGTAACTCACCTCCTGACTTCCTCAAGCCTGTCTACCATCTACAAAGCGCAAATCAGGAATGTAATGGAATACTCCACACTTCCCTGGATAATTGCAGTTCCAACAACACTCAGGAAGCTTGACACCATTCAGGACAAAGCAACTCGCTTGACTGGCACCATATCGACAAATATTCGCTCCCTCCATCACTGACACTCAGTAGCAGCAGTGTGTACTATCTACAAAATGCGCTTCAGAAATTCACCAAACATCCTGCGACAGCACCTTCCAAACCCACAACCACTTCCATCTTGAAGGGCAAAGGCAGCAGATGCCTGGAAACACAACCACATGCAAGTTCCCCTCCAAGTCACTCGCCATCCTGATTTGGAGATATATCACCGTTCCTGAACTGTTGTGACATCAATATCCTGGAAATCTTTCCCTAAGGGCATTATGGATCTACATACAGCACATGGACTGAAGCAGTTCAAGAAGGCAGCTCGCCATCAACTTTTTAAGGGCAACTACGGACAGGCAACAAATGCTGGCCAGCCAGCAACATCCACATCTCACAAGCGAATTAAAAAAAAACACGCCCCTCTCTCCTGTTTAATCATGGTGTTTTTTAAGGTATCAGATAGCCAGCTCTAAAGGGGTTAATGATATAAAATAATATCTCAATGAGGTTCCTTCATGACATTTAGATATTTCCAATCAACCTGTTCAGAAGTGTTATCAAATAGTCCTGGAGCAGGAGGGACATGATCCCAGGCCTCTTGGTTCAAAGATAGAGACACTACCACTGTTTCACAAGACCCTGCCCTTCGTGATAGTCAGCCAACAACCTGAAATTGAGAGCTCTTGCATAGATTTCACAGGATTCTGGTAACATCATTGAAATGAAGACAAGACTGAGCAGCACTTCGAGTGGAAATTCAAGTGATGTGAGTTCTGATTGAAATAAAGGCAATTACTCACGGCTGCTTTTTCAGTTCCCTTTGAGAAGCAGGAGAGTCCTTGTAATGAGAGACTTGTTTGTATGGACTGCAGCAGGATTGGTGACATCATAGCTGCTATAGATTGGACTTTAGATAAGGAGGACAATCAGCATTATCAGCATGAAGTGTATGCCTTGAAGGGAGCTCACCAGGAAGGGGAGGATCAGAGGTGTTGAAGTATTACCCACTTATCTCGGTCAGTCAGCCTCAGCTTCCTCGTCCTCTCAAAAAAACAGTGCTTCTGAAGGCTAAGACTGTCACATTAACTGGTTTCAAACATCTACAGCTTCAAAGAATACTTATTGTCTGCCAGAACTGGTGGTCAAGCATTTCCTATAGCTAGGAAATTCACCACCTCCCCCTTTTATTGCTTTTTGCTTGTTTCCAGACTGTTACATGAGTCATTAAAAGGGTTTTGCGTTCAGTTGCATACAATGCATGTGTAAGTGACTAATTTATTCTTTCATGGGATGTGGCTGATGCCAGTAAGATGGATATCGAGTGCCCGTGGCCAATTCCTCCTTCACCAAAATGGTTTGTGAGGCCATTGCAGGGAACTGTTAAGAGTAAACCATATCAGATCTGGAGTCACACACAGATCAGAGCCGACTGGATAGCATCTTATCCTTCTCTAAAGAACATTACTGAACCACAAGTTTCTTTTGTGACAATCAATGATTGTTTCATGCTCACCATTATAGTTTTTAAGAAATCAATCCCTGAATTATTAATCAATACCATGTTCAGCCAGCTGCTTGGGTGGAATTTGAACCCATGAACTGCCTGAGCACTCAGCTGGGTCTCTAGATTATGACAGTGACAATGACAGTAGCGTTACACCATCAACTCCCCAAATGATTGATCGTGTAGTAGGTTGGTGGCCAAAACTGGGGGGTACGTCATTACCCCCTGGGCTGACAAATGCAAAATGTAGGAGCACTTGGATTCATGATGCCGACTTGTCTTGTGACAAACTGAGCACCACCAGATCAAGTAGCCATATTTCTCAACTTCAAGGAATTTCATTCCAATGATACTCAACTGGTGTGTATCTGTAAGAACAGGCCTTGCATGTCTACACGAGATGTACTGGAATTGACAGTGACGTCTTCTGTTGTTACAAGAGTAAGCTGTAGTGCCAACCACAAAGAAAAATTGGTAATACTATAAATATTAATGAGGTGCAACTTGAATAATCTCATCCCTGTGTCAACTGGATTAGAATAATGTGCGTTAACAAACAGGGCATTGATGATTTTCCTTAAGCAAAAATGGACAGTGAAATAACTGACTTGGTGTCTTTGTGATGGTCACTCTCAGGCCATGCTGCTTTAATAGGCTTCCTGGCTTCTCTTCTTTACACATACGTGCACCAAAAAGTGTGGAATTCAAGTAAGGAAGTTGCAGTGTGCCAGTATACTTTAGGGAAAAACTTATTCTTGATGAAAGTTCTTCATGAAGCTAAGTACCTCAGAAATGAAATATATTTTTCTTAAAGCAAAAGATCAGCCCAAAATAAAGTCATTTTTTCTAATAATGAACGACAACAGTTTATTTTTGAGATTCAATTTTCAGCTGTCCCTGCCTAAGTTAGTAGTAGCAAACTTGCCTTAAACATGACCCATTGCATGATTAAAAATAAGGAAAGAATTTCTGTTGAGTGTTGCCACAAAATGAATAATGGTGGGGTGGGAGGATGACTTGTTGGAGTTTGGCAAATTACATTCATCATTTTACCCACTGCCAGGTTGTTGATTATCATGTAAATAGAATGCCAGGCAAGACTGCAATTTTTTTGAATAGGATTTTAAATTTGCCCCAGTTCTAAACAATATGTTTGCCCAACCTTCATTTTCTAGGCTGAGGAGTCTTATTCTCCTTCCTGGCAACATAGTCTAGTCTTTGAGCATAAATTATTGCACTGTGTTAAAGCAATAAGAGAACATTAGACTCTGAACAGTGTGAGGTGAAAGAAAATCTCTTGGTTAGATGTGGTGTGTCAGTTGAAACCTGTGTGGAATTCTGTCAGTCAACAAACAATCCTACACTGCAACAAAATGGGAAAAAAAGCCTGGATTTCTTATAGCTAGGAGGAAAGCACAAATGGTATTGTGGTAGAAATTGACTCTGAAATGATGGTGGTGAAGCAGTGGGGATGAGCAACAGTGGGCATGGGGTTGGGGAATCCTTTCTACTGTCCTACCTTGATGACCACAAGTCTCTGGCTGCAACTGAGAACCGAGACCAGTGATATTGGAGAGCAATGTGAATCAGGCACTTTCACTGAAAATTTTCACTTACTGCTACATAAAAGGCCAGAGTAGTTGCAGACGTTATTGTTGTAAGTGAGTTTAAGACCAATCCCTGTAATTCATCCTTGAGTGGGTGCTATTTTCTATTTAATGATCAGACTTTTATTTTAAACATACCTATTAGTTGTGTTCATCCATTAGTTTGGAAGTGAGACAGTGATCTATCTGCTATACCTCTTTGCATTAAACATGGCAAATCATGATTGATTGCCCCTCATTAACCAATCAGTACTGTTGGTTAGCATCAATGTTAGGTAAGTTTAATGTAATTGGTTGTCTGAAAAGAACTCCAAATGACAAATAAATCAATAAAAATAAATCATTGCTTCTTTATCTGTATGTGATTTTTTTTATCCTTTGCGTTGAACTGATGGATGCTGTCTGGACAGGAAGAATGTGCAGGCTCCAGGGAAAAGGCCAGGAAGCAGCATTAGATTCATTACTCCTTTATAGGGCCAGTACAAACACAATGAACTGAATGGTCTATTTCCATTCTATGATTATTTTCTATTGTAAGACCTACCCAACAACCTCTTACTATGGTGCTGAAACAGTTGCCTAAAAATTACTCTATGGGCAAAATCTTACCAGCTACTGAACATTGTAGGCACTGGCAAGAAAATTGGGAAAATCATGTGAGATGGCCAGTGAGGAAAGCTTGATCTGAGAGCAAAATGTCCAATACAAGAGCAAGAGTGATGAGGGGTCAATTTGCTACATTAACATCCCGTTATTATCTAATCTCACCTCATTAACATGTGGTTTCCCATGCTCCCACTCGCCAGTTGGCAACTAAATGCCAACAATTCCCAACATGAAAGTCAGAGTGGTTTCCTGGCTACTCCAGCTCACTATTTGCTCCTTTGGACCTTCATCTTGGACGCCTGGCACCAAAATATCCGGGTACACTCCATGGGCAGTGACTGCAATACCATACATCCAAGCACCTTGGCATTTATCACATAGCAGCCTCACTGCATCATTACGGCACATCTCTGACCCACTTACAGTGGGATTTGCATTTCAGTGCTGCACACTGTAGTGCACCAGCTTTCATTACAATGCTGCTGCCAGGAGCAATCTCATGGATCGGAGATGGGCATATCTCAGGATTGTTGCTTCCTCCCTTAGTGGGTTACTCACTTTGTGCCTACTTTGATGCTTTCAACATCTCTGTCTTGCCTTGCCCTGCCTTTGATGCTTTGCCACCTCAGCCACAGTTTATAGGTTCACACTAACACTGAGCTATATAGTGCAGACATAAAGCCAGACAGCTTGACATTGTTGCCAGCAGTGCTTAGTCAAGAGGAGGGGTATAGTGCATGTTACTGTGTGGCTTTGTGCTGCATCAACCACAGACTTACTGCATGTGCTAGCAACTTGCATAGTGGACCCATTGGACATGACTGAACCAAGTGGCTTTGTAGTTAAGCCAAAGTAGGCTGCCAACAGTCAGCGTATCCTGGGGCAGTCAGTCAAAGGCATCACGTGATCACAGTCCAGGAGCTTGGGAACAGGCAGTCATCTAGTTGGGGTGGTCAGGGTCAGTGAATACATCTCAATAGGAAATAGGTCACAGTCATCGCCACAGGTCCAGTGCAGACAGTCAGGGGATTCGAATGTGCAGTTGCATGTGCAAAGAGGTATCAGCTGCAGCATCTACATGCCCTGAGAAGCTTTGGATTATTGTTACATTGTGAACAGTGAAGGGTAGCTCCAAATGGCCAATGCTTGCTGAGGAGCACAGCTGGACTTTAAAGACGGCACTTTCAGCAAGATTCTGGGGGCATCCTGACAGTGGTGAGAAACTCTGCCTACTGAAAGTGGGAGAGGAGGATAAGAAGGGCACCAAAACAAAAGTGGTGTGGGGGCGTGGGATGCAGGCATGGCTAAAGAGGCGGGTTTCAGATGAGATCACAAGAAACCCTCCATAAAACTCGCCAAAAATGACATTTAGCCAAGTTCTGATAAGACTCAGTCTTACATCTACAGCAGTTTAATCAATTTACCACTAACGTTTTCCTTTTTCTTTTAAAGCGGTTGTTTGCTCATGTTATTGTCATGCTCCTACACCCAAATTTAAAACCGTAGAATCATGGTTAGAGCACAGGAGGAGACCGTTTGCTAGTTGGTCCATATTCGCTCTCTGCAAGCATAACACAGTGAGTCCCACCGCTCTGTTCTTCTCTTTAGGCCATACAAAGTTTTAATCTTATCAAATTCACTTTTGAAAACATCAGATTGATACAAATATTGTCTCTATCTATCTCTTTCTTAAATAAAGTCAACGGCTTGGCCTCCACAACCTTCCGCGGGAATGCGGTTCACAGATTAACCACCCTCTGACTCAAGAAGTTCCTTCACACCTCAGTTCTAAAGGATTGCCCCTTCACTCTGAGGCTGTGCCCTTGGATCCTGGTCTCTCCTACCAGTGGAAACGTCTTGTCCATGTCCACGCTATCCAGGCCTCTCAGTATTCTGTAAGTTTCAATCAGATTCCACCTCAACCTTCTAAACTCCATCAAGTACAGATCTAGAGCCCTCAACCATTCCTCATACACAAGTCCTTCAACCCCACGATCATTCTTGTAAACCTGCTCAGGAACCCTCCAACACCAGCACATCTTTCCTTAGATTTGGGAACTAAAACTGTTCATAATATTCTAAATGTTAACTGTACAGATCCTTATACAACCTCAGCAAGACATCTCTGCTCTTTCATTTAAACATTTCCTACTGACACTTTATCTAGTTTTCCCACCTCATACCCAGAATCAGATCCAACAATCTCTTCATTCCCATAGGATCAGAAACTTACTGCTCAAGAAAGTTCTCCTAAACACATCAGATATCCTTGACTCTCTCTGTCCTTTACCCAATCACTACTGCTGTCTGTAATAGGACAATCAAGTCTTCTGTGATTATTACAGTAAAGATTTTAATCTTCTCACTAACTTTCCATCAAATGTACTCTTCTATGTCTTCCTCACCAGTGGATGTTTGTTATATTATTCTTCTTGAGAAGCACTGTTCACTGAAGTGTTCACAATGCTTTAATATGACAGTTACACTAATCTCTTGAAATCATTTATTTATAATTACATTGTCAGAAATACTTTGATATGAGCAAGGTTCAGCTAGGTGAATTTGGTAAATACTAATGGTCAGCAGCAAATCAAGGCAAAACAGATCTTAATTACAGTCACACAATTTGCACACTGTGGTAATCAATGGTCTAGTACATGGTAGATTGATACAGTAATAGACATAAACATTGCATCTGAGATGACCATCTGAGATTGTCCACTTTAAAATTCCGTGGTTAATTCCAGCAAATCATATTCTGCAGTCAGGAGAACATTAGTTCAGTGTAATTAGTGTAGTTTGGTGTTTGTTGTTTGGTATAGACGTAGGCAAAGGGCCTGTTTCTTTCCTGTATCACTCTATAATATGCTATATTAAAATAAAACAAAGACCTGAAATAAATACAAACAGAAGTTGCTGGAGAAACTCAGCAGGTCTGACAGCATCTGTGGAGAGAAAACAGCATTAACCTTTCGAGCCCAGTGACCCTCTTTCAGAATATTTTACTTAAAGAACAGCTTGAGAAGGTCCGTTTCTTAAATTTCCAAAGTCTAAAGCTATCTGGTTATTAGCAATTATAGAATATGACATCTTCTATCAATGTTGTATCTTACACCGACTGAAGGGTCATTGGCTTCCTTCTGTTCATCTAAAAACCTCGTAAATATTTAAAAAAAGCATTGCTATGTAGTTTATTAACTTGTTATTTGACTTGTAAAAGAAAATTCCACAGAAAACCTCCATTGCTTCTACTTAACTTGTATATGTAACCTAGTTGAACTAATTTCGTTGTTTGCCTGCCAAATCAGTAACTGTGTGCTTAGGATTGTTTTTGTGAGAGTTATGTTAGGAGATGGAAAAAGTTAGTTAAATATACTGTTTATGGATCAGAAAGGGCTAATACTCAATGAGTGCAATAGGCACCATCCAATGTGTTGATGCCATGAGGACTGAGGACAAGAGTACAGTGCGAGCTGGCAGGGGTTAGATCTAAGGCTAGTTACTCCTAACAGTCTCTGTAGCAATGTAGATCATATGTACAATTGCAGTAATGCAATGAACTTTAAATTGTTTATTCATCAGGAGTCTTCTAGTTAGATAAGAAAAGTGTCTATCTTCATCCATGCTACACAACTGGAGGCTTGAAGGAACCCATATATATAGTATATCATCCCACTTTATACCCACCTTTGTACAAGGTCTTGTGTCTGCTCCAGGGCTGGGTGAAGGACACTTATTTTTCTCCTTTTATTAATGCAGCAGATGATTATTGTCAACCTCTAAATGTGCTCATGCCTCCTCCCTGCCATATTAAGGGATTAATAGGCATGTCCGCTACTGAAAAATAATATGCATTATTCAGTCAAATGTACAGTTTGTTTTTGCTTAATGGGCAGAAGTACAGGCTTATCAAGCTCCAGTGTCATTGTGTTTCTGAACCACTTTCTGGAGGGGGATAAGTTTCTGAAGCTCCAGCTGCTGACGTTCACTCCCCACTTTTGTGGATTCACTATAACAGAAGAGAAGATAAAATAACTAGCCCTGACATAACAACTTGCACCCTAAAACACAGTTGCATCCTGTTCCCAACCCAAACAATGGTCAATTAAGTGTCAAAGAAACTGAGGTGTGACTCTAGTGCCAAAAATCCTATAAGATTCAGTCTTGCATTTGCTAAGATTAAATTTGAGTTAATTCAAGATAAAATGAATAACAGTGAATGGAATCTTGAGGGTGTTTTTGGATAGTGGTCCCTCTTGTTGATTTTGGTCAGGGCTAGCCAATTTTAAGATTATCTCCAGGGAGGATGATCAATCAGGTCATTCCAGTGGGTGAAGGGTCAGAAGCCCAAATGAGAGCTAAGTATTTAAAAACTGCTGTTCCTTCAGCAGTTGCTTTCTGTTCCACTGCGATTGTTTAGTTGCAGGAACTGGTGTCCCTTCTCCTTGGCCCACTCTGTTTTGGTGTAGTGTACATGGAACCCATGTGTCTGAGTAAGGTCACTGTTCACGCATCTGAATGAAATAGCACCAATATCTCTTGCTGAAAATTCTCTAATATGCCTCAAGTAGCTGTTATTATTACTGTTAGCTTTTGAATATGGCTGGGCTGGATATTAAAAGTATCAAGGTATGTGAGGATAGAGCAAGAAATGATCTAATTGAATGGCACACAACACTCAATGGGCTGAATGGCTTGTACCTACTCCCATTTCCTATCCTCCAATTACTTGTCACTTTTCTTAAAGAATTACGCTGACAATTTCACGTCAGTTTCAGTTCTCAATGACAGTGGAACATATATAGTTGGGAAAGCGCCACTGTAGATGTTAAATGGTTCTCTATTCACATTTTAGTTTATTGAACTGGCTGAGGTTTCACCCACTGAATTTCCCAATTTCACTGTCACTCCCCACCTGAAGCAGTCAGAAGATAGGATAAATTTCCTGGCCTGTTGGCATTTTCTGCGAATCTCCCAGCACACCCGTCCTCTCCCTACCTGGAAAAATTTCTCAAAGTCAGTGGAGTGTTTGAAAGCCAGAAAGAGTACAGTGATTTTCAATCTCCAGGATTTGAAGTTGAATTAGCATAACCCAATATGATGCAAGCCTGAGTCCTCTTCTTGTTGCACTTGTCTTAAATAATGTGGGTTTCATCAAATTCAGTTCAATTGCTCCAGGCATGAGATCACGATAGAAAACTGCCTACAATTCAGAGTAAATTGCCACTAAATTGCTTGTTTCACTGAAAACGCAGAATGCCTAGTATTGGGAATGAAAATATCACAGTGGTCAGCAAAGGTGAGATTAGTAGGATAGAGTTGTCATTCTAAGGTACAAGAAATAGTTGGAATAGTGACAGAGTTTCCTTCACTATAGTTGACTGAGGAGGGTTTGGACACTGGGAGCAAATGTGAGAGTAAGGGAGAGAGAGAATATCAATCCCCAACATGATATGCATCATCAGGATGAGAATAACTTTATACCTGTTGTAGGTTGCACTGGGGAAAGAATAACATGTTACTAGCAGTTGAGGAGGACTCATCAATTTCCCTTTATTAAGAACAAAGAACAAAGAAAATTACAGCACAGGAGCAGGCCCTTCGGCCCTCCAAGCCTGCGCCGATCGAGATCCTCTGTCTAAACCTCTCATCTATTTTCTAAGGGTCTGTATCCCTTTGCTCCCTGTCCATCTGTGTACCTGTCCAGATACATCTTAAAAGACACTAACGTGTCTGCGTCTACCACCTCCGCTGGCAATGTGTTCCAGGCACCCACCACCCTCTGCGTAAAGAACTTTTCACACATATCTCCCTTAAACTTTCCTCCTTTCACTTTGAACTCATGACCCCTAGTAATTGAGTCCCCCACTCTGGGAAAAAGCTTCTTGCTATCCACCTTGTCTATACCCCTCATGATTTTGTAGACCTCAATCAGGTCCCCCCTCAATCGCCGTCTTTCTAATGAAAATAATCCTAGTCTACTCAACCTTTCTTCATAGCCAGCGCCCTCCATACCAGGCAACATCCTGGTGAACCTCCTCTGCACCCTCTCCAAAGCATTAAGTCCCCTCTCAACAAATATTTTGATTTCTCTTTTTTAGCAGGAGCTATCATACTTCAATTAAACTTAACGAACTATCAGAAATGACAAAGAGCCAATTGCATGGCCATCTTGTATGGAAGATATTGCAGTTTTCATTCTGACCTGAGAAAAATCAGAAACCATGATGCTTCACACAACACAGCTAATAAGCTTAAAAAGAAGATGGACCAGGCAGGATGTCTATACTGATAAGAAAGTAGAGGCAGCAGCAGTTTAAAGTTTTTTGGAATCTTCGAGTTGCAGGAGTGAAACTTGAGACCTTGTAGTTTAGCTCTGTTCCTGTTTTCTCAGAAGCGGCAAAGATTGCAGATAACCTTGGTCCCTCAGTGAAAGGTGGTTTTTCTAAATTGCTTTTCCACTCACTGACTTGTGAGCTTGAGACACAAACAGGCAGAGAGAGTGTCTTCCAGTTTTTTTTCTTACAAATCCATCTTCCTTTTCGCTTGGCTGCTCACAAACAGCTGTCAATGAAGGTCCACTTGTATATTCCAGAGCTTGCTCATTCTTTTTCCAAGTTGAATGCTCCGCAGAAAATCCTTCACTTCAATGTACAATTTCAAGAAAGATGTAAATCAACCGAGCGTCCATCTAAACTATGTTAATTTCAGCGTATGCTGATTCTTGTTTATTGTTGATCTCCTGAGCTTTGCTTAATCTAGTCAGGTGATCACAGCAACAATTTTTTTGATTGGCATTTCATCTTTTTAAAACCACTTTTAGTGCTGAAAGGTCTCAAGTGTTAAAACAAGAATAAGGTAGTCAAATATTGACAGTCCATGTTTACCACTATAACAGGACTTCCTGTAGGAAGCCATTATTGAAGAGCTTACACCTCCCAATGGGTTGAAGTAGCAGAAAGGGTACACGATAAAATATTCCGATCTCACAATGTACAACAACTCGCTTCTGCCTACCAAAAAATACAGCTAAAAGAATACAAAGACAAAACATCAGGATTTTGCAGTGAAACTAAAGATTTAGTCTGAATGCCATAAAGCCAGTGAAGGAGTTAACAGTGATTTATGAGTCTAGCGGTTTGCACAGTCCCCAAGCTCTTTCCTTTGTAAGTAGTTATTTTATATCTTCTGCTGGAATGAGAATATTTCCCATGTGACGACTGTATGACTTGACTTCCATTTGTTTCACCCTAGTTGCTGCTTGGCCAAACATTTACTTCAAATGCATTACTGGAGTATTTCCAGCTACGTCTGTGTGTATAACAAGCAACTTACCAGCAATAAAGCACCTTACAAGGGCTAGACATTATACACTGCTTCAGTACACAATGAAGCATTTAAAGCACTTGTATAACGATTGAGGATGTTGTTGGAATCAGAAAATTCATTTTGTTTGTTCTTGGGACATAAGTGTCACCGACAAGGGCAATATTTATTTCCCATCATTAACCGTCCTTGAAAGAGTGATATTGAGCTGAGTTTGGGAATTGCTGCAGTTGGTGTCATACACATATACCTAAAATTCAGTGTTATCAGAATTCTGCACGAATTTTTTTTTCACAATTTCAGGGGTGTAAGCAATGCTGGAAAGGCTAATACTGATGGCTTACCCTTAATTGCTTGCTTAACCCTAACTGCCCTGGAGAAGGTGGAGATGAGCAGCTTTCTTGAACTGCAGTAGTCCATTAAGTGTAGATACAACAGCAATGCCATTAGGAAGGCAGTTCCAGGCATTGACTTTGTAATAGTGCAGGAAAAGTGATTTAGTTCTAAGTCAGGGTGCTCCATGACTTGGAGGAGAAATCGTGAGTGATGTCATTGCTCCAAATTGGGTTTGTCCTAATTTTGTGCAGTTGTAGACGTTAGTGCCAGGAAGTGACAATTATACATATAATGTATAATAACTTCTGCTTCCTTCATGTTCTTCTTCAATCACACTACCATTTGAAATGCAACTCAATATGAAAATGCCCCAGTGCACAAAACTGAAAATAATGGCAAAATCCAACATCGGAATTTTTTCAGTGAAGTACTCAAAAGTTTCTGAATGAGGAGAATCTGAGATTCCCCTTAGAAATCTTGAGCCACAGAAATGGGATAACAATGTGCAAATGGCTCAGAGATAGTTCTGCTGTATTTTAAGACAATCAGAAACAGACTCTCAGCGAATACAGTTGTGCGCAGTTCTGTATTGCTTTGCGAAGCCTGAGATTTTGCCACATTGTCTCTTTTTTCACGAGACTGTGTGGGTCCAGGAGATTAAGAAGGAGATTTGAATTAACTGTATGGATAAATACATCAAATAAAAGACTATGTTAAACAGTGAGCTCAGGAGACATCACTTTCTGAGGATCAGCCGAACCATAAGTGACTGACATAACACCCATACTGCTTAATCCAGCATGGACTTTGTGAACCAAAAAGAGGAGTGAAAATACATCATGTGCAGCTATAGGTTGGTTCTTGACAGAATGTTAAAAAATTTGTTGTATTTTCACATTTTGGTATCATGGTAATAAGACAGAGAGGTGTTTACAAACATGGGAAATGATCGTTATTTGTTTACACACCTTACACACAACTTTGAGATAACAAGGTGTAGAGCTGGATGAACACAACAGGCCAAGCAGCCCTGTGATGCTGCTTGGCCTGCTGTGTTCAGCCAGCTCTACACTTTGTTATCTCGGATTCTCCAGCATCTGCGGTTCCTACTATCTCTTACACACAACTCTGTTCCCTGGCCAACATCTCTGTCTCTAGCTTGTTACAGTGTTCCAGCGAAGCTCAACGCAAGCTGGAAGAACAACACCTCATTTTCTGCTTGGGGACCCAGCAGCCCTCCAGACTCAATATTAAGTTCAATAATTTCCAGGCCTAAACTCTCCTCATGTCCTAGATAACAAGCATGGGGCTGGATGAACACAGCAGGTTCTGATGAAGGGTTTAGGCCCGAAACGTCAAGTTTTCCTGCTCCTATGATGCTGCTTGACCTGCTGTGTTCATCCAGCCCCATGCTTGTTATCTCGGATTCTCCAGCATCTGCAGTACCTTTTATCTCTCCTCATGTCCTAGCCTCCTACCCCGCACGCCAGGTGTTGTTGTCACATAGCCTGCTATTACACACTACATCTTGTTAGTCACTAACAGTCCCCATTAACAACTATTCACCCTCCTAGCCAGATCATTATCAACTCCTTTGCCTATCCAACTGCTGTTCTCTCTCTTTGGGCTCAATCCTATCTTTTACTCTGTACTCCACCCACCTCTCTATTTTCTGCAAAATTTTCCAGTTACTGTCAGTTCTGAGGAAGGGTCACCAGACTCAAACTGTTAATCCTGATTTTTCGTTTACAGATGCTGCCAGACCTGCTGAGCTTTTCCAGCAGTAGATAGCAGGAACTGAAGATGCTGGAGAGTCTGAGATAACAAGGTGTAGAGCTGGATGAACACAGCAGGCCAAGCAGCA
>JAHRHZ010000066.1:4295541-4326874 GCA_024137785.1 Ginglymostoma cirratum
TCGGGCCTAGACCCTTCTTCAGAAGGGTCTAGGCCCGAAACGTCAGCCTTCCTACTCCTCTGATGCTGCTTGGCCTGCTGTGTTCATCCAGCTCTACACCTTGTTATCTGAGCTTTTCCAGCAACTTTGTTTTTGTTCCTGATTTACAGCATCCGCAGTTCTTTTGGTTTTTATTTAGTATTTAACTCACTGCCACATCTCTTCCAGGCATGCCCAACTTGAAGAAGTTCTGTTCCTCTCTCCGACGGGATTTCCATTCCAATCTCTCTTCTTGCCCACTGACATTAATTTCACTGTCAGTCCTGGTGTTTGACAATATATTTGCTAAAACTCGTTTCCACAGCCATCTCACATTTCTGATGAAGAGTCTAGGCCCGAAACGTCAAGTTTTCCTGCTCCTATGATGCAGCTTGGCCTGCTGTGTTCATCCAGCCCCGCGCCTTGTTATCTCACATTCCTTAGTGACTGCCTCCGGCTCAGACTCACCCCATGTGGATTCCAACTGAAGTTTCATCCCTCATGTTTTGAATCCTTCCAGGATATCTCCGTGATGTTCACCGTTTCGCAGAGAGCTGCTATTGCTGCATCCTGAGAGCCACACTCAGTGCCATGTGGTGCCACATGCACACTCCCAACCTTTCTCTCCAACAGCATCGCAACGTGCTGGCTCAGGGCTGCGCCACTCCACAGTTCCACTTCATCCTCCAGCTCATTCGTAGTGCTAACAAGAAATTTTTTCTTTTCCTTTCAGGCATTAAGGCCTGCAAGATGCAACAAGTTAAAGACCCTTCCCTCTGACTCCGTCCTCTCCCCAAACCCACCTCATGTCGGGTATTCACCATCCCTCCTAACCTTCCGCTCTCCGATGCTGAATGCTCCGTACTCAGCAAGGGCCTCAGCTTTATTCCTCCGCATCCCCACCCTAACGAATTTTGGGCACAACATGGCATTAAACTCTTCTTCCACCATCTTCACCTCTATGCCCATTTCTTTGGACAAGAGCTCTCTGTCCCACAGAGCCCTTTGCCCAATTCCAACACTCTCCCTCCACCTGGACCCCTCCCTCTGGCCTTTTACCTGCACTCGATCTGTTCATTGAGAACTGTTGACGTGATATTAGTTGCCTCAATTTTGCTGCCCCCTCACCAAATCCAACCTATCTCCCTCCAAACTGACTGCACTCTGTGCATTCAGATCCAACCCTGACTTTGTCATTAAGCCTGCCGATAAGGGTGGTGCTGTTGTAGCCTGGCGTACTGACCTCTACCTTGCAGAGGCTGAGCGCCAGCTCTCAGATACCTAGTCCTACCTTTCCCTGGACCATGACCTCACTCTAACACATCAGGCCATTGTATCCACTATGGTAACTGATCTCAATTTCATCTGGTGACCTACCCCAACTTCTTCCAGCTGATAGCACCCCCAGCCCTGCAAAGCTCGCTTCTACTTCCTTCCAGAATTCCACAAACCGGACTGCCTGGGCAGACCCATTGTTTCAGCCTGCTCCTGCCCCGCAGAACTCATCTCTTCCTACCTTGACTCAGTCCTCTCTCCCCTGGTCCAATCCCTTCCCACATGCATCCGTGATTCCTCTGACGCCTTACGCCAGTTTCAAAACTTCCAGTTTACCGGCTCCAGCCATCTCGTCTTCACCATGAAGTGCAATCCCTTTACACAACCATTTCCCACCTGGAGGGTCTTAGGCCTCTCTGCTTCTTCTTGGAGCAAAGACCTGAACCATCCCCACCCACCACAACCTTCCCCCGCTTGGCTGAGCTCATCCTCACCCTCAACACCTTCTCTTTCAACTCCTCTCATTTTCTTCAGGTCAGGGGGGTGGCCATGGGAACCCACATGGGTTCCAGTTATGCCATCTCTTTGTGGGGTACGTGGAACATTCCTTTTTCCAGTCCTAGTCTAGCCCCCACCCACAATATATGAATGATAGCATTGGTACTGTTTCCCTCTCTCGCCCAGAATTGGAAAAGTTCACCGATTTCGCTTCCAGTTTCCACCCAGCCCTCGCTTTCACTTGGTCCATCTCTGACTCCTCCCTTCCCTTCCTCGGCATCTCTGTTTCCATTTCTGGGGATAGACTGGCCACCATTATCCACTTTGAACACACTGACTCCCACAGCTACCTGGACTGTACATTCTCGCACCCTGCTTCCTGTAAAGACTCCATCCCATTCTGTCAGTTCCTCTGTCTCTATCGCATATGTTCAGATGAGGCCAACTTTGACAAGGGAGCTTCCGAAATGTTCACCTTCTTCCTCAACCAAGGATTCCCTAGCACCATTGTCAACAGTGCCCTCAACCAGGTCAGACCCATCTCCCGCACTTCAGCCCTCACCCCTTCTCTTCCCTCCCGCAACAGCATTGGGTCCCCCTTGTCTTTACCTACCATCCCACAAGCATCCACATCCAGAAGATCATTAGATGCCATTTCCGCCACCTCCAGCGCAATACCACCACCAGCCACATATTCGCCTCCCCTTCCTTGTTCGCCTTCCACCAGGATCATTTCCTCTGAGACAACCTGGTCCAATCTTCCTTCACCCCCAACACACCCCCACAGCCCCATGCAACTTCTCCTGCAAACAGCGAAGGTGCAACACCTGCCCATTTACCTCCTCCCAAACGTACCTTCCAGGTGAAGCAACACTTCACCTGCATTTCCCACAATCTAGTCTACTGCATTCACTGCTCACGATGTGGTCTCCTCTACACTGGGGAAAAGAAGTGGAGACTGGGTGACCTCTTCTATGTTCTGCTTGCAAAAGAGATAGTGAGCTACTTGTTACCTGCCACTTTAACACACCACCCTTTTCCCTGGCTAACATCTCTGTCTCAGGCTTTGATGCAGTGTTCCAGCGAAGCTCAATGCAAGCTAGAATAACAACACCTCTTTTTCCGCTTGGGGACCCTGCAGCCCTCCCATATCCCTGCAGGATAAAAGATTGTAACTGTTTGTGGACAACCGTAGGCGTGTGTTAAAGGAGTAGTTCTTTGTCTTTATCTGTGGTTTAGGCACTATTTTGAGACCAAATCGGAAGAAACTTTACCCCTTTATTGCTATTGCTTACTGCCAGATAATTTGGACGCAATATCGCATTCAATAATTTTAGGGCCTAAACTCTCCCCATGTCCCAGCCCCCTACCCACATACGAAGCCCTGCTATCACATAGCCTGCTATTACACACTACCTATTGTTAGTCACTAACAGTTCCCATTAACACCTATTCACCCTCCTAGCCAGATCATTGTCAACTCTAAGATAACAAGCATGGGGCTGGACGAACACAGCAGGTCAAGCAGCATCATAGGAGCAGGAAAACTTGACGTTTCGGGCCTAAACCCTTCATCAGAAAATGAACTCCTCTCTGAATGAAGGTAATAAAGGCCATTGTAATGGCTCATTGTTCCACATCAGGTCCAGCAAAATAACATATAACAAACAAAAGAACTGCGGAGGCTGTAAATCAGGAACAAATACAAAAGAAGGTAAATGGGATTAGTTTAGCTTGGGAAATTTGGTTGATGTGGGTGAGTTGGACTGAAGGGTCTGTTTCTGTGCTGTATGACTCTATGACTATTTGCAGATGCCTATGCCGGTAGAGTGGCTGGATATTTAAATGTGCATAAAAGAACATCAGCTAGTCTTGTGGTCACTTTTGCACCATTTCCACAAGGCATAGGTCAGGAGCAGAATACTTTCATTAAAATCTGACATTACCGCTTCCTGTGTTGGCACCGAGTTGGTCTGGCACAGGGGCATGTTGCTTGTCTCTAATCATTTGTTTTCAAGAAGCTGTTTGGCTGCATCGAAAAGTACTCATTATTGCTGTTTGATTTGTTGAGCCATTATAATACTATTTGGAATGATCTTATTCTTAGGAAAAAACATAGGCCAAGGCTGAGTTGGAGCAGAAGAGATGGTACCATTGAGGAAAAGTGCTCGAAATTTGCCACCCACAAAAATAGCTGTGTAACAGGTAAAGTTTTGAAGATGTAGCCCAGAAGCTTGATGCACATTTCCTAGAAGATGACAGCTGGTACCACAACCAATATCTCAACAGAGAGCTGGATAAACAAAAAAAACGCTATAAAGCTAAGGTGTTGCATGAAGTAAGGCTGCTTCCAAGCGGAGGCTTGGGGACCGCTTTGCAGAACACCTGCGCTCAGTTTGCACTAAACAACTGCACCTCCCAGTTGCGAACCATTTCAACTCCCCCTCCCATTCCGCAGACGACATGTCCATCTTGGGCCTCCTGCAGTGCCACAACGATTCTACCCAAAGGTTGCAGGAACAGCACCTCATATTCCGCTCGGGAGCCCTGCAGCCCAATGGTATCAATGTGGATTTCACAAGCTTCAAAATCCCCCCTCCCCCAACCGCATCCCAAAACCAGCCCAGCTCGTCCCCGCCTCCCTAACCTGTCCTTCCTCCCACCTATCCCCTCCTCCCACCTCAAGCTCCACCCCATCTCCTAACCTCATCCCGCCCCCTTGACCTGTCCGTCCTCCCCGGGCTGACCTATCTCCTCCCTACCTCCCCACCTACACTCACCTTTACTGGCTCCATCCCCGCCTCTTTGACCTGTCTGTCTCATCTCCACCTATCTTCTCCTCTATCCATCTTCTATCTGCCTCCCCCTCTCTCCCTATTTATTTCAGAACCCCCTTCCCCTCCCCCATTTCTGAAGAAGGGTCTAGGCCCGAAACGTCAGCTTTCCTGCACCTCTGATGCTGCTTGGCCTGCTGTGGTCATCCAGCTCTACACCTTGTTATCTCTGGTTAATGCTGTCTTTGTTTCACTTACTACTTGCACAAGAAATTTTCAAACTCAGAAGCTTTCGAAGCTTACATTCAAATTACATTGTCTCAGTTAAAATGAATCTTAGCTGAGTCTTTATAAATTGATCCACTCTATCTGGTTCTAAAGTAAATATTACGCTACTAGTTCTATTAACGTATGAGATGTGGTTTTCCAGGGCAGAATTCAGTATCAAGATTATTTCTATGCTCAGTCAAATGTTTCCCTCGTCTACACTTTCTATATGGGTATGTGTCATAGCAACTGTCTTATTGAGATGAAGATGATTAACCTCATGATGTCTTTAGGAAGCATCAAATTTTAAAGTCATTTAAAACGTGTTGTGCTCTTCTTGACAGCTCTAACGTTAGCCATGCCAACCCTTAGTGCTAATAATAACTGCTTTTCCTTTCTGACAAATCTCAGCTGCTGAAGTCTCATCTTATTGTTGAAGACCTTCAATGAAAAAAAGCACATTGTGAAATTGCACTGCAATTCATAGAGTAGGTTACGGTCAACTTAAATCAATAAATTACCTCATAACTATTAATGCAAGTCCACAAACAGGCTGGAGTGTCCTGTGTCTCCATATACTGTAACCTTCCACATTTTGAACAACCCTCCTTTGCCCACAACCCCCCTTCCCCCCACACCTTTCCCCATCACCACTGCCTATTGTATAAAGATCCCACAGAGAGTGGGTTTGTTACCTTGCACAATGTACTGTCCATGCGCCAAACTTTCTGACAGGGATCGATAAAAGACACTGCGCTGTTGGCTTGCATAAACCACCTTTAATAGCTGCGTCATCCAAAATTAAGAAATCTAGACCATTACTGGAGTTCATATGAAGTGTTGCTTCCAGTAATTGCCTCAACTGCAAAAACAAGCACTGAGAAGTGTTGCCAATTCTCTCGCATTATCCTGCAGTCGCCAGAAACTAAAGGTTGCACTTTTCTGAAAGTGGAAGAAAAGTTATGAGGGTGCAAGGGAATGTTTAAAGCTGCAAGCCTTTTGATTTTTAAAACCTTTTCATTCATTAATTCTTTAACAAAAAGGAAATGGAGATGAGGTCAAATAAGCACAGTTGGACTGAATGGAGTGGTTGGAAGTGGGACCTCATCCAGAGATAGGTCCGACCAGGGTTGGTAACTCTCATACTGAAAAAGTCAGCACAATTTGTAAAGTTTCTGAGCAGGAGTTTGCTATTGTTTAAACTGCAGTTAAAATATCACAGAAAGCCATTTCCAACATCTGCTTTGAACATTTTGCAAAGATTTAATGGATCCCTGGTGCTGCCTTTTTGTTAATGTTCACTGCAGCATACGTGCTCTGTAAGTGGTGAATGGCTGCAGAAATATAAACAGCATCGAAACAGGTTGACAGCATTTTATTCACTGTATCAGCTGGGACGCTGCATGACTTGAACGAGATGTGCAGTGGCGACACTGATTGTCCAAAGATACCTCCTTTGTTATGCATAATCTGGCCAAAATTCTATGTCTAATGGGTGAAAATTGTGTCACTCATGCATGAACATAACGACTGTATGGCACTCTATCAGAAAGCTGAAGGGACAATGCTCTTGTAGCTCTTGGGCGGAGAATGGTTCAGTCTATTTAAGCTGAAATCGTTACTGTCAGCAGCATGTTTAAAGGGAGCTACACAGTAGGAGATCCCAAAGCACTTTAAGACTAATTAAGTACTTCTTGGAAATATAGTCAAGAGGTATTGCAAGAAATGCTGTGGCTCACCACCACTTTCTCAAGGGTAGTTAGAGATGGTCAACAGGTACTGTCTATTTAGCGACACCTACCTTCTATGAAGACATTTTATTTTTAAAAAGCCAATTCAGCCAAAGCAAGTTTAACAAGGCACAATGTGGTATAATTTTTCATTTATTTATTCACTTGTGGGACGAGGGTTTCATTGGCTGGGCCAGCATTTATTGACCATCCCTAGTTGTCCTTGAGAAGGTGATGGTGAGCTGCCTTCTTGAACTGCTGTAGTCTATGCAGTGAAGGTAGACCCACAATGCCTTAGGGAGGGAATTCAGGATTTTGACCCACCATCAATAAAGAAACAGCGATATATTTCCAAGTCAGGATAGTGAGTGGGTTGGAGAGGAACTTGCAGGTGGTGATATTCCCATGTATCTACTGCCCATGTCCATTGGGGATTGTGGGTTTGAAATGTGCTGTCTCAAAATGAGGTGTTAGCCTGGCGAAGCTAGAAAAAGACTACTTGCATGCCAAGTGACCTAAGCAGCTAGTGATAGAGCTAAGCAATTCCACGACCAATGGATCAGATTCAAATTGTGAGTGGTTTTGGACAATTAAACAACTCACCAGAGGAGGCAGCTCCATAAACATCCCAATAATGGAGGATCCCAGCACATCAGTGCAAAATGAATCTATTTTTAGTTGTGGATATATGTCAGCCAAAACATTAGGAATATCCCAATATCATAAAATGAAGAACTGCTGATACTGAAGATATAAAACAAAATCAGAAATCGCTGGTGAAACTCAGCAGGTCTGGCAGCATCTGTAAGAAGGAAGCAGAATTAATACTTTGAGTCTGGTGACTCTTCATGTGGAAATCCACAGTTTTTCTTCAAAATGTCTTTTACATCCACCAGAAACAGAAAGGGTCTTGGTTTACTGGTGTCTCAAAAAAAAAATCACCAACTGCGCAGCAATCCTCACTATTGCATTGAAGTGTCAGCTCAGATTTTATGCTCAGGTCTGTTGTGTGAGACTTGAACTCACAAGCTTGCCACTTAAGTGATAGTGCCACTGCTGAGCTACAGCTGAAATGCTGAATAATTTTGAAAACAGAAAACGAATTTGCATTTTCATCATGCCAACTGCTTGAAAGAAGTACAGTCAATGTTATGTAGGCAAATGTGCAGATTGTAGAACCCTATAAACAACGTGGCTGAATGACAAATGAAATTGTTTTGATAGCATTCATTGAGGAATAAATGTCAGTCAAAAACAATGTGAGAATTCCTCACCTTTACCTGGAGTAGTTTTGCAGACTTCTTAATGTACACTTGTGTCAGTAGGCAGTATCTTGACTCAAAATTATTTCCAAAGTATAGCTACTCCAACACTATGGCACTTCCTATCTGACGTCCTTCACCTTGTTATACCTCAATTTGTTGTTGGGGACATTCTTGGAGAACAGCATGCAGCTTTGGAGTGCAGACAGGCAGCTTGATCATCAAGGTGGAGTTTGGGGTTTTAGTGGTGAACAGTGTGGTAGAGGAGGCGTGCAGAAATTCCTGCTTCTTCCCCACAATGACAAGCTGGCAGTATTCAATCATCCTCCAAACTCCTCTAAAAGTCATTCATCATCGACCTGTTGATTAGAAGGCTGTATGTTGAGTTCCACTGTGCAGCACTTGTACTCTTCATTTGTTGCACTTTGAAACAGTAAAATTGCACTGGGATTCCATGTACATCCCTGATTGATACAGGTTAGTGAGACTCCCAGCTTTTTCTGGTTTGCGTACTGGATTACTATCTTTCATCCTGTTCCAAAGACGTAGCAGGTCACAGGGGTGTGGTGATGAGTGCTGTATGGTGATCTTGATCTCATTATTGCCTTCACAGTTTTTTTCTATTCATTCATTCATTATTGCCTTCACGTTTTTTTTTCTATTCATTCATTCATTCGAATGCTCGGCTCAATATTTTTTGCCCTTCTCTCTTTAACTGTTGCAAGCAATGTGCTCTAAGTGCACTCACAGTGCTGCTAAGGAAGGGCTTCCAGGATTTTGACCCAGCGATAGTGAAGGAACGGTAATATATTTCCAAGTCAGAATGGTGAGTGGCTTGGAAAGGGACTTGCAGGTGATATTGTACCCATGTACCTGCTGCCCATATCCTTTTAGATGGTAGAGATTGCGGGTTCAGAAGGTGCTGTCAAAGCACCTGTGGTGGGTTGCTTCAATGCATATTTGAGTGGTACAGACTGTTGCCACCATGCATCAGTGATTGGGGGAGAGAGAGTTTGTGAATGTGTGGGCTGCTTTGCTGTGAATAGTGTCAAGCTTCTTTTGTGTTGTTCAAGTTGCACTCCTCCGGGTCAGTGGAGAGTACTCAATCATAGTCCTGTCCTGTGCACTGCAGGTGGCTTTGAGGAAACATAACGTGATCTACTTGCCACAGAATTCCAACCTCTGACCTGCTGCTGCAGATTCCATTGGAAAATAGACTGAGGTTGAGACCAATAAAGACGATCTCCAACATCCCTCTGTATCCCATCACCATCTGTGCTGGAATAGCTTACTCCTATTTCTTACGTTCTTAAGGAAATTACATTCACAGTGTCCTAAAATACAGACAGAACGGAAAATGCAGATGGTAAGTCGGCCCGAATATTTGCAAATTTCTTTTATCAATATCAGTACTTGTGGAATCAGGAGACTGGTGTGTTACCTTTTCTAATGCCCATATTGTAAATAGGGTTGAAAGTCAAGCATGAAATTCTGAAATTTCTGCCCCTCATTGAAAAGCAATAACTCTTTTTCCAGTCCCATGGGAATGATATGGAAGCTGGCCGGTTGGATCTGGAAATTGAATGGCTGCTAACTCCCACATTTCCCAAGGAAACAGCTTTTAGGAGATATGTAGAGGTGCCGAGAAAGCACACCTCCTCCTCATCCTGGCCAATGAGCAGACTTACAGTGTTTAAAGTGGCTTACTCCATTGGTTTAGCACAATACCAGGCTTCCCTAGCAAGATTAACAATAGCTGTCGAATATGTAACAGGCCAAGGACACTGCTTCCATTTAAACACGCCTCATGGCCAATTCCGAAGCACACTCTGGGGAGCTAGGGGTTGTATTAAATATTTATACCTTATGGTATGAAAAGAAGCTCTATGCCTGTAAGATTAGAACTCCACGACTCAAATTAAGCTAGAGCTGATCTTTCCTAATTTATACGTGATGATCACCATTAACTTGAACATGTCATAGATAGGACACAGGGAAGGTACCAGAGGTCATTATTTAATTAACCATGTCTATATTATTGATAATTATAATTCACCATTTATAAATCATTGCTGCAATTCACATGAGGTCTGCTTCTCAATTTAATGTATAGAAGAATCATAACGAAGAACAAGAGCAGATGGTTAACCCTGTATAAAACTATCTTCGTCTGATCTTAATGATGACTTTTAAGCCTTACCACTTACTGGGTAAAGGTTCGAGCTCATTATCAGGAAGTTAGTTGTGGCCACTGTCACATAGTACAGTTGTTGAAGGAGATGAATCAGGCTCGTCAATGCCTGGATGCTGGGATGCTTTTCATCAGTCATGAACTGCCAACTCATTTGAAATCCAGTCAGATCTATAAAGAGCTCAGAGCTTCCTCTCATCTCATTGAGGGAAAGTCATACAGCTTAGTAATTAAAACCTTCCAACTTTTGAAGATTGTGCTTAAGTTTTTTTTTAGCCATGGTGATTTAGGCGGCTACAAGGTTTTTGCTGGTAGGGAGAAATTAAATTGTAGAACTTACCGACAACACCTACTTATTAAACTCATAGTTAAATAGCCGCAATTAAAGCATTCACTTATTTTGTCCACTGATGGTATAATGGTGGTACAAATACAAATTCTAAGCCCACAATCAATAATTGGAAACTTGAAAATTAGCATACGCTCCATAGTCTTTTATATTTAGAACAGAAAAGTATAAGTCCAGGGTGATTCAAATCGAAGTGGCAGTAGTGCAGGCTGGTCTGGGGAAGATGGCGAACCAGAGGGCTCTCTCCAGTGTAAGTGGGTGGATGGTGTGTTTGCTGTAGTTCCATTAGCACTCTTCATTCTTCATCAGGAGATTGAAGCCCTATTCCTGGATTTGAGCGTAAAATAAACCCAAGGCTGACACTTCAGTGCAGTCATACGTGAAAGTTACGTTGCTACAGGTGCCACCCATCATGTCTGGATCAGCTGAATAAGCCAGCCACCCTTTAGCATCCCACTTTCCAATGTCTGGTCTGTAACCTTCAATATACAGTGCTTCAGATGCAGATTGATGTTCCTTTCAAAAAAAGTTCAGGGTTTCAGTAAAACCAGGCACAAATATCCTTCAGCTACACAATTGACCCAGTCTCTGACTCACTTATCCCTTTACCCAATGCAACTACCCCCTCAAATTGACCTGTTTGCCAAATGTTCACCCAAGACACCATGCATCCACTGTCCCACTCACCCACCCACTGAAAGACTTGGAAGTTTTAAAAATGTACTGAATTAGGCAGCCAATGTCATGAGTGATAGATATGTCCTCTATGCTGCTCCCATTTGCTTCACTCAAACGTTTTCGCTGATCCATCACTTGTACAGCAGAGTAAAGCCATGACTGTGACTTCCATGCTGATCTGTATTGATATAGAGATCCTTGTTTATAAGGCATCCTTCTGACTCTTCTATAGGCTCCAAAACTTAGACAACATATAGAGTCCACTTCTATAGTACCATGGCTGATAGTTGATATGGGTTCTCTACATCATCTGCATACTAACATCCTTGAAGCAGATAACAGCACCAGCGTTGAGGCCATGAGCATCTGCAACCAACTGTCGTTCTTAGGATTCCCGAGTTTTGATTGTCAAAGCAATTTTTTTTCACCCAGCAGAACAAAGGCTCTCAAATGAGAGGAGGAAACAGGAAGTGTTTCAAAGACTTCCTGAAGGTTTCCCTTAAAAAATACAACATAGGTGTTACTGTATGGGAGACCTTGATTCAGAAGAAACTGATTTGGAGGAGTGTCGTGTATAAAATGACACAATTCTTTGAGAACATACGTCGGCAAGACGAAGTATGGAAAAGGGACTGGAGAAAGGAATGCTGGTGATTTCAAGGCCAGGAAGCAATTCGACTTGCTGGAAACACCTGGAAAAACATGTAGTCAAAGATGTGGCTTTAAGAATGGGGTTCTCAGCCACACAAGGACTCACAGGGCCCATGGCCATTAGCATGGAATTTCCTAGGTGGACAATCACACTCATTACCTAGTGATTGCTGATGATGATGACCACAGCAGAAGTTCTGGCTGGGAGAGTGCTCAAATGTCGGGAGGCACATGTCCTCACATGCTATATAAATGCAAGTCTATCTTTTTCTTCTTTCTCTCAAGTCTCAATTAGGTACTATCAGTGTTTTACCCAAATCTGGCACTAAGAACGAGCTGGCTTGGGGGTGGGGGGGTGCGGGGGCATTGTTGGGGGGGTGGGGGCGCGGTGGGAGGTGGGGGTTGGTGGGAGGTGGGGCGTGGGGGGCGTGGTGTGTACGGAGTGGGGGGGGATTTTGAGCGGCAGAGTGACGATGACTAGAGCTTTGAAGGAATGATCTGCCATGTACAGCTTAGCGATTTTATGGGGAAATCAGGAGGGCATTGCAGTCACCCACAAGGAAATAAAAGAATTAACTTGGAGATAGTAAGAATTGCTGATGCTGGAGTCAGAGATAACACAGTGCGGAGCTGGAGGAACACAGCCGGCCAGGCAGTATCAGAGGAGCAGGAAAGTTGACGTTTCAGGTCAGGACCCTTCTCCTTGAACTTACTTTTTTCTGCCTCTTTTGCCCTGAGTACTCATGCTGTTTCTAGATTCATTGCAGTTGCACCCTGTTCAGACCCTGATCAACATATTTAAGGCAGGACCTGTGCCTTCTGCTGAAAGCCCATTGTGTCTGTTCAAAGAGCATGGTAGTTGTAAGGCCAGTTTCTGGTAGGCAGGCAGAATTACAATCAGTATTAACTGATGGGTTTCTACCCCCTCATCTCTTCGGAAGTGCTTTCACAGCCTAAAGATGTCAAAAATTCTTTCTGTTGGAACGCAGCTAGAATTACTGAGCTGGATTTTCCTCTGGTATAACTGCAGAAAATGGTTTTGGAAAATGAGTCTCAGGATCTTGATGGTTTTCTTGCCCCTTATCCTAACTCTCTAGGGAAAGTGATGACCAAAAAAAAGCACATTTTCCAAAGTCTGTGCATGTGCGTTGAAAATGCATGTTTTTGACAGTAGTTTATCATCTGACATATTTGTACCTGAGTGACACTGAGCCACAGTCAGGTCATTGTATCCAGTCTGACTACAACATGTGGCAAAACATGATTTTATTCCAAAAGAAATTGGTTGTATTGCCTTTTATAGAAGGGCAAATAGATCAGACTTGCAAATAAACCCTTCTGGCCTTTTGTTAAAATTGGAACATAATGAAATACCATCTGAACATTTGAACATTTGGTTTTTACTTCATACATTTATTTTCAGTAAATCTGGCTCCACTTCATGAACAATTTCCCACAGGAGGAATCTGTGTGAGTGTCCATAATTGGTTGGATAGATGGTAAATGAAGTGTCTGTAATCAAGTTGTGTGGTTGAAGTATTTAGTCATCCATGATATATTCACAGTCAGAAAGCAGAGGAGAGTGGAAGGCGACTTAAGAAGGAAGAAGTGTCTCCTGGGCCAATGAACTTGCATCCTAGATTAAATGAGGTTAGGGACTCACTGGGTAGTCTCTGAGCTATTTTACATGCAGAGCTTGGGAACGTAACTATAAAGTAAGCTCCTGCTGTGCTGGTAGAAAGGAGAGCTCAGCACAGCAAATGTTCAATTTTGGCTGCTCATTTCCTTCCCAACATTTGTATTTCATGCAATCAACATTATATCAGTGCCAGTGGAAATAATGAAGACTGGGTGACACATTGATGTGCAGTATCACACAATATTTATCTACATAGCGAGCAACCTATTAAGGAAACAGCATGCCTTTGCCATCAGCACATAAGCTCTGCAATAAAGACAATGGAGAAAACTAAGGGCAGATTCTGCATCATGTAGAGGTGAAGTCAAAGTTGGAGGGAATGCACAAAACCCTAAATTGTCTATATATCAATCTTTTAAACGCCACCTGCCCTATGGCACAGATCATGCACCGGACTATTTGACAGGACTTATCGAACTGGATTGAAAGCATGTCATCCTCAGTTCTGACGGATTGCCTAAGAGGAAGATGAAGACATGGCAATTTCCTGGTTGAGGAGGAAGAAAGACTGAAGGTTGACTACTTCCATACTCTGCCTTGTACCTGCAACAGCTCTGTACTAAAGGCCTTGTTAGGAGTTGATTGCCTACTTGACTCTCAAGATTTATGGAAAATAAATAACGGCAGAAGGAGACGCAGAAAGATATAAGGTGGAATTTTCCCCTCCCTGGTATGGCAAGAGTAACATGAGTGAGGTGCCTAAATAAGACAAAAATAAAAAGTCGGACTCTTGACATTAGGGAAACTTGTGTGATTTTCCCCTCAAGCCTAAAATGGCAATTTCAGAATCTTGTCTTTGAAAGGTGACTACCTCATTTCCAAGCATTTACATCTCAGCAATAACCCACCCAAAACCCAGTAACATTGTATTTTCAGTTACCTTCCCTTCCAATGAGAAACTAGACAGCACACAAACCCAACATGGAAAATAACACAGATGCCCGATAGCTGCAACCCGCTGAATGCCTGGTCCTGGATCATCATGCTACTGCTTCTTCTGCACAGCCTCATTGTCCTCTAAGTAACTCAGCAGCGGAAAAACGCTAGTCTCATCACATCGTCTTGCCTGCTCTTAGACCAACTTAGCCATCATTTCAGGGCTTGAAAGCTTTGTTGAATCATGCTTGAATCAAGTACATGTTTCTGCCAGATCACTTTGTGTGCAGAGACAGCCACAGATCAGAGATGTGAATGGAGTCATAGTTTGTATATTTAATGCGCACTCACTTTTAGCACTTATTTGGAGTTTGTGTGGGCTGCATTGTTCTTATGGTGCACCAGACCTTGAGTGCTCAGTTATAGGCTGCCAGTCTCTGCAGCTTAGCTTGCTTTTTAGCTCGGAGGCAGAAGCAAGCAGCTTATGGTGATGAGCAGCACTGAACAGTCAATCTATCAGTCATTTTCCTGTGCGACACTGGGTTATGTCAATGTGAGAGTTGCATCATGTACCAGCAGCTTACTTGGCAAACACTCAGCGTGCTTCAAGTAAATGTTAATATGTGAAAGTCAAAGAAGAAGAGTCCTTTTTGGGGTGGAGGAGGACTATAGTCTGTGAGACGGTACTGCCACAGTCAGTCAAGTGGCTTGTATGGTTCCAATCCTGGGGGCTTGGCCATGGAAAGTCAGTCTGTTTTACAAGAGTCACTGTATCTACATCCTTGCAGCCTGGGAGTTAAGGTCAGGTCTTTTGGCTACTTTTGAATCATCAGTCCAGGAGAGGAGTGGGGTGTCGGTGGGACATGGTAAGTCAGGTCTGAGCTGCTGAGTCAGTTTGGGAGATGAGCCACCGTCAGTCTGCAGGATTTGGTCAATAATGGTCCAAAGGTTTATCGAAGCCAGGTCCCTGGCATTCCAGAGAAAATGATCTGCATTAAACGGAGCCACTGATGAAATGATAACAATGATAGTGGACAATTTGAGATTGTAAGGTGGGACCTCATAGTGAGCTGAGAACTTTGGAAGTGGGGTTTTAGGTAGGTCACAGTATCTGTGGTCTCTACATAGGAAGGGTTTAGGGCCAACAGGGGAATGGGAATTTCCAAAGTTAAATTGTAGTGTGGCCAGATGATTCAAAACCTCCAGGGTTGTTGCAGAAATATTGACATTTTCTCACGAACATGAATAATAACTCGAAATATGGAAACCAAGTTTAAACCTAGCTGGACCACAGAGTTGGCACAGACAGTACTCATATAGCCAGACCTTGGACAATCAACTTCCTGGTAAAAGTAGACAGGCCTGGAACTGCCTAGCCAATTGTTAATGGCTACATTGTTTCAGAATGAACTATCGTTTCTACCTCCAGTGAAGCTGCTTTGTAGAAGAATCTAAGGTTTTGCAGTAGATCTGTAGCTTGGGTTGCGGGTGTTGAGGTTGGTTGGCTCGCCGAGCTGGTTTGTTGTTCCGCAGACGTTTCGTTACCGTGCTTGGTAACATCCTCAGTGCAGCGTCTGATGAAGCTTCAGTGTGTTTTCCCGCCTGGTTTTTTAAACTCTGGAGTCTGTTGCGATGGATTGCCTCACTTCCGGGCTACCTCCGTAGTGGAATGTATATGGGGTCGAGTTCAATGTGTTTATTAATAGCCTGCTTCGTGGAGTGCCATGCTTCCAGGAATTCTCGTGCTTGTCTCTGCCTAGCCTGTCCCAGGCTCTTAGTGTTGTCCCAGTCGAAGTTGTGGTTCTCCTTATCCATGTGGATTGAGATGTTAGAAGAATGTTACACAGACTTGGTGGCCCCCAGCTCAGTAGGAGGCCAGAAACCCAGCATGACAAGGACAGCACTTAACAGCTGAAGTTTCAAAACCATGTTCTGCAATCTCCAAATATGGGGAGTAATCACTTCATTGAATCTTCCTACCACCTGCCTGATGCTAGTATTGGACACAGACAACAGAATCTTCGAGAAGGGCACAAAAATGCCCCAGCCTTATTGAACGGGTATTACCAGTCTTTTCAGACAAACTGCTCAAATACAGTGATAGGGACCTGTGGATATAGTGTAATGAATCCTTGGAAGCAAGTGTCAAAGGAGATACTAGTGTAGATTTGAGACTGTTCACTTAGAGATTTAAGATCGTTTACTGAAGCGTTCTGTGAAGAGATTGACAGAGTTTAATTACAGTTCAATACTAGAGTCTGATAAATATTGTCTTTCCTTGACAAGGTGTTCAATGATGTTTGTGCTGGACTTTCCCCTGACTCTTGTACCCTTTGACTATCTCACTGCATAATGTACCTGAGTTAAAAACGGTTACGGCAAACTATTCAAGGTTAGCCAGGGTACATTTACCCACCTAACATTGTACAACAGTAGGTAAAGTGAAAACATTGATAAATATGTAAAGGGATGGATTTGCTGAAAGGTCACAGGGGGACAGGAACAGCAACAAAAAAAGGTTGAAAATTGGTGGGTCATGGGCAGAGCCTGCAAGTCACTCAGAATAACATAGGTTGAAATCTTGCCATGTTGGGTTGAACATCCACAGTGCACAAACTTCACAAAGGTCCTGTCACCATATGAAAACTGACTGTCCGTTTCTTCGGCGGGGGAATTAATAATTTTGATTTTGAGGTGGTCATAAGGGCAATTGCAAGAATCATGCCTTCACCAATTAAGTAATCCACCCATCTACCTTTAATTTACACTTCAACAGCAGCTCATTCATTTCCAAGGATGCAGATTTCAAACTACAAGTTCACCGCATTAGCTTGTGCATATTAACTGCCTTCTCGTCATGTAAGAGTTGTTGAGTTCATCAATGGACATGATGCAAGCAACAAAGAGAGTTATAGTCCATGAGCTTTGGTGTTAGATGCGTGCAGTGGCAGACTTAGAGTTAGTTGAGATAATTCTATTACAGTGAGGTAACAAAACAAAAATGATAGCAATGGAGTGCAAAAGATCATTTACCTTTTGCAGAACCCAATAACAATCGGCTACTTATGAGATCTGTACTGACCTGTGCTACAATCTCTGTCCAGGCTGTCTGGGTTTGGTGGTGTGGCCTAATGCAACAGTCTGCAAAGAAAGAGACTGACCTCTACTCCACATGCACATCTACCAGCACCTTCAAATCTCTGTGCTGGAAGCAGGGAATGAGCTTTGTATGCCATTGGGGCATCTCCTCAGTGATTAGACTTGAGTACTGCAGGATGAGGGCTGATTCATGGGTTGGCAGTGTCTGAAGGTGTACAGCTGCAATTTAGAGGTGACATCAGGGGCTTGGAAGCTGAAGGCTCAGGCAGTGGCAAAATCCTCTAGCTTGCTTGTCACAATATTCAACAAGAAAAGTGGCTGCCATCTTGGCTGCATAGTTAATGAGGTGAAGAGGAAAAGATTGTGTCACAACATTCGCCACAGTGGAATTGATGTCATGAAGCTCAATCACCACCACATCTTAACTGCAAGTGGGAAAATCAAACTCATTCTTTTCTAAAACTGTCGCGTTCTAAAACTGGGAAGGAAAACTGTGCCAGAAGATTTGAAGATGACAATATAACACCCTTCATCATAAAAGACCAGGATAAGTCAAGGAATCAAGGTTATTAAATAATTATTAAATTAAATTATTAAGTCAAGATCAGTTTGGTCAATTATGGAATTCTATGAAGAAAAGATAACAGCGGATTGGACAACAAAAAGTATTGAATGTGCTGCTCATGGATATCCAAGAAATGTTTGCTCAGGTAGATGTAAGAGACTCAAAGATACTGGAACTGTCGAATTAAAGAGAACGGCACTATAAAAATCAAAAAGGTGTGGGGAGAAAGTAAAGGTAATAAGTGGAAAGCCGAGATAAATGTCTCACATTGGCATAAGCTGAGAAATAGATATTTATTTTCTTCACAAATTATCTGAGTTTGGGAATTGATGGATTATGATAAGTGGCTTAAGAAGTTAGGACTATTTTTACACAAGCTGAGAAGGTTAGGTGTTGAACTCCTAAAGGTCACTGAGATGATGAAGGGTTCTTATAAAGTAAATAATCACAGATTACTTGCACCGGTCAAAGAGAAAGCATAAATTTAAAATATTCACTGTTATGGCCCCGGCAATTGTTATTATTGGACAAGTTAGATCATGTACTGAAGTTTTGCTTGCTCGATTAGATTTATTCTTTATTTTGTTTAACAAGGTGCTTTCACTGAAATGCACCATGCAATACTACATAAGTGCTTTTTAACAATAAAATAGCAGTTTATTAAGAAAGAAAAACTATGATAAAATGGAATAAATTAGATTATTTACATATAAGTTTAAAAATTTCAAAACAAATAGTAAAATAGAATTCCATTGGTGTCAATAACATTCCTCTACAGTATTCATACCAGAGAGAATTTGCTTCTGTATCATGTCAATATGGCTTAGTTTAACTGTGGCTTTAATTCCTAGCCTTCAGAAGTAGACAGCCTCTTCCAAGAGTCTTCTTATAACTGAGTTTATGCTTTCTCAGCTTCAAATAATCTCGTCAGGATTTTAACCAAACACTTCTGGTCTGGAACGTTCAAAATAATTCTCTACACTGAAGTAATCTATTATTTAACAGTTCTGAACAATATCCCTACTTCAGGAGTAACTGTCTTAGACATCCAGCTGTAGCCAAGAATTCTGCAAAGCTGTAAACCAGGAGGTTTCATCAAGTTAACAGTCTTACCCAAGCCAAAAAAAATCAACTATTTACTCTGTCCGCTTTGAAAATTTACCCAATGGAAACAAACCTCAGTTACTTCCTAGGAAGTCTCTCTATCTTAAATTGTGTTCTAAAAGAAATTACCATGGCTGTATAAATACTTGCAAGTTAATAATTAAACACCTTTATAGACACAGACCAAATCTAAATGCTACTAGTTCAAAACCCAATCTCTTAAATAAGTAATCTTACGTAAATATATATCACACACCTTGCATCACAGAATTAATAAGGAGGTAAGAGAAAAGCTCTTCATCCATAATGTGGTTAGAATGTGGAATGTCTATTATAAACCATTGTTGAAACAGTCTCTATTAATTCCTTTAAAAGAAAATTACATAGGCGCTTGAAAAGAAAGCAGCAGATTAAGATTAAATTTGTTGGCTCGTGCGGAGAAAAGAAGTGTTACAGGCTCAATGGGGTGAATGTTGCAATATTTTATGATTCTGTGATGCACGAGCAAGACAAAAGATGAGGCCGCAAGTGAGATCTTAGAGTATGTGAGATTACTAATTGATAGTCTGAGTGTTATTGTAAATAATTGTTACACACATGCTTACATATGAAAATGTGCTGAAGTTACATTCGACCCTGACAAAGAACTAAATCAAAAAGATGTTGAGTGTCTACCCTACCATGCAGCTTTGAATGTGTTGCATTATAGCAGCAATGCAATTCCTATGCGTATGCTGTGAACAAATGAAGGTTTTTTATTGCCAATTTACTACGCAACAACCTAAAAATGACCCCTTTCAGAATTAATCAAAAGGGTGACAATGTCACAAAACCGGAGCAAAATTGGAAACAATTGCAGAATCTTGTATAATAAAAACATTTGCAGTGACCTGTGGCAGCATTGCCAGGATTTTCACTTAGGAATGTATGTAAATCACAGTTCACAAAAAATTCTGAAATTGATAATATACATTCTAATGGTAAATAATACTGGGGAAGGGGGCAGTGGTAGGAGGGGTAATGGTGGGGGTAAATAGAAACTTGGGTCAATAGGGGAAAAGAGGTCACATTAGATCAGCCACTCTGACCTCTCTCAATTTCTCTTTGTCATTGGCGTAAATGGAATAACGATCGGGAGAGGTGTATCAGGAACAGTCAATCTAATTTCAACAGATTGTGGACAAAGGATAAAATTACCCCACAGAACTTAGATACCAGATGCAACCAGAGAAGGTAACCAGATTTAGAAAGGGAAATTCTTGATGTGTTATTGTTGAAGAATCTTTATTAGTTTGCAAGGATCATTTCAGGGTTATTTTCACCACCATCTACAACTAAACAAAACGTATTGTTTGATTAAATGGAAAATTTACAAATGTTGAAAAAGTCATAAAATATAGCCATGCTGGTTCTGCGCACTTATCTGATACCGCATGAAAGAGAAAGGCAGGCTGTTTTTTTGTGGATCATTCATCAATGGTTTATAAACTAGATTTGAAAATAAAGATATAGCCTGGTATTCACACATTGATTGTGTTGAAGTCACTGCAAACAAGAGTTCCAATAATTCTATGACAGAAGTCTATCATTATAAAATTATAATTTTAAGCAGATGGCAGATTAGGGCATACATCTTCAATAATAAGCCATTTTTATGAGCACTTATCTGAATCACTTTAATTTGCATTACAATTCATACATCCAGAAGTTAATTACCCTCTTCTCTATTCCTAGGTTTGTTCAAAATCAGTGTACTGTGACACAAGATTAAATACCATAACTAATAGTAGATTAAAACTGAACAAATAAAAGATAGATTTAAATTCAATATAAATTGTCCCTGCTCAGAAATATGAAATATAAGCATGTCTCGTAATATTACCAGGAACAAGTATCAGTGTTATTTCGCTACAACATTTCCCCATCAAAAAGGAAATGAAAATTGTGATGAATTCTTATGGAAGATAACAAAGATTTCTCAAACCTCAGGGTTGGCAAAGCTAAGAATAATATTTAGGCATTGAAGCCATTATGATATATAAAATGCTGACACCCTGCTGGAGGAAACCACTTAGTGTATAATGAATGTAATAGTAGCCAAATCACACTGGAGTGCAAAGCTTGCTGAGTACTATGATCACAGTTTGGTATCAGTATAGACGTCTGCAAACTATAAAGGATACTTACCGATGGGGTACCTGAATCCAATCTCTCCCAACTGCACTATTTAGAACTAAGAAGAGATTAATTCTCAACTTCCTTTGACCAATTTTCCTTTGATATTTGAATAACAGAGAGAGAGAGTGAAGTCAAGATGGTATACAGTAGCTTTGGGACTATAAGTGGGATTTTCCCATGTTTTGACCAGCATGGTCAATGGCAAAAAATTTGGAAAAAAAAACAGGATTGAAAAAACAGCAGATTCTTGATGATAAGAAAAAGAATTCTAATTTTCCCCTAGGGTCTAAACAGAGAGTTCTGAATCTCACTAATGAATTGCAACTACCTTATTTCCATGTATTTGCATCTTATTGATAACTGATCTTACCTCATTTCTATGCAGCTCCCAAGTCTCCCCTCCTTCATCGGGAGAACGAAAACTTCAACTGTGCAATAAGGAGACAAAATGGATGCCAGCGCATGCAGAGTGGGTGGAGTAAGTGGCTGCTTTTTTTTCAAGGACTGAGTAAAATTATTTGAATGTGAGACCCTGTTGGGAGGGAATTGTATTAATCATGCATTCGCTGCTTGTGTAATGCCACCCATCTGACATCAAATTGCATTCAATTGACTACCATTAACATTGCAAATTAGGGCCTCAAACAATTGTGACCATTACATATTTTGCGTCAATTTATACCCTGTCATGTTATCTTAGAATCCCTACAATATGGAAGCAGGCCATTTGGTCCACTGAATCAACACCGACTCACCGAAGAGCATCCCAGTCAGACCCACCCCCACTCTCACCCTATCACCCTGCATTTCCCATGACTAACCTACATATCCTGGGACACTACAGGGCATCGCAGCATGGCCAATTCATCTAATCTGTACATCTTTGGGCTGTGGGAGGAAACCAGAGCATGTGGAGGAAACCCACACAGACATGGGGAGAACATACGAACTCCGCACAGACAGTTGCCTGAGGCTGGAACTGAACCCAAGTTCCTGGTGTTGTGAGGCAGCAGTGCTAACCACTGAGCCACCGTGCCAGCCCAGACAGTATAGACTAAGCTATGCAAACACAAATTTAAGTTAAAAATATTCCCCTGGCTTTGCCAGTTCTGTACCACTTTTCATATCTGACATTGGAACTTAACACTTTGGAGCTGCCACATTCGCACATCTAACTGTAAGAATGCAATGTCACGGTCTGTGATGTTAAAAAATGTTGATGGAGTGCGGGGTACCTGGGGGAGGGGGTGCATGGTTTCTACCATGGTGAAAGACTAGCTGCATTTAATTCACTCAATGCAGCATGAGCACTTTGGTTCTGCAACATATTGCCGCATGAGTTCACAGAGCTCCTTACCTGGGCATGACATTAGCTGCCTTGTGAATACAAAGTCTTCATGTTACAATGTGTAAAGCATTTCACGTTATTATGTTAAATGTGAGGGATTGGAGCAGAGTTCTATTATGAGGTTCTATTACTGACATTGTCCAGAAATATGATCGCTTATTTGAAATCAGCACTTAGAGGATTCCTTGTGGCTTTGTTCGAAGTGATCCAACAGTGTCAAACTAGACATCAATTGGGATATTGTCACTAAGCTCATAAAAAGACAACCATCTCCAGTAGCTGCCGCACAGTGTCCAGGACAACAGAAGGTCCCCCAAGTAGACAGAGGAAAATGTCCAGACACTGGATCTACTGGTCTCAGTGCCATTAACTACAGCTATCAGAGAAGCAGTGGAGACTAACGGTGTTCCAGGTCAACATCATGAATGGTGTCAACTGCTGGGGCAGGACCTGTATTCAGAAGGAAAGGATAAGGGTGCATCCTCTGTGTTTGAGTAGGTTCCTCCTCAGATATGGACACTGAGCTGTACATGGGCAATGCTGACCTCTTTCTCGTAAACTGTGTCCCACTGGTGGCTGCATAAGAGGAGAGATGGAACTAGTTACAAAAAAGTAGTAAAAACATATTCAGAATAAGAATGTATTAACATCGGTGTTAATGGCAGAGCAGGGCAGTGCAGCACAATGAAGCTCACTCTAGTGGATCTTTATGAAGGTCCCAGTGTCCGTACAGGAGCTGTCACCCTCTTCTCTGACCAACTGCAGCATTTTGTTCTCATGTAGGGTGAGGATCCTAACGTTTATCATCTCCAGACTCGTTTTCGTCTTCTCGACACAAAAGGAGCCATGATGCCAAGAGACGATCTGATGGGAGTGGATAGGAGAAGCATTAGCGATGATGCAGGGGCAGGGCAGGTGGTGAGCTGTCTCCAGTGAATGAGTAGGAAGCACAGAGGGCAGAAAGGGTTAGTAGTTTGGGAGGATGAGGCGAAGAGAGCCATTTTGTCGACATGATGCATGCAATAGTGAGGGTTGTAGTCCATGAGCTTTGGTGAGATGTGTTACAGTGGCAGAGTTTGATGAGTAGTGGTGACCCTGTGAAAGCTAGCAGAGATAAAATGGTAGCACTTATCTTCGTGGCAGGCAGAAGCTCAGTGACACTCTTTAAGTGCAGATAGCTATCTCTGCCCAGGCTGGCTGTGTCTGGTAGTGGGTGTGGCTCTAATCACCACTACCCTTTTCACCAACGCCTTCAGGTCCCTCCAGTGAAAGAGACAGTCACTTTACCATTCTGCATCATTTGCCGGGTTCAGTAACTGCACAGCCACAGTGTATAGGCCACTTCCTGACTTGCAGTGTCTGAAATGCTGAGTAGCTGAAGTTTAAATGCTGGCAATAAATACTGGTCTTTCCAGTAAAGCCCACATCCTATGAATAATATAATCAACTTGACATTACTGAAAGGTAATTGTGGATGTCATATATATCAGAATTTAAAATTGATCTAGAGGTGTTCCATAAATAATTTCAAAGCATATAAAAGGTAGAAGGCAAAAATCGATATTGGAAAAGGTTTTGAACTTGTCGCCAAAGTATTTAAACTGATGTTGCACTCACGTTTGCCATGAAAACCATATCATCCTAATCTTTCATTAATTTTAATGCAAGTCAAAAGTTTTTAGAATGAAAAACAGATTGGTGATGACAATTTTATACCTGCACAGCAACTGAAAGAATTTGGCCCATTCATATGATGTTTTTCATCTTTTTTCTTCTCCCAATATTCTCAATGTACTGAAATCAATAATCATCTCACCATCTCATCCTTTCCATACAGCTTTTTACTACCTTCAGTCCTGACTTTCTCACATAAATTACGGTAACTTTTAAAAAAGAGGAACCTCGAATTTATCCAAATACTATTGGGTTGTCATGAACCAGGCATGTGTTTCAGGCAGGCATAAGGCAAGTGTAGCATGAAATGCACCCATGGCATCAATTCATGCCTTAGATACTTTAACTGCTAGGCCCCATGCTGCCTGCACCAAAAGGACAGAAAATGGTAACTGGCTAACAGAGGAGTTGGAAGCTTGGGTTTCATATAAAGTCATTCAGGCACAAAGGAAAGGCTTATGTGGCAGGTATGAATGGGGTAAGGCTGGGGTTTGGGAGAGTTTCGAAACAGGGAGATGTGATAACGAGCCAAGGGTAACAGAGACACAAATGTTTCTTATGAGGACCGGAGAGGACTTCAGTTTTTTTCAGGTATTACTGAGGAAAGCATTTCAAATGCCTTGGAGGGTTTTCACAAACTCTATTCAGATCAGGTGTTATTGAGCAGGCAGCCAAAATCAGAACTGGCCTTAAATATTATCAAAGTCTGTTGGCATCAATATTATTTATACACAGGGAGAACATCTGAGTCCGCCCAGCACCTGGTTAACAGAATGGCATTCAAAGACCTATTCAGGCTTAAGCATAAATATTTCTAGAAGTTTAAGGATTTCATTCTGATTAAATCAGATCATATATTGATCAATGGATTTCACCATACTCTGTTTATCTGTCTTTTAGGACCCTTCTCTGCCTGTTGATAAAAAAATGCTGAATTTTATATTAAGTCACTCTAAAACAATGCCATTTTCCTATGGGAAGAATTTAACATAATAAAACAGTTCCAGTTTAATCTTTCAAACTTGGCTGAAAGGATTTCCTTTCTTTTCCATTCCTTGACAAGAGGGTCACCAGTATCCAGGTGGGGAGGTCTGCCAGCGTGACTCATTTGGATTTAAACTAATAAGGCAAAGGAAAAATGGAAACCAAAGCAACAGGTCATAAAATGACCAGAAGGTAGAGGTTAATAGGATAAACAGGCAGGGCCAGTCTAATTGTCAAGGTGAGGGAAGGACTCATAAAAGATCAACGTTTGAGTTGGAAGTTAATGGTTGAGGTGATGCTCAGTGTTATCAGGGATTAATAAATAAGGATGGAGAGTGTGGAAAGCATGGTGCACAAGAAAATATTAAACAGAAAGAGAAACCAGTTGAACTTATTTAAAAACCTTGCACATTAACAAAAGTAGTATTCAGAATAAAGTTGAGCTGACGGTGGGTCAGCTGGTGGGGATTACTGAAACATGGTTACAGGAAGATCAGGCCTGGGAATTAAATGTCCAAAGGTACTCAATATTCTGAAAGGATAGACAAGAAAGAGTAGGATATGGAGTTGCTTTATTGGTTAAGGATGATATCAAGGCTGTATTAAGAAATGATATTGACACGAGGCGCCAAATGTCTGGGTGGAAATAAAAAGCAAGGGAAGAAACCCCTTGGTAGGTATAATTTACAGGTCCCCTGAACAGTAATTCTGAAGTAGGGCATAGTATAAACCAAGAAGTAATGAGGGCTTGTGAGCAGGACGCAATGGTAATTATGGGTGATTTGAACATGCAAATTGATTGGATTAATCAACTTGACAAGTTTTGAAGAAAGATTCATAGAGTATATGAGGGACTATTTCATAGAATCCGTACAGTGTGGAAGCAGGCGATGCAGCACATTGAGTCCACACTGACCTACAGAAGACCATCCCACCCAGACCAAAACCCCGCTCCCCCAGCTCTATCCCTGTAACCTTGCGTTTTCCACGGCTACCCTACCTAGCCTACCCATCCCTAGACACTACGGGCAATTTAGCATGGCCAATTTACGGCCAATCCATCTAACTACACATCTTTGGACTGTGGGAGGAAACCCACACAGACATGGGGAAAATGTGCAAACTCCAAAGAGACAATCGCCAAAATGTGGAATCAAAGCTGGGTCCCTATCACTGTGTGGCAGCAGTGCTAACCACTGAGTCACTGCCCTGCCCCAGTTAGCTTGAGCTCTGTAGTGGGAAGTTGCTAGAGTCAGTCATAAAGAAGGAGATAACTGAACACTTGGAGAATCAAAGCTCAATTCACCAGTGTCAGCACGGTTTCACAAAGGGCAAGTCATGCTTGACAAACTTGCTGGAGTTCTTTGAGGATGCAAGCAGCAAAGTGGATAATTGAGATCCAGTGGATGTGGTATATCTAGACTTCTAGAAGGCATTTGACAACGTGCCACATAAAAGACTGATTCAGAAGGTTAGTTCCCAGGGGCAAAAAATTGAGTACCGGCTTGGAAAGAGAAGTGGCTGACTGACAGAAAACAGAAGTGCAGGATAAATGGGTCCTTCTCTGGATGATGAACTGTAACTAGTCGGGTGCCGCACTCGGACCTCAACCATTTATAATCTATATGAATGACCTGCAAGCAGGGATAGAATGTAACATAGCAAAGTTCGCGGATAGTACTAAAATAGGTAGGAAAGCATGAAGTGATAAGGAGATAAAGAGTTTACAGATGGATATTGATAAGCTAGGAGAATGGGCCACAATCCGGCAGATGGAGTTTAATGTGGATAAGTGTGACGTTGTCCATTTTGGCTGGAAATCCGAAACAGCAATTCATTATTTAAATGGGAAGCATGTTCAAAGAACGATCTGGGCATCTTTGTGCATGAATTGGAGGAAGTGAGCATGCAAGCACAGCATTTAATAACAAATACAAATGGAGTCCTGACAATTATTGCAAAGGGACTTGATTATAGAAGTAAAGAAGTGTTGTTTCAATTATGCAAGGTGTTGGTGAGACCACATCTGGAATATTGTGTCTTGTTAATTGAGGAAGGATGTGGTGGCAGCGGAGACAGCTCAGAGGAGGTTCACCAAGTTGACTCCAGGGATGAAAGGGCTGTCGTATGAGGAGCAGTTGAATAGTTTGGGCTTATACTTGCTGGAGTTCAGAAGAAACAGGCAGGATCTGATCGAGGTACATAAAATGCTAAAGGGGATTGGTAAGGCAGATGCGGAACAGATGTTCCCCTTGTGGGACAGTCTCGAACAAGAGAGCATAGATAGGAGGTAGGTTCAAAACCGAGATGGGGAGAAACTACTTCTCTCAGAGGGTTGTGAATCTGTGGAACTCACTGCCCCAGAGTGCAGTGGTGACAGAATCAATCAACAGATTCAAGAAAGAAATAGATACGTTTCTGATGAAAAGTCAGATAAAGGGCTATGAGGAGCAGGCAGAAAAGAGGAATTGAGGCCAGGGTAAGGTTAGCCATGGTCATGTTAAATGGCGAAGTGGGCTGAAAGGGCTGAATTGCCTTCTCCTGCACCAAATTCCTATGTTCCTATGTTGACCAGTGACGGGCAGAGAACTGTCTGAGATAAGGCAGATCAAGGAAACATATCCTTTTGAATTTAAGATGGAAAAATATGTCCAGTCTCAGTAATGGAGTTTAAAATCTAGGTACTCACTTTATCTTTTGTTCCTTAATCTTAGATATATCAAAATTACCCATTACATATATAGTAAAACTGCAATAATGGTCATTTCTAATGTGATAAGTCTTAAGTGACACACATTGTGTGTTCATCTGTACGGCCACTCCAGGGCTTTCATGCGCATGTGCTTTAAAACTCCAAGGAGTTTACCCAGTTAACGTCTCTTAATAAATAAGTGAATGGTGTCCCTCAGGGCTCTGAAGTAGGACCATCACTATCGCTGTTTTACATTAACGGCCTACCAAAGGTCTGACTCACTGGAGACTATTTACACACAATGATAACACAGTTCAATGCCATACATACAGATCTGTAAAGATTAATAGATGGCACAGTTAAAATCTCTCAGTGGTTCTCTAACAACCATCTGCCACAGAATATAAATAAAACTAAATTACTTTCACATAACTGATACTTAACTGGATCAGAATGATTCCACATAGATTGCATTTGGAAAGTAGATTGATTTAATCAAGCAATTCAGGGCATAATGATAATGATACATTTTCATTCAAGGTTTCTGTCAAGGTTTTATCTGATAAACATTGAGTCCTTGGTGGTCTAATTTGGGCCAAAATACCTGAAAGGATTATTAAGATTCAGATAAGCCTGTCTTCATATGAAAGCACTGCTGGGAATGTGCATGAGGGCATCTTGCAATTTTGTCTATGTAGGATGTGTTCCTTTGTGTGCTCCTGGCAAAGAAATAACAGACTCAATTATAAAGAAATCATTTTATGATCTGCTTATGTAGCACATCAATTTTAATGACTACTAAAATTTTTTTTTGCACATATTTGGTAGGTACCAGCAGACACAAGGACCCAGAAATAATACATTTACTTGTTTGGACTCTTTTCTTCTATGGTATTCTTTCTCAGAATGAAAAGGAATCCAATCTAGTCAATCTATGTGTCTTGGTTCTGCGTCAGCTGATGAGAAGCAAAACTATAGCCTTTGCTTAATGAAGCTCACACAACCTAGTTGATGATTAATAAATTCTAACTATCTCCCTCCCTTCACTGAGCGCAAGATTCAGTGTGGACAGAATATCTTATGATATGATCCCTGCAGGCCATACCACCAATTATCTTTCAGGCATCCATTATCCGTATTCCCATTAGTCATTAGTAAGATTAGTATTTGTTTCCTATTCCAAGTTAACCCAAACAGTTTAACTGACATATCATTTATCAAATGCATCAGATTTCATCTTAAGCAGTTCTCCCTATCTATAAGAACATTGTGAATACAAGTCTTAACTTGGTGACCCTGAAGAAGTAATTATTGGCATTGATTCCGAGCCTTTAGGAAGGAGGAAAACCAAATGATCCTAAGAACAATTATTAGCCTTCATTTGCCTGGAAATTCAGGAAAGGACCGTGGCTTGATTTCATTTTTGTCTTCAAGTATGGGGAGGGGAGAAATGCAGTCTACCTCTCTATTCCTAAATTACTATTTGGTGACTTCCTTGAGAATGTAATTTACATATATGTAAGCAAGAGCAGCTTCAGGCTTGATTTTAGTGAGCTTTTTCATCAAAAGTCTGACAATATTCAGAAGGTAAACACACACTTGAAGAATGGTCTCTTCAGTATAGTGCAAAAAGCTGACTGTTGCTTGTAGACCTACGCCCCAGTGAGAGCTCTTACCTTCAGCAGAAGGGGATGGAAAACAGGGTTCTCTTAAAAAAAATTAAAAGCAGAATAGATTGTCTAAATCAAAAAAAAATGAAGTTGCAAGAGTCTTTATGGCCGAATCATTCAGCTGGAAAAGCACAAGCATTCAAATTTTGTGCAGCTGAGATTTGAGTGATAACAAGCCCCCTCCTTTCTTAATTTGCTCACTCATTGATGGGTAAGTGCCAACATAGAAACGGGAGAAGTCTATTCAGCTCCTGGAGCATGTTCCACCATCTTGCAGAGCATTGCTGATCTGTACCTTAACTCCATTTACCTGTCTTGGCTCCTCATGACTTGATTAGCACAGATTTATCAATCTTAGATTTAAACCTGTTAATTGAGTTACTGCTTTCTGTGGACAGCATTCCACACTTCTATATTCTCTTGTGGAAATAATGTTTTCTTTCTGAATGGCCTGAATGTCATTTCAAGGTTACGTCTATTTGTCCTCAACTCCCCCACCAGCAAAAACATTTATTCCACGGAACTTATCAGCTCCTTTCAACATTCCTGAAGCCAAAAGTGTTTCCAGGGAATATAAATATAATTGGTACAATCTCCCCTCATAATGTAACCCTTGGAGCCTTGGTAACATTATGGTGCATCTTTACTATTTTCATTCCTAAGTTAATAAATCCTTTTTAGGAACTGTTCATAGTATTCCAGAAGGGGTTGAACTATAAGAGTTTTATGGAGGTTATGTTCTAGCCTCTTGATTATAAAAATTACAATTCCATTTTCCTTTCTGATTATTGTTTGCATCTGACCTTACAAGGTAGAGGAGATCTAGGAAGAAGTTGGCTTTAGACTCTTTTCCTACTCCTGTCTAATTTGCAGATTTGGAGCAGAGCCTCAATGCTGTCTGTTGGTACCACACAAGTGCAGGAAAAAGCTGGCTTGGTTCACGGACCTTTGAGCTGCTGCATTTACCTGGGCTGGAAGCAATTACTTCTTTTCGGTGTATTGGACAGTTGGATTACTGTATGTGGAGGCTTGCATTGTAAATTTTGGTTTCTCTTGGAACCATGTGGGAAGTCTTAGGGTATATTCATTGTCACCAATCCTTCTTGCTGGTATTAGGATAGACTACTGAGACCATTTGGGGAAGGATAGCAAAGGGTGGCACAGTGGTCCAGTGGTAAGCACTGCTGCCTCACCACACTAGGGACCCAGGATCGATCCCAGACTTGGGCAACTGTCTGCATGCAGTTTGCACATTCTCCCCATCTCTGAGTGTGTTTCCTCTGGGTGTTCTAGTGTCCTTCCATAGTCCGAAGATGTGCAGGTTAGGTAGATTGGCTATGGGATATGCAAGGTTTCAGGAATAGGGTAGGGAGATGTGCCTCTCTGGGGTGCTGTTTGGAGGGTCAGTGTGGATTTGATGGGCTGAATGGTCTGCTTCCACACTTTAGGAATTCTATGATGTCTTAGGTAGAAGTTAGCTCAATTTTGATGAACAGGGAATAGATTTATTACGTATCACTTAATAGCAAGTTACATCTCAGATGAATGATTGTCTCTTGATAAATGTGGGATGCTGCATTTTGGAAAGACAAGTCAGGGTAGGACTTATACACTTAATGGTAAGGTTCTGGGGAGTGTTGCTGAAAAAACAGACCTTGGAGCGCAGGTTCATAGTTACTTGAAAGTGGAGTCAAAGGTACATAGTGAAGAAAGCGTGGAGTTGGACGAACACAGCAGGCCAAGCAGCATCA
>JAHRHZ010000066.1:4327274-4345147 GCA_024137785.1 Ginglymostoma cirratum
CCTTCATCAGAATTTCTGATGAAGGGTCTAGGCCCGAAACGTCAAGCTTTCCTGCTCCTATGATGCTGCTCGGCCTGCTGTGTTCATCCAGCTCCACACCTTGTTATCTCGGATTCTCCAGCATCTGCAGTTCCTGTTATCTCTCACAGTGAAGGAAGTGTTTGATATGTTTGCCTTTATTGGGCAGTGCATTGACTATAGGAATTGGGAGGATACAATATGTTGAGGCTGTACAGGACATTGGTTAGGCCACTATTGTAATTCTGGTCTCTTGCTGTCGGAAAGACGTTGTGAAGCTTGAAAGGGTTAAGAAAATATTTACAAGGATGTTGCCAGGGTTAGAGGGTTTGAGCTATAAGGAGAGGCTGAGTAGACTGCGGCTATTTTCCCTGGAGCATCAGAGGCTGAGGTTTACAAAATCAGAGGGGCATGGATAGGGTAAATAGGAAATGTATTTTCTGCAAAGTGGGGGAGTCCAAAACTTTAAGGTTTAAGGTGAGAGGGAAAGGATTTAAGAGGGATCTAAGGGGCAACCTTTTCACACAGAGGGTCGTGAGTGTAAGGAATGATCTACTAGAGGAAGTGGTGGAGGCTGGTACAATAACAGCATTTAAAAGGCAACTGGACGGGCATATGAATGGGAAGGGCTTAGAGGGATATGGGACAAATGCTGGCCAATGGGACTAGTTTTATTTAAGATACCTGATCAGCATAGACGAGTTGGACGGAAGGGTGGTTTCCATGCTGTACTTCTCAATGATTCTATGACTATGACATCAGGCTCAACGTATGATTTACTATATTACTACCACATAATCTTAACACTAAGAACAATCACTGAATCACACTAAAGAGAACTGGGTCAGCGAATTGGTTAGTTTCTCCATTAGCCCCTTATATCCTCAAGTGTGGAATTATGTTGCAATGTTAGTTAACTTGTTCATGTACTAACTACTTTATTTAACAGCCTTCGCTTGCTTCTTTCAACCTGCATAAATGGTAGAGGCAAACAGGGTACAAATGAAATAGGCTGCCCTGACCTTCCCCCAGATGGAAGCTTAGAGAAATCACTTGTAATTTCTTAAATAGCCAAAATCATAACAAAGCCTTCTCCCTGCCTACTCAGCAGTATTATAAAATGTGTTTAATATTATGTTACCTGTACATCTAAAAGGTCAATGAAGGGGACAGTTAAAAAGGTGGCACTAGCTTGATGCCCTGAACAGTTCTGCAGAATAATCAAATAATGATATAGCAAAAGTAACGCCTTATCACTCGTTGCAATGTTTTGTCCTACTTGCATATTAAAAGAAAGTATTGAAAGACATTATTCTACAATACTTGTTGATTGTCAATTGAAGTTATTCTGCAAAAGGGTCCAAAGTTTTCTGTCTGCTGTAGTACAAAAGCCATAATTGAGATAGGTAGGGACAGAGCCCCCTTTCTGTCAAAATATCTGCCTAATATAGTGGCAACCACAAATGACAATACTCGAGTGCGTATCCCAATAGTCCAGTATTAGAAAGGACTTTAAACAGAACATAACAGTCTTGATACTAAATTCTCAGTACTCAATCTTTAGGATGTTCACAAGTATAATCCCAGAGACCATTTTTGCTCTGCTGCCTTGTGCCACTGTGATTTCCTATTAGTTGCTTCTGAGGTGGGCATCATAGCAAGTTTTTACATTCTGCCAAAATATTGAAATAGCCTTTAACCCCAGAAAATGGGTGAGAGTGAGTTTAGATTAGGGGTTCATGGAGGAGTAACTAGAAGACAGGAAATTCAGTCTAAGAAGTCTTATGCACTGCCAGAAGTTTACTTGATATATTTCCTGATTTGGTTCATGATCCAATGCATCATGTGGCTCTATCAGAACATGGGTCAAAAATAGTAATTGCTGGAAAAGCTCAGCAGGTCTGTTGGCATCTATGAAGAGAAATCAGAGTTAATGTTTTGGGTCAAGAGACCCTTCGTCAGAACTGCGACCTGAAACGTTAACTTTGATTTCTTTCCACAGATGCTGGCAGACCTGCTAAGCTTTTCCAGCAATTTCTATTTATGTCTCTGAGTTACATCAGTTCTTTCAGATTTTATTTAGTACATGGGCCCTTGAGTGCACTGAATCATTTTTATTCACTGCATGAGCAAATGCTTGAAATTTGGGAATAATTACAGCTGGGGAGCTATTCTGAATTCATGGTACATATACATACAATATATAAATGCTTTCATGCACAATTGCAAAATGTGTATTAAGGGCTTGGAAAGGAGTTAAAAGCTTCAGTTACACCATGAAAAGGAAAGAGTCAAGTAGCAACATAAATAGAAACAGTTTATTTGCTCAAATCCACTTTGTTACTGGATTGAATAAGTGCCTAATCTGTTTCTAGGGAGAGGGAGGAGTACAGAATAGCAATCTTTAATAAATTGCCATTTGTGATCGCCTCAGACTTCCCTGGCAATTATTATACCAAATAACTGAAATCTGATGTGGTGTATAGACTCCATACTCAGATTTCCAGAGGCCTGAGGCTGATATTAGAGCTGTCTGGCAGAAATTTGTTCTACTCTTTAGAGGAAACCTTTCTGCTGGATTTATTGCAGCTGCCGTGCACTATGATTTACAAACTATCACTGCTTCAGGATTCTGTACTTAAAATCGGAACTGACATAGCAAATTTCATAAAAATTCAGGGACTGTCAGATGAAAACAGAGCTCTCTTAAATCATCTCAACACAAACCAGGAATATTATATCTATATATCTTGTTTTAAAGAAAAGTACAGATGGATACGTAGGTTTATAAACTACTACATTAAAAAAATATACTTTTTCCTATAAAAACATGTTTTTTTTCAAAGCACTCACAGTTAAAAAGCACAAATAACATAGCTGGCTGTTCTGCTGTTGGGATAAAGGACATTTCTTGCTTGTATGAATAATTGAAGTAATGTCTGCTGATATAGTCATATAACCTATTGAAGGAAATTTTCCTACTGTCAATCTTTTTTCCTGCAGTGTCAATCCTTCACTAAGAAATGCATTCACTTGCTAAGCTATCAGAAGCTCTGTCATATCAACTTCCATGTACATTTATGGACATTGTGAAGACTCTTTTCTCACTTCCAAAGTGAATGAGCCCCAATTATGAGTTGACAATCCTTAACGTGGGCAGATGTAGGAAATGATCAGCTGCACAATGGAACTTTTCATTTTTCTTTTCTTAGCAGTTAGGCTGAGAGTGAGGAACACTTAATGGAGAAGGAAGGATGGAGAAAGAACTTTGTATTTCACTGTGGACAGTGAAGCCACTGGTCTTGGTTGAGATATTAAGATGTATGTCTGATTAGAAATATGCTACTGGGTGATTAGATTGATGTTTCTTAATTAATAAAATGAGATTAAAATCCATTATTAGTAGCAGTAAAGTTCTGTTATTTTTATCTTCCAAAGTATGAAATGTGCGATGAAATCGAAAGTGTCTTTCTTACTGAAAACTCTGCTTTATTCACTCGTGTATTACATATTAAATGAACTAGTTGGTATCTTTAAAATTGGCCTTGCCTCATAACGATGCCTATTGGTTCACTTCAGACTGGGTGGCCTGTAATTTCCTGGTCTGCCCCTTCATCCGTTTTTAAATAATAGGACAATGTTAGCAGTCCTCCAGTCTGGTACCTCACCTCTAGCCAGGGAGGGTTAGAAAATTACAGACAGGGCCCCGATGTCTCCTCCCTTGCCTCCCTCAACAGCTTAGAACACGACATATCTGGGCTTGTGGTTTTATCTACTTTTAAGTCAGCAAAAAAATACACACTCTCTCTCTTAATGTTAATTTCTTCTAATATTTCACTGGCCTCACTCTGAAGTCTATACCTGCATCTCGTCTTTTTTCCTTTGTAGGGCTCAAGACACAGAATTCATGAAGGACTCTGCCAATGTCATCTGATTATCTCTATTGTTCCTAATGGACCCTTCTCTTTCCCTAGTTATTCTCTTGTTCTTTATATATTAAAAAAAACTTAGGCTTTTCCTTTGTTCTACCAGCTAATGCTTTCTCATACAATCTCTTTGCTTTCACAATTTTGTTCTTAAGTTTGTCTTTGCACTTTTTATAAGCTCATTAAATTGTGGAGCAGACACAATGGGCTGAATGGTCTACTTCTGGTCTTATGGTCTTATGGTTTAGACTGTCCAACAAGAGAAAACACCTTATTTGCATTTACCCAGTCTATACTTTCAAGTATTTTCCAAGTTTCAATGTGATCTCCTCTCATTCTTTGAAACTAAAGACCACAGGTCTGGTGTGCCAAATTTTTCATCATAGGGCAGTCCTGCCAACCTGGGAACAAGTCTAGTGAACTTTCATTGCACTCCCTCTGTGGCAGTCATATATATCGAGACCAAAACTGCGTACGGTACTCCAAATGGAGTCTAACCAAGTTCATATACAATTGAAGCAAGACTTCACTACTGCTTATTAGAGTGCTTGACTGGATGAGAGCGGTTTCAATAACACTCAAGAAACTTGACAGCATCCAGGACAAAACAGTCTCCCTGGTTGGCGCACTGTCCTCCTCTTCACCAATGTAGCAGCAGTGTGCATTGTCTACAAGCAACTTTGTTTTCAAAATGTTTTCAAAAACACCTTCCAAACCCACGACCACTACCATCCAGATAGACCACGACAGCAGGGATATGGGAAAACCACCACCTGCGCGATCCCCTCCAAGACACACACCATCCCGATTTGGAAATATATCACAGAACCTTCACTGCTGACATGTCAAAATTCTGGAACAAGCTGGGAACAACAGTATGTGTGTTCCTACACCCCAAGAAATGCAGCTCACCACCACATTCCCAGGGTAGTTAGCGATAGGCAATGAATGCTGGCTTATCTGGAAAGGGCTACATTCCAAAGGAGTAAAAGAAGATTCTGAAGTGATATGAAGTCAATAGTCTATTCTAAAGACGATTATAAATGATTTAGCTCTCACATTTATTGAAACACCTCAATTGTACTGCATTTCAATTACTCTGAGGTATTCATTATCTCAGATGAAATGTTGAAAACAAAAAATGAAAGCATCCATACTGTTAAACCTGTAAGGAAAGAAAGATCTGGAAGCTTTGCATTCAGAAAATGTCTTAGGATTACAATCAAATTTGCTTTCACGATATATAACCTAAGCCATTGCAGATTTATTCATTTTGTAATGCATCACCTCTTCATTTTGCTGTCACTTACACACCCTACACTATATTCACAACAGTCAATGCATGTTACAGTTACTTTCAAACCCTCAATTCGAGATGGTAGCTTGGTGTTTGCTCCGTTACACTGCACTAAGTCATGGCAAGTGTGTTGTGCTTGCAGGTTTTTCTAATGTACCATATTGAAAAACCAAAAGCATGGTGTGGTCTGTGTGCGACAGAATCAGCTAAAATAATGTTTATCAATGCATTAGACAATGTAGTCAGCTGTTGTCACATGCATTTTCTAAGCTTGTAACAGTGTTAATTGAAGGACCATCCAAATTGCAGGTGAGGAACTTTTGACCTACTCTTGGTGTAGCTCATCTGGGGGTCTCTCTTGTGGCACAGTGGTATTGTCCTTGGCCCTGAATTAGGGGGTCTGAGTTCAAGCCCTATCTACTCCAGAGGTGTGTAATAACATCTCTGAACTGTTTGATTAGGAAAAAGAGGTTTTTTAAAATAATGAGTCTATCCTGTGCTTTTCCTTTGGTATTGGTTTTTAGCAGTTAATGACCACCGTGACATAGCACAGAGGAATACTGAGACAGGTTTTGCGAGTCTGTTGAATTGCTTCTTGTTCTGCAACATTCACAGAACGGCAGAGGCTGCAGAGAGGGGAAGCTCAATAAGAAGGAAGGATAAGGAGTGCTTTCCAACAATGGTTTCTTGGGAACAACTCTCCTGCTTACAGCTGACTCATAAACAGTGACTGAGTTGACTCAGATTCAATAAGAAATGTCATCACTTTCAACACAATGTGGAGCCTCACACTTGAGTGAGCACAGCCTTGCCATGACCAAGAATCCCACTGTTCCACATAATTTATACAACATTTGGGTCCTTCTGGTCTGTAGCCAGACATGTATTCAATGTTTCACAGTTCTTTGTCCATCACAACAACTAGGAAGTCACAAGGTCGTCCACTCCAGATGAGGGCAGTTCATCAGTTTCTCGTTCAGGTGAAGCAAACCGAGTAAGAGGGCACATGACTTAGACAGAATACCAGGATTCATGATGATGCATGAAGCCGTCAACTGCATGCATGGAGATCGACGCTCTTCTCTCCATTGACACCCCCACCTCAGAAAAACACAACTACTGCCAACCATCACCATAACAACAGGGACAGCTACAGGGACCATGAAATGTTCCATTCAATAAATGAGCAGCTGGTGCATGTCGGCACCGAAACTGTCAGGTTAGTGAATGCCTGAGTGGCAACAGCCGCAATGCTCTAAGCTCTAAGTAATGCCCTCTGACACATTGGAGCCAGACTCATTCATACTCCTTGACAGTGAGAGGGCTGTCTCCTCTCTCCCAGCCTCTCTTCTCTATCCACTTCTCTGCCATTAAGAGCTCCAGAGTGGTACATGTGAACCTTGTATGTCTTGCCTTTCAGGGCTGGAACTAGCTGAAACATGCGCTCATCCCTTATGCTCTTAGACCTCTTAAACATCTTGTAGAAAGTGCAGCCATCAAGCATTACCGACTGTGGGGAGCTGTATGCTGCAATCACTTAAACAAAATTTGTCTGCTTTCAACCTGCACTTTAATGGGCACCAAGAGGCTGTGACTCACAACTTCCATGTCTATTAAAGAGAAAAAATAAATTTCTTGTGGAAAGCATTAAAATATTTTTATGATGCTTCTGCTACCTAATTGGTCCTTATTTCCTCAAGCTAAGCTGATGGATGTTCATCCTGTAAACACCATTCCTTTTTATTTTTCTATACTTTAATATTTCCTACAGTTTTTGCCAAGAATCTCAATATTCTGTCTAAGTCATCTGCCCTTTTACTCAGCTTGCTTCATCTGAACAAAAATATAATGAACTGTCCTCATCTGAAGTGGATGACATTGTGACCTCCGAGTTGCTGTGATGGACTGAAATGATAAAGGGGGGTGAATGAATTGCACAGAAGCTAGTATCCCACTGCCCTGTCACCCTTTATTTACATGTGGACAGTACTCAGGCTGTGACCAGCAAGCGCCTAGTCAGTCCCTGAAATTAGGAGATTCTGAATCCCTTGTTTATATCTATCAGCCAGGGCTCTGTGATTGGCCCAGGTTAACAACTCCAATCAAGGATCTCAGAGTCAATAAGATCCACTTGGTTCCAATCACTACAGGTGGATTGCTTCATGTTTTGAAAGCAAGTAACCTGACACTTGTTGTATGAACTTTTTACATAACTACTTGTTTGAACAAAGACTGTTGCAGATGAACTGGAGCTGAGGGGTTACATAAAGATAGAGTTTTGGTTGGTACGAGTAGCTTATGATTTTTGGACTAGAGATCAGCTAATAATGACAAATGCTTTCTGTTTTCCAACAACTATATGACTGGTTCTCAGGTTTCTGAACAGCTTGGGGTTGTCAACAAGATATAGAGAAGCCATCAGGTCTCCACCAGGTTGGGATCTCTTTCTTTTTTGCAGTAAAAGCACTTTAAATCTGAAGAAAACAAGTTTATCTTTCCAACAGCAGTTGCTGTAAGCTGTAACTATTAATTGAGAAGTGAACCAACCACCCCGTGCCTCTTTCAAATCAGTTGAAGCATCTGGAGAAGGATGACTGAGGGTCTTTCTCTCTATTCACAGCACTCAGGGTTTTTTTGTTCCTTGTCTCTGTCTATGTATATGCTAGGGGTACTTTATAAGGGAATTAGGGTTTTACTTGGTAGAGTTATAGCTGAACAGTTCATAACTGTTTATCTCCAGGTAGTCTGTAATTATTTATTAAATAGTAATTTTTGTTAAGGAGTAAAGTAAAGGAATCTGGTCCATTTGTTTTATCAACCTGGGTTTACAAGACAAATAAAATGAGAAATCTTTACGTATGCTTTAGAATCTTTAACTTTTGTGATAACTCCGAGAATAACAAAGTTTTATTTCCAGCATGCTATCCCAATAAATCATGTCAATATATCATTGAACTTTACAGACTTTCAGTAGATGACTCCCTCAGATTTGACCAAAAGTGGGTCAGGTCAGGTTTACAAGTTAATTGAATGATCTCCCTTAAATTTTCTTCAGTTGCAAAATGAACTCAGAAAGAAATCTAAACACCGGCACATTCACAACACTTTGTTAAAATGTGCCTGCAAATCTTCAGACAAATTCTGCTTCTAATTTTATTGTCTTTCTCTTCAGATGCTGCTGTGATTGCCTCAAAGCATTATCATTGCACCAGTCCTACAGACAGTGGAAGGCTTCATCCAGCCAGCTTCTGGATGAGATCTAATCTAGGAAATGGGTAACAGAGTACAGTCATATCCCTACCTTTGCTGAACTGGTATGAAGGGGTCGTTGAGGCCTGGAGCAGATCATCCATTATCTTGTTGAATGGTGGGGAAAATATGAGTGGCTCAATGGCCTATTTTTGCTCCTATTTCTTATAGTATTATGAAACCGTTCAGAGGAAAATCTAGTCATGGATTTACATAATGAACTGGCACCAAGACTGACCATAAGCTCAAACAGTAGATTCAACAGTTCCAAAACTACTGATTTTATGATTAGCCAAAGCAGGGAAATACTTGGGCTATAGAATGTTGACTTTATTGAGAAAAATTTTAATAAAACTCCCATAAAACTGTTCATAGTCAGAGACCACACAAATTTCATGTTAATTTTAATGGATAAAATTAAATGATCCTGGCTGAAGTGTAAATGGTAGCGCCGGGGTGAATGGGGTAAATGACCTTTATTCTGTGTTGTATATTTTAAATTGGCCAACAAGCTCTCATTTCATTAATGCAGCTCCAATATTCTCCCTAGATGTCAATTTATGGGCCTTTGGTTCAGGTACAGTTATAATCTATGAAGGCTTTGAACACTACAGTGTGTGGTATCAAAACTGAAAGAGTTGACACTCACTATAAATGGTTAACCAATTCTTATCACGGATTTCCACTACATCTGCTAATGGGCCACAGGTTTCATGAAAAATTGTTTATCAAACATTTTTTCTATTTATCTGCAAACATGCTTGAAATCCTGAGAAATGTATTGAACTGAGGGCAGAATATCATTTGCATGACAAACTGGATGCAGGACTATTCCACTTCCAGAGTGCCTGCTCAGGTTTTATGAATATTGTAGAACTTTAAATCATACATCATACAACTAAAAAAGGAGAAATTAAATAATATGTATATATTACATGTAAAATTCAGATTTAACATACATCAATATGTTAATAGGCTCTTTAAAGTCTGGACTGAGGTTTCAGTTAATAACTTTGGTGCCCTATGGGGTGCTACTAACTGCAGGTTGCTAAGGAATGATAAATAGGGTTTAATTGGATTTGTAGAGTTCTGCTTGCGTGATCTTTTATAGATCCAGTGATAGCTCTCAGAATACAGAACTTCTATAATGTTTCTCTCGGCTTTGCTGCCAGTATGGTGCTCAGCCACAACAACTTTAACTAGAAAGAAAGAAAACTACTAGTCGGTCTCACAGTGCATGAAATCCTATGAAAGCAATTGTCAGTAATGATTTACTGGCTATTATTCCTAATAAATTCAGAAGCACCTTTTAAAGAATGGAATCAATCCCGCTATTGCACAATGTGAATAAAATTTATGTGAATACGTTGACAATTGATGGAACGTTAATTCTGGGAATGGAAACTTATTCACTGATATACTGTGCCAGCTTCAAACATTCTAAGGCCAGGACTTCTACATCTGTAATGTGTGTTAATGCTAATACTCAGAAGAGTACTGTACCAGCACACCATTATTTTCGAGTCTAAATGAGATTGCTAAATTGGAGCAGTGTTGTGCTGCATGCCAATGACCACCTGGGGATGGATGGAGGTCATCAAACCTACTTCACAAAATACAGGATACATAATGAGACCCCATTGAAAACATGGCTCCAATTTGATATTCCACCATCCTACCAAATCCTAGCAACTGTATTATCAAACCTCAACTGCACTCACATTGATCTGCAGCGACAAACTTCCTTTCTCACCATGATATGAGCACGGTTCATGTTAGATGGACATGGAGTATGTCAATACTCAATATGAAAGAGTGCACCAATAATTGATCCTTACAGCAGCCTTGGTGATACAATGTTGCCTGGATAGCGGTTGTCAACCCTTGATTCAGTAGCTGATTGGATAGACCAAAGTCTTCTTGTATCAGAATCATTTCTTTACAAAGTCTTGAAACTTTCATTCTTTTGCTCAGAGATAGATGGTGACAGATGTTTCTTGTTGGCAGGCTCCTGGATATTGCTAAGTGGATTGAAAATATTTTCTAATCATCCTGTTCAGAAATGTTAGTACATCTCGACTGCAGATGCGGACTGCACTCAAACTAAACCTGGATCAATTCAAAGGCTATCATTAGGCTGCTTTTCCTTAAGTGAAGACTTCTGGTGCCACTTTGTCTGTTAAGTACCCACCTCCCCACTCCAAAACATTTCACAGGATGGAATTTTCCTAATCAGGAACACAAACAGAAATTGCTGGAAAAGCTCAGCAGCACTGGCAGCCCCTGTGGAGAGAAGATCAGAGTTAACTTTTTGGGTCCGGTGACCCTTCCTCAGAACTGCTGGTAGCTGTTAAAATGTCGGTTTGTATGCAGAAAATAGGGAGGGGCATGGGGTGGGGAGTAAACGATCGGATAGAGCCCGAAGAGAGAGAAGAGCAGTTGGATAGACAAAGGAGTTGATAACGATCTGGATAGGAGGGTGAGTAGTTGTTAATGGGGACTGTTAGTGATTAACAATAGGGGGTGTAGTAGTCTACCATTACACAATAACACAGCCATCTCTGTGAAGAAGAAATAATCACAGTAGACCTGTGGCCACAATTCACAAAGACAATCCAAGACCTCAGAGGCTGCACAAAGTGGTTGATTTCTTCTTTCTTTGCACCTTAGGTATCAATCAACATCCTCTTATATGCAATGCTACTTTTCTTTGGTGATGTGTGTGAAAGGAGTTGGGGGCAAGGTGCCAATAATCCGACCGCACTTATAAACTCCTAATGCATTTATGTGACATGGATGTGCTGCATACCTTGGAATAAGGTCCATTATATCAAAGACCCATGTGGATGCATTCCATGGTCCTCCTATTGGAGCCCTCCAAGTCCCACTATATTGGGGACTGTGCTGAACAGTGATTTGTAAGTGATAAGAATACTGACTGCTCACATTATTAAGTTGACCTGTTCTGTTTCTGGTACTCCCCACATTGGGTGGTTGGAAGTGGGATGAATCAATGCAGCCATTCAAGGGGTTATTGTTCTTCCTGTTGAGCTGCAACGATGATGCAGAGAAACAGAGGAAGATGTTGGCTGCTGAACGTCCTCCACATGAAGAGGTCACAGCTGAATGTCCACTCAGGGTACAGAGGAGGTACATGAGTCTCAGAGCCTGCAGTACTCAATATGATTTCCACCATGTAAGCAAGCCACCACAGACTGAGGATGTCCCAGGACATTGTCTCTGAAGTATACCAACTCTTCGAGCGAGACCTGCAAACTGAAAGCATTGGGGGTTATCCTATCCCAATGGCCATCAAAGTGACAGCTCGGTTGAACAGTTATGCAACCAGCTGCCTCCAAAGATCCACTAGGGACTCGTGTGCGAACTCTCAATTCACTATTCTCAAATGGAGGCTGTCACTGGCATAATGTGTGCCAGATCACATCAATTCACCTTGGTTCCCTATGACGAGGCTAATAGTGCAGATTGAGCAGTAGACTTTGCCAGCATCACTGGGATCCCCATGTGCAGGGCATCATAGACTCCACTCATATTGTGTTGACAGCATCATACCATAACACAGCTCACATCAGCAACAGAAGGAATTTCATTGCATAAATATACAAATTATCTGCGATCACTAGGACCAGATACTAAAATTCTGCACATTGACGCTTATGTCCTTGAGAACTCTCATGTTCCCACTTTACTTCAAAAGCTGGGTGCTGTACAATGATGATTTCTGGGAGACAAGGGCTACCTTCTGCAACCATGGCGAATGACTCCATTGCACTAACTCCAAACTGAGGCAGAAAGTAGATACAATGCTTCGACTAGAGCTTCTGTGGAGCAGGCAATAGGCTTCCTGAAGATAGGGTACGGAAGAAGGTGAGACATTTAGCAGGAGGCACATCACCTTCAGCATGATGGAGCGGTGTAGCATCAGACTCAACAGGCCAGAAGGGACTTCAGTGACACCCACTGCCAATCGATGTGAGTTGAGGGAGTATTCATTGACTGTGAAGTTGTTACTGCTCGAAGACAAGCAACCCATGTTAATTCCCAGAAGTAAATGCAACTTGTCTTTTGCTTCTTTTTGCTTTTCCTGTTGCTCAATCAAAGTTGAACAATTACACCCGTTTCACAACTTCCAATTTGTTGCTTCCAGCTGCCTCATTTACGCTGGTCCCTCAACTTGAACATTTTCAGCTATTTGAAGGCTTTCCAAAATGTGACGCTCCCACACTGAAAATATCAAAATGCAATTCACCACTGGTCATTAGGGTAAGAGTAGAACTCCTTTAGACAGGTTTATAACACTGTGTGGTGCTAAGGACAGGTAGCTTGTGTAGATGCATTCTTGCTGTTACAGACACAAAGGCAGTCCCTCAGGTAGGTAACAATGTGTCGCGATAATACATTTACGAATATGAACTTCTCTTTCCTGGTACTTTGGCAATATAATATAACCTTTAATTTCCAGTTTATAATCAAAAAGGAAAATACTTGTGCTCCCTCACAAGTATCAGTGATAATATGAATTGCCTGTTTCCACATCAGATGCCTTAAATGATGTACCTTCACTGCAGAATGAAAGCACGAGAAATTTCTTCTATGTAAAAAAATGCTGAAGGTATAACTTATGTAAGCAAGTTATATAAGCAAAGGAAACTTAACTTGATAAATTTTAATAATGCATAAAATTGTGCTCTTCACATGGTAGCAAATGTGGTAAAAGGCAAGTCAGCTAAAATTTTATAACTACTTTTTTCAATGGACTCTGGATTATCATCCGAATACTTCCTGCTCCTCAGATGCTGTCTGACCTGCTGCACTTTCCCAGCTTCACATTTATTGACTCTAGTTTCCAGCATCTGTAGCTCTTACTGTCTCCATACTACTGACTTCATTATAATGTTGACTGTAGAAATGTAAACATCTGCCTTTTTAGTGCAGGGCCTTATTGTTACTTAAAAAGGAGACGTGCTATTGAAACACTTCTTGCTATACTATCAGGTCACATGTACAAACGCCAAATTTCAAAAGGTAAAAACATTTTTACTGCATAAAAAAGACAATGCTGATTGTTTGGCAAAGGGGCTGTGGCTAATGTGATGAAAATCACTGATCTAAGTTCTAACTGGATAATGTTGACTGAAGAATCAACACAACTTCATTCATTTACATTAAATTTCTTCAATTGAAAACATATTTCAGAGAATTTGCCCTTTGAAAAACTAATAGATTTTAAATTTCTTTCAGGCCAAACCTCTTGGTACAAATAGTTATGTTTTATATAATACTTAAGCTTGGAATCTTCATTTCATGTGCATTTGAGAACATTTCAACTCAATTTAGTATTACACCACTAGTCAATACAGAAGCTCTTTATTTTTACTATTAAGCAGTAGAGGCTGTTGGTGGGTCTTCCCAATGATGTTGTGATCTAGAGTTATCCTTTGTCTAAGATCTTGGAACACAACACTATTTTCTGAGGGAAGCATTGTCATAGAGATGAGAAACATTGCAAATCAAAGGGACTAATTTTCTTCCAAGGAATGCTGTAAGGAAGTAATGACTGCCAAACTGAGCATCGTTTCTCTTTGCATCCCAAGCCAGACATTTCCTGGTCATGTGAATTCTTTCTATGACCTCATGATTCCTAGTTCCTGGGGTGGGAAAACTTCCTCATTTGGCTTACAAAACAGGGCAATAGAATCAACCTGCCTCCCCAACACAATGTATCAAACAAATCAAAGAATTCCCAGTGATTTTGGCAGACAAAGGACTGAAATTTGAAGCTGACCTACCTATTGTGGCCTCACCCTGTGAAACATTCACAAGTTCAGAGATCTCACTTGTCAAAGGAGCCTGTTGAATATCGACAGCTTAGCTGTGAGGACAAAAACTTCATTAATTACTGAATATAAAATTGCTCCTTTAAAAGAAAGGGTTTTTTACCTGCTATTTCCCAGAATGTGATATGTCAAACCTATCACAGTGTTGTGGACCTGGAGATTAAACACAGTGGAACTGAGGAGTAGTAATTTAATTTATCAAATAAACGCTGACAGGCCATTTGTTGATGAATTGGTAACATTGATTCTCCAATTCTGAAAATCATAACTGTATCTTGCCTGTTTGTGTTATTAAATAATAAATATTTTGCTTCCATCTAATCTGCTTACATTTTCTGTCTGTGGGCCCTTGTAAGTAAGATCAGCTCCCTGCCATCAATATGTATCTATAATCTGCAGCCTTGAAGTTTCCTGTGAATTTTTTTTTCCCTTTTCAAGCGAATCAAAACCACAGGGGGAAGAGGGCCCGAGAAGGTCAGAAGGAAGCATTTATGCTGTCGTGATGAGTTATCATTGGCTGTATTGAAACCCTTAGTAACTGGCAGACCTGTCACAGAGTGACAGGCAAGGACCCTTCATTTGTGTGCGATGATCATTAGCTACTGTTATGGTAATCAAATTGATTTGCACAAGAGATTTGAGAACATAAAGCCAGCTGTGGTAGTTTTCCCTGCAATTCAGTTCAGAAACCAACATTTAACCAAAAAGACCATCTGGAATAAGTCAGAGCAATTCATATGCAGCGGCGCTCATACAATGGCTTACATTTGTTGCAAACCATATTTTGTAAATTTAACCTGATAGGTCACACAGATGAAAAAACATTCTTCTACCAATGAAGCAGCATTAATAAAACTGTGAAACTATGTTATTAAAAGTGTATTAATAAAAGTAGTAAAACTGTGCCAATCGTTTGTTTCTCATGAACATAAAAACTAAATGATTACTTACTACAGATAACAAAATAGAGATGATCTTCTTAAATCCAAGTGTGCTTGCATTCTGAGAAGTTGGGGGAAGGGGTGCTGATGTTGTGACAAGAATGACCTCTGGTGTCCAAAGCACTACTGTGTATCAAGTGTCTTCTTCAAATAATGACAGCTGAAGTGTTGTTGTTAAGCAAAAACTATACACTTTTTATTCACACATGTTGCTGGCTATGTCAGCATGTATTACTCATCCCTAATTGCCCTGGAGAGTTCACTTCTTAAACCATTACAGTCCATTTACTGTAGACATATCCACAATACAATTAGAGAGGGAATTCCAGGATTTTCACCCAGCGACACTGAAGGAGCGGTGATATGTTTCCTAGCCAGGATGGCAAATGGCTTGGAGGGGAACTTGCAAGTGGTGGTGTTCTCATGTATCTGCAGCTATTGTCCCTCTAGATAGAAGTGGTCACAGGTTTGGAAGGTGCTGGCTGAGAGACAGTGGTAAATTTCTCTAGTGTACAATGTCGAAGGCACACACAGCTACTAATAAGTGCCAGTGATAGGAGTGGAAGTTTTTGGATGTGGTGTTGATAAAGACGCTGTTTTGTATGGGATTGCATCAAGCTTCCTCATTGTTATTAGAGCTGCACTCATGCAGGCAGTGGGGAATATTCCATCACAATCCTTATGCCATTGTAGGTGGTGTGGGGAGTCAGGAGGTGAATTACTCACTGCAGTATTCCTAGCTTCTGTTCTGCTTTTGGAGTCAGAGTATTTATGTTTTATTTTAATACATTCATGGGATGAACTCATCATTGGGTAGACCAGCATTTATTGCCCATCCCAGAGAGCAGTTAAGAGTCAACCACATTTCTGTGAGTCTGGAGTCAGATGTAGGCCAGACCAGGTAGTTTCCTTCCCTAAAGGACATTAGTGCTCCAGATAGGTTTTCCCAACTATCGACTATGATTTCATGGTCAACCTTAGACTCTCAATTACAAGTTTTTTTAAATTGAATTCAAATTTAACCATCTGCTGTGGCGGGATTCAAACCCAGGGCCCCAGAATATTACCTGGGTCTCTGGATTAATAGTCCAGGTATCATACCACTAGGCTATCACCTCCTGTAGCTAGTTTAGTTCAGTTGCTGGTCACTAATAATCCCAAGATGTTGATAGTGGGGGATTCAATGACAGTATTTGCATTGAAACTCCAGGGGTGATGATTAGATTGTCTCTTGTCGGAGGTGGTTATTGTCTGGCACTTGTGCAGTATGAACATTACTTGCCACTAGTCAGCCTAAATCTGGATCTGTCCATCTTCTCTGCCACCTATCTGCCCCTCCCACCTCAATGACCAATCCTCACCACTACCTACCTGCACTCACCTATCACCATCCCACCTACTTTCCCCAGCCCCATCCCTCCTCTCTCTATTTATTTCAGAGCTCCCTTCCATCCCCGCCAGTTCTGAAGAAGGGTCCCAACACAAAATGTCAACTTTCCTGCTCCTCTGATGCTGCCTGGCCTGCTATGCACCTCCAGCTCCACACTGTGTTATCTCATCATCCAGATCTTGCTGCATTTGGACATCATCGGCTACAGTATCTGATGAGTTGTGAATAGTCTTGAACATTGTGCAATCATCAGTGAAGATCCGCACTTCTGACCTTTTGATGGTGGTGAAGCAGTTGAGGAGGTTGGGCTTAGGACACCATCTACAGAGGATACAGTAGTTAAAGAGGGAGAAACAGTACTAAATATGACAGCAATGAAAGATCAGTGCAATGCTATTCAACATGCCACATAGCACGATTTTATTTTGTCACATAACATTTTATCTTGTTGCTTTATTCCCTAGGTACTATATGTGACATAAGCATCAAAAATGCTTTGTAAAAGTGTTGAATTTTGGCTCGACAGTATTCCTGTTTTATGAATATACATAATTATAAGCTCTTGGGAAGTATGGAGTTCCCACAGATACCTCACCAGCTGCATACGCATTGGTGAACCCAATTTTCACTGAGCCAAATCTTCTAGGTTCTTCTTCTCACCCATAAACAGTCGAGGACCCTTCAATTTACTTAGCCTATCAGCACCATGGGAACTCTCCATTCTCTCTACAGTTTTGTCCAAGCAGACATATATCACCTGAATTTTATAGCAGCAATCGCCTTTAAATTGCTAAGTGAAATGCTGCATGATTAGCTGTGATTCCTTGTTCAGAGGGTGTCACGTAATGGGAAGAACAGGATGGGTCTTCCTAGCTGGCATTATGCATTGTGGCTGAACTTGATTTTTGTTGGACACGTTGTCAAAAAGAACGTCTGTTTGTTACAATTTGACAAACTAAAGTGACAGCTTCTGATATGCCTGCAGGGGGAGGTGCATTAGATGCTGAGGACATATCATGGTGAAATTAAGCATTTTTGCAGATAACACACAATCCATGTTAACAAGCATGGGGCTGGATGAACACAGCAGGTCAAGCAGCATCATAGGAGCAGGAAAACTTGACGTTTCGGGCCTAAACCCTTCATCTGTGCTATTTAACCTTCCAAACAAAAGCTCTGCTTAAATTTATGCAT
>JAHRHZ010000066.1:4345157-4377687 GCA_024137785.1 Ginglymostoma cirratum
CTGTTTGGTAAAATCATGGTGGGCACAGAGGTGATTATGAAGGCTGATTTGTGCCAGCAAGATTCGGCTGCTAACAGGACAGGATACCGCAGACAATTGAGTTTGAATTGGTTGCTAATTTAGGATTCTTTCTCTCTGCATTTTCTCTCTGCTTCTGTGTGCTTGTTTTCAAATAGGCAGTATTTTATTTAAACGAAAACAAAACAAAGAACTGTAGATGCTGGAAATCAGAAACACAAATAGAAGTTGATGAGAAAACTCAGCAGGTCTGGTGATATCTATGGACAGAAAGCAGAATTAATATTTCGGATTCAGTGACTCTTCTTCAGAACTGATTATGGCTGGGAAAAGATTGGGATATATTTCATTTAATATCATCGATTATTTATTTGGATCAGCCAAGTCCTATGGTCTTGGGTGAACTTCTTCCAGGACTTAAAGATTGAAAGCAAAACTCCTAAGTGAATCCTTCAGAGCAGGATCTAGCATGTAGCACTTCATTTGATTATCATGGAGGCATAGCCCAGACTCAAACCGTCCATAGAAGAATTGTTTTGGTAAGCGAGTGAGAGGCACTCTAGCTATCAGTGTTCCAAAGTTCTGACTATTTCAATATGGTGTAAATGCTTGGCATGTCAGCAGGGGTCAATGTTTGGTAATTTGTTATGCCATCTGAGTTTCAGAAATTTCCAAGGGCAGCTCAAGTAAAAGTGGCTGAATTTATTGACACTGTGTTGGTACACAACCTCAGTCTTGTATATGTTCAGCAGGATGGATTGGACTTTCAGCATGCAAGGCAAACATATTCCTCTCCATTCTGAGGTTGACACATTTTTACAGCATGGATGCAGGCCATTTGGCTCATTGAGCCCACACCGACCCTCTGAAGAGCATCTCACCCAGACCGAACCCCCCTACCCTATCCCTGTAACCCTGCATTTCCCATGGCTAACCTAGCCCGCACATCTCTAGACACTGGGGGAATTTAGCTTAGCCAAACTACCAAACCTGCACATCTTCAGACTGTGGGACCAAACCAGAGCACCTGGAGGAAACCCACACTAACACAGGGAGAACGTGCAAACTCCATACAAAAAGTCATCCGAGGTTAGAATTGAACCCAGGTCCCTGGATCTGTGAGGAAGCAGCGCTAACTACTGTGCCACCATGAAGTCTGCCAAAAGCTACACTTTGACAATTTGGGGAGGCAGTGATTTAAGAAAAACTTGAAATAAAAAGATAGCTCAATGGCAACCATGTAACCATGGCCAATTGTCATAAAATCCCACCTGGTTAACTAATATCCTTTAGGGGAGGAAATTTGCCATCCCTACCTGACCTGGCCTACATATAGCTGCAGACCCACAGCAATGCCTTCTGGGTGATTAGGGATGGGTAATTAATTCTGGCCTAGCCAATGACTCCTACATCCCATCAACAAACTCTATAAAACTCACTTCATCAGTATAGCAATTTGAAAGAGTGTGCTGCCAAGATAAGAGAAATTACCCAATGTTGTCAGGTTTCATCGTGGACCTTGGCTTTTAAGTGGGGCTAGCTGGAGCAGGTTGGTACATTAATTTGGATTTCTTCTTACTGATTGCAAAGCCAAAGTTATGCATTGGAGAATACGTCCATACTGCTCTTCACGTTCATGCCTTAACTGGCACCTCGTACACAGTCATTGGCTAACAGGTAATTGTTAAGCATGTCTTTGCTCAACCATCTCTCATTTCAAGCAACTTCCAATTCATGTGATATCTGATTTTGAATCAAAGTTCACTATCATGGAAAGCATAGAAAAGCATAACAGGAAAAGAAATGCTGTTGAGGATTGATGCTGGCAAGCAGTCCTTTTTAACTTTATTAATATTGGGGGGAATGGATCAGAACACCAACCATCATCCAGGACTTGTGGGACCCTGGAAATGTTGAGACATTATGATAAATTTCTTCCAAAGGCTCTCATGGCTGAGTGTGCCAAGGGCCTTGGCCAGGGCGATGAATGTACTGGAGAGATGTATACCCTATTCTTCGTAAAACTCCTGGATCTATCACACTGATGCCCTAGCAGAAAACCCTAGAAGTTGCACAAATGCAGCTTGTGGTGGGGTCTCAGCCTGGCTTCTTGACGGGTCTTGGCCGGGTCTCTCAGTGGCTTGCGGCTGGTCTCGGCCTGATTTCTTGGTGGCTTGTGGCTGGTCCTGGCCTGGTCTCTAGGCTGCATGTCGGCCCAGTCTCTCGGCGGCCTGTGGCAGTGTCTCAGCTTAGCGTGTGAGTGGGCCCTGCCTGGGCATGTTCCCAAGGCACTGGGGGAGATCGGAGAGGCAGCAGCTTCAGCAATAGCGACTGTATCTGCCAACAGAGGCATCAGGAACAGGCAGCTGAGGTGTCCTCGAGAGTGAAATAAGCGGAGGACTCATAAAAGACTGTTGAACTTTTAACATAACCCTTTATTTTCCTAGTTTAAATTAAGAAAGACTTTAATATTTACTACGGTCGGTTCTGATATAATGCATGTTTCTTCAATGCAAATTGGTTTTAATGCGGTTGAAGAACTAGAGAACGCTATTTGTAGGACGTGAACTTTCCCTACTTGTATTGGCTATAACACGATTCTGTCTCCATCACCTTAAAATGTTGTGTTTATTGCATGATCTTTTTATAACACGAGCTCGCACAAGAATGGAACTATCACATTATATCAGAACAGGCTGTATTACCTTATATCTTTATTTTTCTTCTTATTCTATGAAGTAATGCTTAAATTTTTAACTCTGTTTCTCTTACTACTTTGTACCAAAGTCATTTGTATCCAGGTATTCTGGTACCTAAGATGGCGCCTTATGTAGCAACATTATATACTTTTCACAGTACTCCCGTACTTCTGTACTTAAGTGCACGTGACAATAAAATCTAAATCGAAATTGTTTTCAAAGGATTCTGTGGAAGATTTCTTCAGCAGTGGAGTGGAATGAGATTCTTCTTTGATAGTCAGAAGATTGGTGAGACCTCTCCCCTTGCACAGCTGAGCAATAGAAGTATCTTGGCATTTACATGGAAGGACTTTTTTTTGTTCATTGTTGAGTAAAATTGTCTTGACCTTTGAATGCTTTGTTATCTGTTGGGTTACTCAAATTATGCTTTTTGACATTTCTTTCATTATAGTTACTTGCAAATGTTTATTAAAATTTGAGAAGTTTGCCTCATATCTGTACAGTTATCTTTCCGTTGGTGCATGATAAAGGGCTTAGGACAAGCTCTGGCTTAGGGAAAATTATAACAGGAGAAAACCAAATGTGAGCCAAAATTTGCCAAAAGATAAACCAGATTTCCTTTTAACAAAAGCACAAAGGTTTGGATTTCAAATCTCTAGATGTCCTTATGTAACATGATTAAGTTTCACTGAAATATTCATTTATATACTACATCATGGAGTCTTATAGCACAGAATGAGACCAATCAACCCATGATGCCTGTGCTAGCTCTTCAAAGAACTATCTAATTAGTCCCACTTTCCTACACTTTCCTTATAAAACTACTATTTTTGTTTCCTTTTTCAAATGTGAGGTTAATTGCCATTTTAATACTACTGCTTTGCTATTGAATTTGCTTCTACCAGCCTTTCTGACCATGCATTCCACTTCATAATAACTCATTAAATTATAAAAAATTCTCCTCAACTCCATTTCTGGTCCATTCCCCAATTATCTTAAAACTGTGCTCATTGGTGATGGACTGAACTAAGAGTGGAAACAAATGTAACCTTACTTACCACAAATGTAATTTTAGGATTTGCAGCCTTTTGTGCTTAATATTCCTATTTAATTATAAATTAATTATTAGCTGATTCAGCCAGAGAGCTGAAGGAAACAATTACTCACAGCAGCGACTTTACTTGCAAAGGCAAGACTTAATACTTCTTTAACAATAGTGTATAAAATTACTAGTCCGTAATGGACAATTAGTGTATCGGTTTGCTCTTAGAGAAAATCAAGCTTTGTTAAAAAAGACAAAAGCCATTACATCACACTATGCATTTGACAACTAAATAATTGATGTTAAGTGTGAAGGGGAAAGTAATTTTCTGATAGTCAGTAAATTAGCCAGTTGGCAAGGCATAACGTACACAGACAGTTCTCTCATTCACTTCCCCGTCCAAGACTGTTGCTTTGATACACATACAAAAAATGGCTATTAGAGCGAAAAGATTCCAGAATACTCGCAGAATGCTCAACACCTCAAGAATCGATGCCTTAGCATAAGACCATAAGATGTAGGAGAAGACGTAATCCATTCAGCCCATCCAGTCTGCTCTGTTAGTCAATGAGATCATGGTTGATCTGATAACCCTCAATTCCACTTTTCTGCTTTTTCCCTAAAATGCTTGATTCCCTTACTGATTAAAAATCTGTCTACCTCAGTCCTGAATATACTTATAGTGTGAAGCCATATGATAAATAAAAGCCAAATACTACAGATGCTGGAAACCTGAAACAAACACAGAGGTTGCTGGAGCCCAGCAGTTCTGGCAGCATCTGTGGAGAGAGAAATAGAGATAATGTTTCAAGTCTGATGTGACACATCTTCAAGGACATTTAATGATAACTAAAAACAAACTGACATGCTCTCAGCCAACAGTACTCCGTTATCATCCAAATTCCTTACCACTTCCTCACAATAACTTTAATTTAAAGTTGGCAACAGCAAAACAAAGCAGTTTCCATAAGCAGTTTGTGTATTCTGCGAAATAGTTCCTGGGAAGGACCATTCATCTCTAATTATGGTATGTACTGTATTTAATCGGAGTTCCTGTGGCTCAGGCATAGCATCTTTGGCTCTGACTCAGAATGTGGGTTTGGACAAGTCATTCAAGTGAGATGTGAGCACAGAATTTAGACAAAGCACTTCAATGTAAGATAGTTGGAGCCTTTGCATTGTCAGAGGTGCTGTTTCTTAGACAAGACATTAAACTAAGGTGTACATAAAAGACCCTTACGGCACTAAATTGAAGAAATATCACTGGGCTTCCTATTGTATTGGTCCATATTTAATCTATTAACCAAGAAATGAGGGAGAAAAAATTCTGGCTCATTAGAACCATACATTTTAAGTTGTAAGCAAATCGTCTTCTGTGTTTCTTGCATCACAATAGATACTACACTTCAAAATCCTTCATATATGTTTGGAGGCATCCTGAGTCTTTCTCTTCATTGGCCATCATGTTCTTCCATAATTTCTAAAAGGCTGAAAAACTAAACAAACACATATAGATTAAAATTAATGGTCAGCTTTAATGGGAACCGTACTGACACAACTGGTGAACTGCATTACGTTCAGACTTCCTGATGCCAGCTGTGAATGGGCAGCACACACTTCACCAACTTATTGCCCATTTAGGGTAGAAGAATAGAATCTTCCCTCCGGTTTCCACAAACGTTTCTCTTCCTAAAGGATTCATCATTTTATCAAACAAACATTCTATTTTGCAGAAGACTCATGATTGCAGTGACCTTTAGAATGGAGTTTCTATTATTTGTTAAGAGACAGCTACAAATCTGTTCACATTGTCAGGAAGAGTCGTAAAACAAAGTACAAGTATAGGTGCACCTCTATTGTAGGAGAAGGAATAACAGATGGATATTGATGTAAAGGGTCACATCATTTGACATAAAGTAACACTGAAAAGAAATGGAGGTTTTAAACATCCATGGATGATACAAGGACAACAAACATTGTAACTTTGAAAAATGCTAACAAAAGCATTTTGTTTCAACAAAATACTCTTGGTTGAAGTGAAGTGCAATGTAAAAATATTTTGCTGGCATTCATGTGCTTGGGTGAGCACAAAGAGCTTTCATTTACTGGGCTTGAATTAAAATCCATATTGAATACTATGAGGAGGTTTATGGAGCAAATTTTGGTACAGTAGTGGCAATTTCATGATGTGTACTAGAAACTGTTCTTAATTGCTTACTGTCAAGATCATGTGGTAGAGCTTTTCTTGGGGTTGGTTAGATCAGTTGATTGGATGGCTGGTTTGCAATACAAAGTAATACCAACAGCAGGGGTTCGATTCGCACACTAGCTGAGGTTACTGTGAAGCACTGTCCTTCTCAACCTCACTGCTTGCCTGAGGCACAGTGAGCCTCAGCTTAAGCCACCATCAGTTACCTCTCTCTGATAAGAGGTAGCCCTCACTCTGGAAGGACTATGACAATTTTACTTTTGCAAAAGAGCATTATGAACATGAGAAAAGGAATTTTGCAGTAGCTTTGTTTTGATGCACTATGAGCAAACAAATACCTTATCGAAAGTAGAGGATGGCTTGACTTCTAAAAATTCTTTCAAAATGACAAATTTTGCATGTTGACAGTTTAACTATTCCTGGTCGTGGACTGAACAGACCGAAATACCTAGCATGATACACTTCAATACCACTGCAGTGAGGGAGGACTGCATTGTTCGATGCGTGGACATTCAGGTGAGGTGGTAAATAGAAGCTCCATCTCAGGAAGATGTAAAATATCAGGTGGACCATTTTGAAGGCGTTCTTCCTGAGCTCCTGCCCCATACTTATTCCCCAATTGACATATAGAAAATAAGTTATCTACGCAATCCCAGTTTGTGCACAAACTGGCTACCAATATCCTACGTTACAACAGTGATTACACCTCAAAACTACTTCAGTCATCACAAAGTGTTTTAGTTGTCCTGAGGCCATGAAGGATGCTCTTCAGTTCTCAGCCTTCCTTTCGTCTGTAAACTCGTGTAAATGCAGATATTACTGAAAATGCTCGGTTTGAGCAAATGTAAAAGGGAATTATGAAACATATTTTCTAATTGTTCAGAGCACATTTGGTGAAGTTATTTTTAATAAACCATCATTTTCTGCTTTTAAAAATGTGAAGAATAATTTTTACAATGAGTGAACTCTGGTGTCTCCAGTGATCAAATTTGAATTGGTCCCCTTCTATTTGTCATTGACGTCATGTCTATTTTTAATTCATTCCTGAGATATGGGCATTGCTGGCTGGCCAGCATTTATTGCCCTTCCCCGTGGAACATCATTTGAAGGCTCACTGCTGGTTTACACAAGGATGCTGATGACAACCAGATCCAGCTCACCATTAACTCACCCAGTTTCGTCCTGTTTCAATACTGTAAAGTCTGAAAGCATCGTTCTTTTCTGTTTCCGTGAATATGGTTCCTTCACGAACAGACACATCCCTTTCCCCGGCAACAGTTTGAGATTAACCCAGTACGTTGAAAACAAAAACAGCTGGAGAAACACAACAGGTTGGGCAGCATCTGTGGAGAGAAAGCAGAGTTAATGTTTTGGGTCCAGTGACCCTTCTGCAGAATTGCATAGAAGCAAGGAAAAGGTTTTATATATACAGTGAAGACAGGGAGTTGGAATTGGGGAGGATGGGGGGGGGGGGCACTGTTTGGTGAAAGTTGTAAAGGAATAAACAATAGATGAAGACAGACCCACAGGGAGAGAAAGATAATTAGGCAGACAAGAGATGGATAATTGAAGCCAGGGAGACAGAAAAGCTGATAATGGGGACTGTAAATGGGTGAAAAGATATTGGCTGCACTGAAAGCAGCTCATGTCATGACAGGATCTGGGGTGTGGTGGTGGATAATTGACATGGAAGAGGTGTTCCGGCTCTAAAATTATTGAACTCAATATTGAACCCTGAAGGCTGCAGGATCCCCAAGCAGAAAATGAGATACTATTCTTATGACATGCGCTGAGTTTTGCTGGAGTACAGCTGCAAGCCTGAGACAGAGATTTTGGACAGGGAACATGGTGTTGTGTCGAAGTGGCAGGCACCTAGAAGCTCAGGGTCATTTTTGCGGGCAGAATATTCTACAAAGCAGTTGCCCAGTCTGTGTTTCATCTCCCTAGCGTACAAACCACATTGTGAGCAGTGAATGCAGAAGATTAGATTGAGTGATGTGCAGGTAAAATGCTGCTTCATCTGGAAGGTGTGTTTGGGGTCCTGGATAGTGAAGAGGGAAGAAGTCAACAGGACAGATGTTAAAACTTCTGTGATTGCATGAGAAGTTTTCTTGGTGGTATGGACGTTGTTGGAAATGGAGGAGGAGTGGGCCAGGGTGTCCTGGAGGGAATGGTCCCAGTGGAAGGCTGACAACGGAGGGGAGGTGAATATGTGTCTAATAGTGCATCCTGCTAGGTTTCCATCACATCTGTTCTGACGATGCCACCTTCTGTGGTGGAGAGGGGCTCAAAAATATCCACCTCTTCCCTCAACCAGGGATTCCCCACCACTGTAGTTAACAGAGTCCTCTGTTGTGTCCAACCCATCTCCCACACTTCAGTCCTCAGCCCTTCTTTTCTCTCCCACAACAATGATAAGGTCGTCATGTCCTCACTTACCACCCCACCAGCATCCACATCCAAATGATTATTAGTCATCATTTCTGCCACCTCCAGCAGGATGCTAGCAGCAGAGACATACTCTCCACTAGCCTCTTGTCAGCATTTTGCTGGGACCATTCCCTCCTTCAGTCTATTTGTCTGGATTTGGGTTGAGCAGTCCTTGAGGTTAAGCAGTTTTTGTCTGTTTACTTTTTATCGATCAAACACAATCTCTAACAGGTCGACATGAATGAGGGATCTTTTGAATTTAGAATACCATTACTATACTATTTGTTACCTCGTCAGTTCTTTTAATTTGATTGTGTAGGAGTTAGGTGACTGTAAGATTGACCATATTTAATTGGGGACACCTCTTCCACTCAACCATTGCTATCAAGTCAGGAGATAGACCCTTGTTCAATGAAGAGTACATGAAGGCATCCTAAACCAGCAACAACATACCTAAAAATGACATGTCTACTTGCTGGACTACTTCCACACTGAACGGCATAAGCAGTACACAATAGATAGGACTAAGTAATCGCCGCAATTAACGGATCAGATCTAAGACCCGCAGTCTTGCCATAGGCAGTTAACTGACTGTTAAAAAAACCACTGGAGGAGGAGGCTCCATGTCATCCCTATCTCACTCACCGAAGAGGGAGACCAGCACATTAATGCAAAAGACAAAGCTGAAGCATTTGCAACAAAAATAGAAATTGCCGGAAAATCTCAACAGGTCTGGCAGTATCTGTGGAGAGAAATCTGAATTTACATTCAAGGTCCAGTAATTTTTCTTCAGAACTGACGGTAGCTAGGAAAAGGATGTTTTTTATGCAAAGGATAAGGTTGGAGGAATGGGGAGGAGTAAATGATAAGTGGACAGAGAGCCCAAAGAGAGGGAAAAACAGCTGGACAGTATAAAGACAAACCTAGGAGAATGAATAGCTGCTAATGGATACTATTAGTAGTTGACAATGGGTTGTATGTGGTAGCCGCTCATGTGATGACAAGGCCTAGTGTGTGGTGATAGGGCAAATGCATGGGGAAAGTTGCTCCAGCTCTAAAATTGTTGAACTCGATATTAAGTCCAGGAAACTGTAGGGTATCCAAACAAAAAAAATGAGGTACTGTTCTTCTAGCTTGCGCTGAGCTTCGCTGAATCACTGCAGCAAGCCTGAGACAGAAATGTTGGCCAGGGAGCTAGGTGTTGTGTTAAAGTGGCAGGCAACAGGAAGCACACGTTCATTTTTGCAGACAGAATGCCAGTGTTCAGCAAAACGGTCACCTAGTCTATGCTTCGCTCCCCCAAAATAGAGGAGATTGTGAGCAGCTAATACAGTAAATCTAGTCTTGATCACGGATGTCAGTCTTCAGCCAATTCGATTCACTCCATGTGATATCAAGAGGTGGTTGAAGGCAATGGATATGGCAACAGACCAAAGACAACATTCTAACAACTGTAGCGCACATTTGTGCTCCAGAAGCAGCTGTGCTCCTATCCAAGTTTTCTAGGACAGCTAAAAAACTGTCATCTACTCGATAATGTGGAATATCATCCAGGTATGACTTGGCCACAAAAAGCAGGACAAACCCAACCCGGCCAATTAACACCTGATCATTCTACTTTTGATTGTCAGTAACGTGATGGAAGGGGTCAGCAACAGTGCCATCAAGGAATACTTCCAAAGAGATAACCTGCTCATTGATGTTCGGTTGGAGTCTGCTGGGCCCATGCAGCCCTTAAACTCGCTACGGCCTCGGTCAAAGAATGAACAAATGAGCTGACCTCCAAACGTAAAGTGTGAGTGACTGCCCTTGACACCATGACAGCATTTGACCAACTGAGGCATCAAGAGTCCAAGCAAAACTGGAGTCATTAGGAATCAAAGAGGAAATTCTGGTTGGATTCATATCTGGCACAAAAGAGGATAGTAAAGCTGGATCACATGAGTTTCAGGGACAGCTTGCCAATTGGATACAAAGTTGGCTTGATGGTAGGAGACAGAAGGTGGTAGTAGAGTGTTGTTTTTCAGACTGGAGACCTGTAACAAGCAGTGTTCAGCAGGGATCTGTACTGGACCCGCTGTTGTTCGTCATTTACATAAACGATCTGGTTGACAATATAGGAAGTATGGTTAGTAAGTTTGTGGATGCCACCAAAATTGAAGGTATGGTTGACAATGAAGAAGGTTATTTAAGAGTACAACGGGATCTTGATCAGCTGGGCCAATGGGCCAAGGAATGGCAGATGGAGTTTAATTTAGATAGATGCAAGTTGTATTTTGGTAAGACAAACAAAGGAAAGACTTACACAGTTAGTGGTAGAGTCCTGGGTAATGTTGTAGAACAGAGACCTGGGGTTCAGATGAATAGTTCTTTCAAAGCCGTGTCATAGGTAGACAGAATGGTAAAGAAGGCATTTGGCACACTCACCAAATGAGATGTCATGTTGCAGCTGTGCATGACATTGATGAGGCCACTTTTGGAATACTGTGTACTGTTCTCAATGACCTGGTATAGGAAGGATATTATTAAATTAGAAAGAATACAGATTTGCAAGGATTTTACTGGGATTGGAGGCTTTGAGTTATAAGGAGATGCAGGATAGGCTGGGACTTTCTTCACTGGAGCGTAGGAGGTTAAGTGGTGACCTTATAGAGGTATATAAAATCATGAGGGGTATAGATATGGTTAAAAGCAAAGGTCTTTTCCCTCGGGCAGGGGAGTTCAAAACAGGAAAGAATAATTTTAAGATGAGAGGGGAAAGATTTAAAAGAAACATGAGGGTAACCTTTTCACACAGAGGGTGGTTCATATGTGAAATGAACTGCCAGAGGAAGTGACAGATGCAGTTACAGTTACAACGTTTAAAAGGCATTTGGACAGGTACATGATTTTGTGGAATTAGATAGAGCATTTGTGGATTGGATGGCACCACATTAGAATCTGATGTTTGTAAAATGATAGGTGGGAAGAGTACAAGGTCCCTTTAAAAGATGATGCACTTTTTCTCGGCTTGGAGATTTTTTTTTAATAAGGTACAGCTGCATAGAGAGTTCCTGAAATTGAAACATTTATATCAGGGGTTAGCAACCCAGGTAGTAGTTTGTTTAGGCAACCAGTTTGAATGTTAGCCAATTAATTTAAACCAGGAACTTAGAGACTAAAATCCAATTAAACTTAAATTCGATGGTTTTGACAATCTCAGACCAATCCTATTGTGAGAAATTGATAGGTCATCAAGGGTATAAAAGAAGTGGGTATTTGAAAATCGGTGTGGAGGCAACTGCCATCTGATAAATTTAACAACCATCAGGCGTAAAGAGAAAATCACTAGCTCTAACCGGGTTTCACAGAATTCTATAAACTCTCAAAATAGCCATATCCTAACTAATGACATAGTGGCACTCTTAGCTAATATTCCTGACACAAGAATTCGATGGAGAAAGGTACTCCTGACTAAGGATCAGTGGAGAGGGTGCAGAGCATTTGGGAAGACGTATCCTGGCTATAATTTTGAGAGATTAAGTATTTTTTAAATTTTAGTTTATATAAGTGGGACTTGTATTTATTGGAACAGCATATCATTAGCGTTTCATTTTATTCAGGAATAGTTAGTAGTTAATTGTTTTGTTTGTTATTAGTTCTGTTAATTTGTTCACTGTTAAAGTTAGATAAATAAATTGTTACTTGTTGATTATAGAGTGAGTGAAAGGATTTCATTTTAGTTAACTATTCCTTTAAACAGCTTATGAGGCAAGGAAAGCCTCTCTGGGTGTTTCGGTTTTAGTTATCAGTGGGGTTGGGGGTGGGGGTGTCAACCTCTCCTACATAACAATGAATAGAAATGTTTAGAGGGATATGGGATTAGTTTAGTTTGGAAAACCTGGTCAGCATGGACAAGATGGACTGAAGAGTCTGTTTCCATGCTTTATGACTCTTTGTGGTTGTTGGAGGTCAGTTATCCAGCTCCAGAACATCTCTAAAGGAGTTCTTTAGGGTAATGTCCTTGGTCCAAGATCTTCAGATGCTTCATCAATGACCTTCACTCTTTATAATGTGGATGTTGGAATATTTGCTGATGATTACACAATGCTGAGCATCAATCACTACTCATCAATCAATATCTAACATTCAGGCTTAGACTGATAAGTGATAAGTAACATTCTCAGCATATAGGTGCCAGGTAATGACCACCTGGAACTGTACGGAATGGTATAAGATGTTGGTTCGACCACAGCGAGAATATTGTGTGCCGTTTTGGAATCTACACTTAAGGAGGGGTGTGATTACACTGAAGAGGGTGCAGAAGAGATTTCCCAGGATGTTGTCTGGAATGGAAAGTTTTAGTTATGAAGAGAGATTGGACAGACTGGCGTAGTTTTCCTTAGCACAGAGAAGATTGTGGAAGATGATTGAGATGTATATAATTATAAGGGGCAAAGACAGGGAAGGTCGGAAGAAACCTTTCCCCTTGGTGGACGAATCAATGACTGGGGGCATAGATATAAGATAGGGGGCAGAAAGTTTAGAGGAAATTGAATGAACATTTTTTTTCATCCAGATGGTGGTGGGAATCTGCAATTCACTGCCTATGAAGGTTATAGAGTAAGAAACTCTCATAACACTTCAGACATATTTATGTGTACACGTGATGGCGAGAACAACAAGGCTATAGAGCAAGAACTAGAAAATGGGATTAGAATAGTTAGGTAGTTGTTTTTGACTGGCAAGGATGTAATGTGCTGAAGGGCCTGTTTCTGTGCTGTAGATCTCTCTAAGTCTGTAGATGTCTACCTCAAAAATACAGAGCATGTTAACCACCATACATTGACATTCAATGGCATTACCATCCTGGAAGCTAGCATTGATGAGAAACGGAAGTAGACCAGCTATATCAATATTGTGGCTATAAGTACAGGTCAGAGGCTAGGAATTCTGCAATGACTAACTCATCTCCAGCCTCTCCAATTCCTATTCCCCCATCCTCAAGGCATAACTTAGAATTATGATCAAATACTTTCCTCTAGTCTGAATGGATATAGCTTCAACAACACTGAAGATACCCAACATCACCTGGGACAAAGCAGCCCACTTGATTGGCGCACCACCACCACTTCTAAGAATTACTCCCTTCAATGCCATCTCACGATGTCAGTAATATGTAGCATCTATAAAACGTACTGCAGTAACTCACCCGGGCTCCTTCATTGCACCTTGCAGACCTGCAACATCTACCATCTGAAAGGAGCAGGGAAGCAAATGCATGGGAACACCACTGCCTGCACGTTTCTGCTGAGTCTTGAAGTGGACACATTCCAGCATTTCTGTGATGGCACTGGGTCAAAATCCTAGAACTTGCTTTCTAACAGCCTTGTGGCATACACCATAAGAACTGTAGCAATTCAAGAAGACAGCTCACTGACATTTTCTTCTGAGCAATAAGTGCTGTCTAGCCAGCAATGTCCACATCACATGAATGAATAAAAACAAGAGAAAAATCAGAAATTAATTTATACGTTAGTTATTGAACCCTGCAACATTTGCTTTGAAACTTCCTTTGCATTCAGCTAATTTAAAAGGAACTCTTCCTGTTAATGCAGGCATATGAAGAGTACAAAAGCACAACCACTTTGAGTTTAAAATTCTCACTTTTGTTTTCAAAGGCCAAATTTTCTCCTACCCATGAGGTTGGTTTGTGGTGAGGCTGGGGGCAGATGTTGGAGTGCAGTGTGGTAAGGTGCTGGGGAAACTGGATGTGAATTTGTTGGGTAATACTGTATGCCTGCCTCCAGTTGTTTTTCTTCAGGCTGTTAGTGGAGAAACCGGGATCCCTGATACAGAAAGGCAATTGACCTCATGAAGGAGGTATGTAAAAAGCACTTCCCCAGTGGTGTCCCTCTATCCCAAATAGTGGATCACTTTCACACTGTTTCTGCAACCTCACAGTTAAGAGGAGACAAGAGCACAGCAGGACGGAGAGCAGAAAGCTGTGAAACCTTCAATCAGTTGCACTGAAATGAGGTAGGAATGGACAGGCTCTGAGGCTGCTTTCAAAGCAATCCTGTCAGAGAGTGCTATCGTAACTTGGCATGTGAACACCCTCAGCTGTAGCTCCTTGCTCCCAGCCTTAGAGCTGCATGGGAGCAGTTCCACAGTCTCCCTCTGGTGAGTGTCTCTGTCCGGGTCTCACCATTGGTCCCTTCTGCAATTGAAGCAAAATGAGCAGCAATACGTGCTGCCTTCCTTGGAGTCACGTGGCCTTGCAGATGAGTTAACCACTGATATGTAGTAATGTGAATCCCGAACAGATGGTCCACAATGAATGGAAGAGCACCAGTGCCTTGTGAGGCTGTCAAAGTGGGTCATTGTTGATACTTCATGATGTAAAACCACCTTTCTAGTAGAGCAGGGAGTTGGTGGTAACTCCACTGGCCTGGTAATCAAAATCTTTTGGCCAGCATTTTGGGGACATGTGTTCAACTCCCACCATTGCAGATCATGAATTTGTATACAATGAAAAAAATCTGGAATGATAGCCTAATGACGACTGTGTAACTATGTTGACTGTTGCAAAAATCCATTTGGTTCACTTAGTGCCCTTTAGGGAATGAAATCTGCTGCCCATTATCTGATCGGGCCTACATGTGACTCCAGACCCTCAACAATCTGGCTGATTCTTAACTGCCCTCTGACCAATTAGAGATGGGTAATAAATGCTTGCATAGCTGGTGACAGCCAAATCCCATAATTTAATAATTACAAGGTAGGCATGCATTGCCAGTGTCCCTGCTACTTTGACTAGAAGTCTAACCCTGCCTTTCACAGTCATCAAACATGTGAAAAGTGACAAGTGTTTATAATATTAACTAAAAGGTCTGACAATGATGTTGTGCAGAATTTTGTATCTTGGAGTCTCACTGTGGAGGTGGATGGAAAGGCACGGGAGATTTCCGCTCAGGTTTTCCCACATAATTATCTTCTTCTCAGCTCATTAAATCCTCACACATGGATAAAACATCAACTTTAATGGGCAGGAAGTTCTGACACCTGCCAGGATCTTCCAGGCTCTCTGTTTAAAGAGGAACACAGACCACAATTCACTCTGTTCAGGCAACGAGCATCATTTTATCCTGATGAAGGGTGTAAACCTGAAATATCGACTTACCTGCTTCTCTGATGCTGTCTGGCCTGCTGTGTTCCTCCAGCTCCACACTGAATTGATTTTGACTCCAGCACCTGCAGTTCTTGCTATCTCTGACCATTTTATCTCTATTCATTTCTTTAACCAAATCTGGAAATATCAGAAATTGGACAAAAGTCAACACTACACTTAGCGACACCACCTTAAACATTCCTCTGAAAAGCCAATGGAACAAGAGATCATTCCAAGTGACCAGGACAGCCTGCACCCGTGTTGGCTAAGGATACACTCATGGGAGCATCAAGAGAGCCTGGATCCAATGCTGCAAGAGGTTGAATGATCTAATGTGCTCTGCCAGGATATGTACTACACTCTACTCAATGCAGTGTGCCCCTATGAGTGTGAGACAGCATTGTAAGTTGGCCACTCGACAGGACTGTCACAAACAAGACACAGTGTCAACCTACACATCCCAACAGCTGTTCACCAAAGACTTGCATATGACAAGGTCACAACAAAATAAGGTACCTACAGGATGAGCACCTTACAGGAATATCAGGCACATGCACCATAGAAAGCTTAATTATTTCCAACAAAGCTGACTCTTTGACAACACTGAACCACTATTTGATCAGAAGCCTTTAACTCCTATCACCCCCATACCACATTATGCCTTCAAGTAACAGATGCAGACAACCACAGCTCTGGGAATTCACACCTTGACCTGTCCCTATCAATACGGCATATGATGCACATACACATGCTAATGTGTCTAAATGTTTCTGTCCACCTGCAGGAGAAGAACATGGACAATGAGCATGAATGTGCACAGATGGGGCAGAAAGATGCCTGACATGAAGCTCCCGACCCCCTAAACGGGTAGGAGGGCATGAGGAATGAGCCTGTGCTAAAGGCAATCTGATACTTCCAGCTGTACATCAAGCACCAATAATTTAATGGAACTTTGAGTAAGAGTGGGCAGCTGACATTACGTTTCTATCAACAGTCTCATGATTCCAATCCCAAACATGGACAGAGAAAACAAGAAGTCTGAACCCCAAGGCTTTTCATTAACAACTCCTTCTAGCACACATCTGAGGAGTTACTGTTGGGACTCTCAAGTCTTTTATTCCCATCTTCCACCAGCACAGAGGCATTCATCTTATTATGTTATGGTCTCACAGCAAATTTACAGTATACCTTCAAGCAATACACTCCTGATATTTTCATTATATCGCAACATATCATCTGAGGGTAAGAAGATCTCAATTTCCATCTTAAATAAAGCCACTTGAAGCATGACCTGCTATTGAAACTGAACAGCTTAATATTAATTGAGGCATTGCAGTGCCTGCGAATGTAATATGTGTATATGCTAAGAGCTGTAATTAATATCTTTTAAATCTTTCTGTGCTATCTCAATAATGTCTTGTTCTTGGATTACACAAGTATCAAATAAATAAATCTGAAACAAGCACAGAAAATGCTGGACAAACTCACCGGGTCTGACAGCAACACAATCAGAAATTGCTGGAAAATCTCAGCGGGTCTGGCAGCATTTATGGAGAGAATTAGAGTTAATGTTTCAGGTAAGCCTTTCTCAGAAATGCAGGACTCTGATTTTCTCCACAGATGCTGCCAGGACTGATGGTATCTGCGGAGTGAGAAACAGAGCTAATGACCCATCTTCAGAACTGGTATGTTCTGTATTCTGTATGGTAACTGGAATGCAGAATTACCTTGCTGAAGGCAAAAGCCTGCAGGGTAGTGGCAGGTCACACCTCAGTGGGTGATGTTAGCGGATTAGGCTCAGTGTCACATTTTGGTGAACACAGCAGGGATGTAGGTCTGCAACTGGTTGGGGAACTCAGAGCCATGGTCTCTGAGCCTTGAAGGACAGTTGGAAAAGAGGCTGTTGCTAAGCCCCAATCAGGTGACAAGACCCTGGACTTGGCTACTAATGATCTGATGGCAATACATAAACAAGCATGAGACCATATGATGGAATCATGCACAAACTACAGTGAAAGGCAGAGGAGACTGTCCAAGTTCTGTCTGATGTTGTGACTGTAGCAAGCACGGATGCTTTCGGTACTGGATGATGGCCATCATAGAGAGACAGTCCTGCAGAACAGTCACTTTCTGCCAGATATGCACTTGGAACATCACTCAAAGGAAGTTTCATTTGCTGGTTTGGCAAGAGATAAGTTGAATGACTTTGACTTCTCTCCAGGTGCTGCATTCCCTCAAGGGATGAGAGAGATGGCATTATGCACTGACAGGGAGGAGGAGTGACATGCGGGCACCCAGGGATAAGTTATCTCAGGGCAATCCAGAGGTGCCCTGTAGCACCATGTCACCAGGGGCCCAAGTATCTTCATCAGGTCAGGCAGAAGATGCTTCACCTATACTTGTGCAGGAGAACTGCAGCAGGCCAGAGGCGTCTAGGCCCCAGAGCTCCAAAGTATGGCCACAAAAGCAATCTGTGAAAAGCCAGCAAAGCAGTCAGCAGGACTCCTTAAGCTCAGCTGCTGAGGTGACACCAAGACAGCAGCAGGAAAAGAAAGATTAAAGAACATTAATATAGCATTCAGTGTAGAGCTGTCAACCTTCTGTACAGCACTACACTTGAAACAAATATAGCACTTTGTAGGAAATTCCTTTGGTCTGTTTCATCTGTCAAGATTTCTGACTATTCACGTTTTCCTTGCAAACAGCCTTGAGGGACAATGGTTACGCCAGACTCTTACATGCACATCATGTGCAGCAATGTGAGGAGGACTAAGGCTGTCATTCATTGTTGTCCTCCAGGAGGGACGTGACGTCTAGAAAGGGGAAACTTAAGCTACATGGTTGGGCTTTGACATCAATCAGCATAGTTCTGCTGCTCTACCTCTCAATGATACATGGATTCTTCTGCAAACACATTCATATAAGTACATTCCCCATGCCTACCTGCGGCAATCCATACTGAAACTCAGAACAAGAAACTGAGCAGGAGATAATGGTGCAAAGGAACAAACTCAATTATGATTAATTAATTACAATTAATTACACTCAGAGTATCTCAATGTTTAACATTTAAGAAGCAAAAATTCCCTTGAGGGCAAGAGCACCTCTCGACCACATTGACTAACACTGCTAAGAATACACAAATAGTCAGGCAAGACCATTCAAACTGAAATCAGCTGCTGTCACATTTTCTCGGGCCTGTCTATTTAACCCATTACTGCTCCGGCTTTCTCAGCATCAGTGTTGACTCTCTGAGCAACACACAAGAGATTTGTGTCCTTTATTTTATGAACAACACTACTGATAAAGAAATTAATGGTTCATTTCTCTTTTAACTCCTTCACCCACTATCATCCCATTTTAGAATACACTCTACCCCACCCACATCACTGTTGATAATCTTCTCCTTTCCTCGGGCATGACTTCTCTCCTCTTTTAATATCTACTATGACTCTTGACCCTTTCACTATTTCCGTGAATGTTTATGCTCTTCCCTAAATCTAGTCTGATTCAGATCCCCATATCCAGCCCAACCTTACACTCCATTTCTTCTATTCTTCTTTCTCTTTCTTTTTCTCTTGAGCTCATCTAATTATCACATTATTTCCCCACCATTGACATGCAGCTTCCACCCTTCCTTGTCCCCATTGCTCCTATCACAGTTAGCCTCCCATGCATTCCTTGTTTGGTTTCTCTATTCTCCAGGATCCTTCCAGTGTCCCTGACAACCAAGCCCCTTTAAGTTCTAGTTCCCGCCCTTCCTCTCCACTCAGTACACTTTTCCACCTAACATTTTCTTTTAATTTCCCCTTTAAGTTGTTCCATCTAGGTTTCTTGTTTAGGATAATGTTGGAATTTTGCTTTCAGCAATGTGGTACTTTAAGAGATGGATTTGCAAAAGTGCCAAGGGCTAGGAGATGCAATCAAGAAGGAGGACGCATACCTAGTTACCTGTAGCTGCAAGTTGTAGCCTGAGTTGTTAAATAAGCTTTTGTGTGTAAAGTTTTCAAGTAAGCTGAGTGCATGTTACTTACCAAAAACACAAAAAAAAAACAGTTAATTTGCCATTTAAATGAATCCCCCTTTTCAGTTGAGCCCTGCTTGCCTTCTCGAGTCAGATTTGCTTGAATCAAGACAATGCAACTAGTTCATTTGGGTGAGCTATCAGGCACAGTCAGCCGTTACACCTAACAACATGAGCCCTTAACTATAAAAAGACAAGCTGCATAGGATTGAGACTTCTCATGAACTGCTGGACATGAAGAGGCTCCTTCCCGTGCACTATTTGGCAAAGGAGCAGCTGGTTTTTGAAGGCTTCAAGTCAGTCAAAAGTTTGCACTTTTTAAAAGTTTGAAAGTAAAGTTTATCCAAACTTAATATCAACACTTTAAAACTACTGTTGAAAAATTTACTGTTTTTCGCCTGCCGTCCAATTAAGAAACCCTGCCAGCCCTTCCAAAATCGGAAAATTCCATCCAATGGAACTGATTAATTTGTGACCTGCATTTCATGACTTTAGCTCTGACCATTCTGTTGTTAGAATACTCACAAAACATGAGATTATGTCAGGCTGACCACAGTTTGATTTGCTAGCTTGACCTTTGTGGGAACACAAAGGTTAAATTGAGTGTAAAATAGTAATTGTCAGTTTGCCCCAGTATGAAATATCCTATGTTTTATATATTGTTGAATACTTTAAAGAAAGGATTCAGTTTAAATTAAGTTGTAATCATAAGGGATCGGGGCAGATTCCAGCAATACCCTTGATAAACAACATACTCACAGGAAAAATCTCATTAAAAGAATCTTGAAACTTTGAATCTCAGGACCTTGAAACAGTATAAAGGATCTACCTAGGTCATGCTTCTCAACGAAAGAGAATTCTTGGTGATCTGGTAAAAACAACATTGTTAAACAATTCAGAGTGGTTCTGTCATGAGTGATGACATCATCTGCGATTATTCCCAGAGATAACAGTGCATAAGTAGCCAATATCTGATGGCCACAGGTTTTCAACAAAGGCCCAGGAATATAAGAAAGACATACCTTTCCTTTGTTCTTCCTGTACAGCCAGACCTAGGCAACACATCAGAATTAACATGTTTTCAGTTGTTTGTTAGCTCGCTAAGCCAGTTGTGCTGCGGCGTGTGGACATTTTGTTACCTTTCTAGGCAACATCATCGGTGTGACCTCTAATCAAAGCGTTGGTGTCCTGCTTCCTTCTGGATTTATATGATCCTCTGTTGTGATGGTTTGTTGCTTCTGGTCCTGTTGTTTTAGCAGCAGTCTGTGTACAGGGTCTATTTCTATATGTTTGTTAATGGAGTCCCATGTTGAGAAACAGGCTTCCAGAACTTCCCTCGCATGTCTGGTGTTCGCTTGTCCCAGTATGGTCACTTTGTCCAGTCGAACTGATGTCCTTCGTTGTCTGTGTGTATTGAGACAAGTGAATATTAGTCAGAGGGTCTAGGCCCGAAATGTCGAGCTGTCCTGCTCCTATGATGCTGCTTGGCCTGCTGTGTTCATCCATCTCCACACCTTGTTATCTCTGAATATTGGTCGTGTCTTTTTACTGCCGGCTGGTGTTCGTGTATACTGGTTGTCAGTTTCCCCCTGTTTGTCCAATGTAATGTTTATTGCACTCACTGCATGATATTGTGTATTTCATGTTGGTCTTGTTTACTGTCTGTATGCGGTCTTTAGTCTTTAATAACAATTGGCGCAGTGTTGCTGTAGGTTTGTGTGCAATCATGATCTTATGCGATCTTTTCCCTAGGCAAATGCTCAATGCTCTTGATGTGAATATGTTATTATTCTTAATAGAACACACAACATTTTTAACCTCTTGGTTCAATTAAAGACAGAAAACCTCGGTAAAAGGGATTGTTGTGTATGATGCCTGAAATTTACATCACAACATTAGCTGTGATATTGAAACGTAAGTGACTGTTCCTGGCAAGAGCTGACCAGTCTGACTGATTGTTTCTAGTGTTAGAAATATGTAACTAAGGTGTTAATATGTATTCACTCCCAAATTAAACTTGGTGCCAAACAAAAAAAAACACACATTTAGTTAGACTCAATGTAACTGAGTAGAATAATACATCTTTACCATGTAAATAGAGCTGATCTCTGCCAGGGGCACAAGATGGCATTCATCCCCAAATGGTATCAATAGTTTGGCCAGTTCCAGTAAATCTACATAAAGCATGTGGTTCTGGTGTGTACCAACATTAATAATAGGCTGGTGGTGCGAACATATCAAATTGTAATTTGGTACAAGTCGTGGATTTGAACATTTCACATAACCATACCTTTATAATATGATGAAGAGCTGTGTGAATTTTGACCACTCCTAGACTGAAAAAGATTCAGTTTTATGAAAACTGTACCATCTGAGAAAAAACATTGGAAAATCTCCAATAATAAAACTATGTGTATCATCAAATATTCAGCAGCTTCGAAGTGGACAGAGCCTGTCAGCTTCTGCGCAAAGAATGCCAAGCCAATTCTATACTTATCTGTAAAAGTTTAAATCAAACAGAAACGGTGAAAAGTATTGAGAAAGTTCATGAAGTCCATGCAGTGCCTCACAAAAGCTGCAAGGGGGATAGTTTAGATTGTAATCCCAGGATACAACAATTGATAACAAACATTAATATCAGACTCTTAGTAGAAGGGTGAAAAATGGTAAATTTAAAAGAAAACATCTTGGCTATTGAGATGGCACAGTGGTCAGCGCTGCTGCCTCACAATCCAGGGACTCGGGTTCAATTCCAGCTTCAGGAACTGTCTGTATGGAGTTTGTACATGGTCAGTGTGAATTTTCTCCAGTTGCTCCAGTTTCCTCTCACAGTCCAAAGATGTTCAGGTTAGGTGGACTGGCCATGCTAAAATACCAATGGTGCCCAGGGATATGCAGACTGGGTGGATTTGCCATAGGAAATGCAGGGTTACAGGGACTGGATAGGTTAGGCTGTGGGTCTGGGTGGCATGCTCTTCAGAGGGTCAGTGAGACTTGATAGGTTGGGTAGACTGCTTCCATGCAGTAAGGGTTCTGTGATATTGTGGAACTAAAATGAAAAAAAATGCTGTATTAAGCAAACAAGCAAGCATTGTTATAATTGTTTTTTAAAAGTGAGGAGTAGCTGAAAGAAAAATCTGGGTGTAAAGGAACAATGGTTACAAAAATTAGTAAATTATCAGTATTAATCAACTAATGGGCATGAAAACATGGAAGGCAGAAGAGTTTGTTGAAAAAGTGTTTTGAATGAAATAACAAATTTTTATAGTGAGCTCATTCAAACATCAACATGCCATTAGGTCAGTTCACAAATTGAATAACAAGAGACAAACCTAAATCAATGCAGCATGAAATGTTCAAATGAGGCAAGTGAGGATTTCAGCAGATAAAGCAGAGGAGACTTTGATCTGTATCTAGTCTTTATATATTTGATGATATAACTTGGTAGTCTTCAATATCGACATTCCTTTTGGTAGGAAACAAAAAGTCACCTATAATCATATACACAAAATCATTACATTAAGTGAGCTGTAATTATGTTCTGCCTCTATAGTACCCAAAGTGGTAAACCTCCCAACTATTACTTGTGGAAGCGGAAATGGTTTTTTTGGTATTGCAAGTGGTTGTAAAACCAGCTGCAATTGATTAATATGCTTGGAAAGCACACATTATGGTTTGCAGGTGTTATCTTCTAGGGAATTTATTCACAGAATCCAGCTTGGACACTTGGAAACAGCTAGTCTGTAATTTCTACACAGGATTCATTGCCGTTCAATCATCCACTCCCAAGAAAGTGGGAACGTCCCTTCCTTCAATAAGATACCGCTATATTTTTGTTGCTTGATTTGTCCCATCAGGAATTGAAATGCTTCCTCATTGTTTAGCATCATGTGCACAAGTTGCCATTATTGATATGGAAAGAAGATCTGTCATAAACTTCCAAGCATACGGGCAGTACCCACCAACAATGAAATGTCTCTAATGCACAGTCTCAGTCAATGCAACATCAGCCAGAATTTTTTTCTATAATGTTGTTGGACATTTCCAGATGAGAAGACAAAATCAAGTTGATAATGCAGCCATGAAATTTGTGGTGTGTTTGGTTGATGTCACAATTCCTTTCTCTATTTATTTAACTCTGTCTCCATTGTTATTCCTTTGGATATCGTTTTTTTGATTAAAAGATGTTCCTTTTCCGTTACTTTTCCTCTCTGCTTTCCTGCTTCACTTTTCTTTTCTCTCCTATTTGTGACTATATCCTGACTGAACTTCGATATTACTTTATAATACATTCGCTTTCACTCTTCCATTGATTTCTTGTACCAAACTTGAATCAGAGTTGGAGCAGTCAAAAGATATAGGTGACATTTTGCAAGGGCAGCTGCAGCGCACAAATCAGATGGTGAAGAAAATGCCATAACAGAGACTGCATTTTCCAGCCAGTGGGTGATGGTGGAGGTAGTTGGTGAGTTGTTGGGGGAGAGGTTATGGAGGGGGTGAGAGGGGATATGTTGCAATGGTGATGGTGGGAAGGGGAAGGCATAGGCTGGGAGAGGAATCCAACTTGAAATTCCACTGGAGTGAAGGATGTACAGTACATTTTCTGGGGATGGGTGTAAGCAAGAGATGGATCAGTGGTGTTGGGACTTGGAGGTTACATGACAGACAGAAAAGAGTCACAAAATAATTTTAATGGAGCAGGAATGTGAGTAAAACCAACTGGGGAGGAAGCCTCAAGAATAGAATTTCTGGGAAGTCAAGTCATAGTGACTAAGCCCAAGTGGGAAGAACTGATAAATAAAAAACAAATTCAGCAAGACCACGGCAGAGAAAGTGAAAGGATTTTTAAAGATAAGGATTAAAAATTGTGCTGGAGTCAGTAGGTAAGTGCTGTTAAGAAGTAATACTTTAAAAATAACATTGTTTGTGCTTGTGGCAACTTATAAGTGACAAAGTTAATTTCAAAATAGATCTGCTCACCTGTGGATATCTTTCATCCAAACCAAAATGAACTTGTGTTTTAAGAGGAGCCAATTTAACCATGCTTTCATGAATTAATAAAGCATGAGTTTATTCGTTACTTAATGCATAAAGAATTAATAACACAGCACACGTACACACTGATTAAAATTAGGAGGTGAATCCTAAAAGATAAAAGTTTAGAAGAATGATATACAATTCAATCTCCGAATTGTCTGTTAAGAGTAGATAAATGAACTTTGCAGCCATTTCAGTATAGGTGACCAGTGGGATCAATATGGGCCACTTAATAATCAAATTCAAGATTCTTGATTTTGCAGGTTGGTTGAGATTCTGTTATTCTGGTTCCTTTTAACTGTGACTGAAACCCAACTATCAGAGTGAAAGAGAGTGCATTTGTTGTCCTGTTTCTTTTTGGCTGGCTTGCTAGGTAACTGGTTTCTCACACTCAGAGTGAGAGCCCCCTGTTATATGATGGCAGTTGGTTTAGTTTAGTTGGCTGAGTGGCTGGTTCGTAATGCAGAGTAATGCCAACAGCATGAGTTCAATTCCTGTGTCGGCTGAGATTATTATGAAGGATTCTCCTTTTCAACTTCTCGCCTGTGATGATCCTCAGGTTAAACCACATTCAGAAATCTCTCTCTCTTAAGAGGGCAGCCCAATGGTCTGGCAAAACTATTGCGACTTCACCTTAATGGTTCATTAACTGCCACCTGTCTCAGTGCATGACCACTTAAATGCCAGGCTAGTATACATGTGGCCTTTGCCCACTGGCATACAGAAGACCCTCAGACCTAATAGTACACTCCAATGGAGTTGAAACTGGATTTTTAACACAACAAAATACATTCTTATGTGTTCTTCAAAGGGAAAACACAAACTATCTACTATTTGGGATATAACCCACAGTGAGTGATGATTAGCCTTTGTTTTCTTTGTGGTCACAAGAGATCACAGTTGAGTTTAGTTTGACTTTCCTCTTCCACCTTTGAAGAATTGTTGTTTGAGGTTAGTTTCACATCTTTAGATGTAACATTCCATGTCACTCTCTCTCTCTCTCCATCTCTTCAAATAGCTAGTTAAATCACATCTGCAGCTAGGTTTGACAGTCATACAATACAGAAACAGACTGTTTGGCTCAACTCGTACATGCCAACCAAGTTTCCCAAACTAAAATGGTCCCAATTGCCTGCGTTTGGCCCATATCCACCTAAACCTTTTCTTTTCATGTACCTGCCCAAATGTCTTTTAAATGTTGTAACTGTATCTGCAGCACCTAGGTGGCACAGTGGCTCAGTAGTTAGCACCACTGCCTCACAGCGCCAGGGGCCTGGGTTTGATTCCCAGTCCAAAGATGTGCAGGGTATGTGGATTGGTCATGCTCAATTGCCCATAGTGTTCAGGGATGCCAAGATTAGGTGGATTATAGGGGGATGGGTCTGGGTGGGATGCTCTGAAGGTCGGTGTGGACTTGTTGGGCCAAAGGGCCTGTTCCCACACTGTAGGGATTCTAAGTCTAAATCTATCATTTCCTCTAGCAGTTCATTCCACCTACGAACCTCGATCTGTGTGAAAAATTGCCCCACAGGTCCCTTTTAAATCTGTCTCCTCTCACCTTAAAAATATGCCCATTTGTTTTGAATTCCCCCACCCAAAGCAAAAGACCTTTACTATTCACCTTATCAATGCCACTCATGATCTTATAAACCTCTATAAAGTCACCCTCAACCTCCTATGCTCCAGTAAAAAAAGCCCCAGCCTATCCAGCCTTTTTTGAGGACTCAAACACTCTCGAACCTGGAAAATCTTCTCCGAACCTTCTTCAATTTAACAATATCCTTCTTACAACAGGGCGACCAGAACTGCACATAGTACTCCAAAAGTGGCCTCACCAATGTCCTTTATAACCTCAACATGGCATCCTAACTCCTATACTCAATGGTCTGAACAATGAAAGCAAGCATTTAAACACCTCCTTAATCACCCTGTCAACTGTGACGTAACTTTCAAAGAACTATGTGCCTGAACCTCCAGGTCTCTCTATTCGACAACACTAACCAGGGCTGAAAAAAAACCCAGAAGAACTGCAGATGCTGTAAATCAGGAACAAAAACAAAGTTGCTGGAAAAGCTCAGCAGGTCTGGCAGTGTCTGTGGAGGAGAAAACAGAGTTAACGTTTCGGGTCTGGTGACCCTTCCTCAGAACTGATGGTGGCTGGGAAAACGTCAGTTTATATGCAGAAAATAGGGAGGTGGGTGGTGTAGGGAGTAAACGATAGGATAGAGCCCAAAGAGAGAGAAAGACAGTTGGACAGACAAAGGAGTTGCTAATGATCAGGCTGGGAGGGTGAATGGTTATTAATGGGGACTGTTAGTGACTAAGAACAGAGGGTGTCTAGTGGCAGGCTATGTGGTAACAGGGCCTGGTGTGTGGGGTGGGGGGCTGGTACGTGGGAGAGTTTAGGCACTAAAATTATTGAACACAATATCGAGTCCGGAGGGCTACAGGGTCCCCAAGCGGAAAATGTGGTGTTGTTCCTCCAGCTTACGTTGGGCTTCACTGAAACACTGTAGCAAGCCGGAGACAGAGATGTTGGCCAGGGAGCAAGGTGGTGTACTGAAGTCGCAGGCAACAGGTCGTTCAGGGTCTTTTTTGTGAGCAGAACGTAAATGTTCTGTGAAACGGTCGCCAAGTCTATGCTTCGTTTCCCCAATGTAGAGGAGACCACATTGTGAGCAGCGAATGCAGTAGACTAGATTCTTGGAAGCGCAGATGAAGTGTTGCTTCAGCTGGAAGGTATGTTTGGGTCCTTGGATACTGGGGAGGGAGGAGGTAAATGTGCAGGCGTTGCACCTTCACCGGTTACAGGGCAAGGTGCCGTAGGGCTGTGGGGAGTTGTTGGGGGTGAAGGAAGTATGGACCAGGGTGTCCCAGAGGGAACGGTCCCTGCGGAATGCGGACAAGGGAGGGGAGGGGAATAGTCCACCCCACACACCAGGCCCTGTTACCACATAGCCTGCCACTACACACCCCCTGTTGTTAGTCACAAACAGTCCCCATGAACAACTATTCACCCTCCCAGCCTGATCTTTAGCAACTCCTTTATCTGTCCAACTGTCCTTCTCTCTCTTTGGGCTCTATCCTATCATTTACTCCCTACCCCACCCACCTCCCTATTTTCTGCATATAAACTGACGTTTTCCCAGCCACCATCAGTTCTGAGGAAGGGTCACCGGACCTGAAACGTTAACTCTGTTTTCTCCTCCACAGGTGCTGCCAGACCTGCTGAGCTTTTCCAGCAACTTTTTTTTTGTTACTAACCAGGGCTGTATCAGTAACTGTATAAGTCGAATACCAAATTAAACTCCATCTGCCCAATTGATCAAAATCACTTTCTAATCTTAGATAATCTTCTTCACTGTGCACTATACCACCAATATTGGTGTCATCCACAAACGTACTGAGCATGTCTCCGAAATTCTTACCCAAATAATTTATGTAAATGATAAACAAAAGTGGACCTAGCACCAATCTCCGCGAAACGTCACTGGTTACAGGCCTCTCGTCTGAAAAAAGAATCGTCCACCACCACTCTCTGTTGCTGTCAAGACAACATGGTATTCATTTGGCAAGCTCTCCCTGAATTCCATGTGATCTAACTTTACTAATTAGTCTACCATGCAGAACCTTGTCAAAGGCTTTACTAAAGTCCATGCAGCCGACACCAACAACTCTACCCTCATCAATCTTTTTGGTTATGTCTTCAAAACGACTGAATCAAATTTTGAAACATGATTTCCTACGCACAAAGCCATGCTGACTACCCAAAATAAGACCTTGCCTTTCCAGAGTCATGTAGATCTCAGTATCTCAGAAACCCCCTCCAACAATTTACCCACCATTGGTGTCAGACTTACAGGTCTATAGTTCCCAGACTTCTCCTTACTGCCTTTCTTAAACAAAGGCACAACATTAGCCACCATCCAGTCCTCCAACACCGCACCCATTGCTGTAGATGATAAAAATATCTCTGCTAGAAGCTCCATAATTTCTTCCGTAACTTCCCACAATGTCCTGGGATTCACTTGATCTGATCCTGGAGATTTAATCACCTTTATGCTTTTTAAGACATCCAGCACTTCCTCTTCTGTAATGTGGACCGTTTTCAAGACATGAATTTTATTTCTCGGAGTTCCCTAGCCTAAAGGGCACATTTTGGAACTACAAGTTAAAAATGTCTGTAGTATCTTGGAGTTCTGACCCGTGGTCATGACAATATGTGTACAACATGTATGTGTGCATAAAATTGTGCTTTTGAACTTTGCCATGCATAAATTGGCTGTCATGTTTGTGAACTGCGTGTCAAAAATAATTCAGTAGTTGTGAATGCTTCATGATGTCACACACCATTTTCAAACCAGAAGACAATATTTCAGTGCACCTTAAGCTCGGAAACCTGCACCCCAAAGAGAAACTGTCTTTCAGTTTAGTGGATGGAAAATCAGCTCCATTCTAAGCATGCGATCATTCCTGTCTATCATTTTGATATGGTCTCCACCTGGGTAATGATTTAATGCCAATAAGAGTCAGGAGTGGCTTAGTTGATAATATTTTTGTCTCTGTATCCCTAGGTTTTTGGTTAAATTCCCAGTTCTGGGCTTAAGTGCCAATATTAAAACGGATACCCAGTGCAGCGCTGAGGGAGTGCTTCACTGTCAGATTTACCATCTTTCTGCTTGGGATATTAAACTATGGTCCAATCTGCCAGTTCATGTGGATGCAAACTTTTCCATGGCACAAATCCTTGGTGTTCTCCCAATACTTGTCCCTCAGTCAACATTACAAAAAAAACGAAGCATCTGGCTGTTATCATTCTGGTTTGTGGGAGATTGCTATGTGCATATTCTGCATTCTAACAGTGCCTGCACTTCAGAAAAAAAACTCCACTGGTAGAGAAAACAATCTTTGAGATGTCTATTAACTGTGAAAAATGGCATAAATATCAATCTTTCTTTTCTAAAATATAAACAAGAAAATATGCCTCTGTATTGCATACATTAGCATTTCGTTCTGTAGAAACAGTTGTGCAAATCTAGAAACATATGACATTTATGTAAATTTACAGCAATTTCTTTCACTTTTACCTGTTTGCAATGCTAAAACAATCTGCTTTGCAAAAGTTTTGTGTGCAGCCCATCCCTTCTAGCAGAGTGGAAGGTTCTTTCTGTAAAACCCTTCTGTCACTGCTTTTAAATTGGCTCACGAAAGTGTGGGAAAAATATCAGTCACAAATCCAAAATTTAGAGATATGCCAAAGTCATGAGGCAAAAACTGCACTAACATCCAAAATTCAATTTTGTGGGAAATTGTAAGGCTGTCAAGTAACTAAATATTTTAATCATGATTAATCGTGTGATTAAAAAGAAACTCAGCTAATCTTCATCTTAATCATATTTAATTGATTTCAATATTGCATTCATATCTAACAAGTTTGGTTTAATACTGCTGATATTATTAAAATCCTAGATAACAATGGAGAAATGTTATTTCATTTTTCTGTATTTGCATTGTATTTTCTCTTTGCCATTCTATATTTATTTGCGTGGGTTTATATACTGGCTGAAAAGCTTTACTTGCAGATAAAACATTAAGAATTAAGCCATGTAAAATAGAATGTAGGAGGATTTACTGTTACTACACTAAACTAAGTCCTGTTTCTGCTCAGGGCTTCCAGCCACTTTCGTCTTTAAGCTTATAAATACTTTAATGCTGATAGATAAATTAAACCTTATCCTGTTAAATCAATTGTATTTCTGTACGGTTAACATATTAACACATAATGTGCCTCAAATTCAATAAGCAATATAATGATTAGCTAGGAAATATCATTATTGGATATTTTAGTAACATTGCTTGTAATTGTCTTTTGCTTAAAAATAATTTATTTAGACAGATACATAACTGTATGAGTTTCAACTTATCATGTAATTAAGTAAGAAAGTAAATTGGCTTCTCCAAATCAAATTGTTAAAGCTCCTTCCTTTGTTACTTTTCATGCCATCTGAACAACTGTCTTATCCATAACTGAGGTCAGTCATCTCAGCTACAGGATATCACTGCAGGGGTTCCTCAGGGTAGCTATGTTTTAACCAACCCTGTTCAGAGATGTTATTACATATCTCTGGAGCAGATGAGACTTGAACATGGGTCTTCTTGCTCTAATTTACAGACACTAGTATTGCACCACAAGAACCTCATTCCTCAGGGTGGTGTACTTGGTCCAACTATCTTCAGCTGCTTCATAAATGACCTTCCCTCTATCGTAAGGTCAGAAATGGGGTGTTTGCTGATGACCACAAAGCATTCCGCACCATTCACCACTCCTCAGATACTGAGTGTAGCCCCATGCTCACATGCTTGTGATCTAGACAATGCCCAGGCTTGGGCTGACAAGTAGCAAGTAATATTCACACCCACAAATACCAGCCAATGACCATTTTCAATGAGACAATCCAACCATCACCTATCACCTTCATTGAGTCCTCTCCCCGTCAACATCCTGGAGATTATCATTAACCTGGAACTGAACTGGACTTGTTATATAAAAGCAGGTCAGAGGCAGAAAATAACTCATCTCCTGACTTCCCAGAGCCTGTCGACCATCTGCAAGACAAATTCAGGAGTTTGTAGAAATACTTCCCATTTGCCTGGTTGAGTGCAGCTTCAGCAACACTTAAAATGTTGATGCCATCCAGGACAAAGCAACCTGCTTGATTGGCACTGCATCCACAAGCATCCACTCCCTCTATCACTGACGGTCAGCAGCAGCTGTGTGTACATTCTACAAGATGCTCTGCAGAAAATCACAAATGCTCCATGGACAGCATCTTCCAAATGACTACCACTATTTATAAGGACAAGAGAATACCACTGCTACCTTCAAGTTCTCCTCCAAATCACTCACCATCCTGACTTGGAAGTATATCACTGTTCCTTCACTGTCATTGGGTCAGAATCCTGGAACTCCATCTCAAATGGTATTGTGGGTGTACCTCGGCCAAATAACTGCAGCAGTTCAAGAAAGCAGCCCATCAGCACCTTGTTCGAAGGTACCTAGGACCAAGTCTTTAATATCCACACCCCTGTGAATGAATAAAAAAATTAAAATATTAATAGCTTCAGTTCCTACTGAACTTCAGATAGATCCCATAATTTGCCATTTAACGAAAAGACTCTCTCCAGCCTCATGACATACACTACAGAAAACTTTGGAGCTTTTACCAGGAAAACTGATTGAACTCCATCACTGACAAATTGATACAAATTGTGGATATACCAAGGTGAAATTGTTTATAGAAGAATTAGTTTATCTCATCCCAAAATAGATTTTTTTTCCCCAAATTTCTTGTTATAGTACATTAAAAACATAATGGGCCACATTTCCTATCAAAATAGCTGAATAACATTTACCTACCTCTTTTATACATTAATGCTAGAACAATTTCAGGTGAAGGCAGAGGCATGAAGTCAATGGGCTGACATTTATTGAGGTCTGGTGTGGGGAAGTGCATATTGCCCCATAGCAATCACATGTTGGAGGAATGAGAAATGAGTGCTTGTGGTATTTGCATCCCTCAGAAATAGCAATTCCTGCCTTTGAGAGCTCCCAGCCAAACTGATTGGCTGCCAGCTGAATAGTCACAGCAGCACTATATCTCAGTAGTGATCACTGCTGGAACTACAAGCAGTCCCGGACAGATGATCCATGGCAGCTGGACTTGAAGCTGAATCCAGGAACCTTGGCTGGGGAGGGATCAGGGACCCAAGGGCTCTGATTTTGAAGGCAAGACAAATTATGGGATCTATCTGAATGCTGATGGGCCGACGGCAGTGTCCAGAGGATTTATCCCTCTTCCTTCCTGTCTTTTCACCTAAAGTGTTGAATTAGTGGACTCGCTTACATCATGGGATAACAAGG
>JAHRHZ010000066.1:4382687-4396805 GCA_024137785.1 Ginglymostoma cirratum
GATGAACACAGCAGGCCAAGCAGCATCGTAGGAGCAGGAAAGCCTGAGGGTCTAGGCCCGAAACGTCAAGCTTTCCTGCTCCTATGATGCTGCTTGGCCTGCTGTGTTCATCCAGCCCCACGCCTTGTTATCTCGGATTCTCCAGCATCTGCAGTACCTTTTATCTCTTCGTTTCAGTCTTATTTGGGAGATGCCTAATTTTTAAACTATGGCCTCTTGTTCATGATTCGCCCACACGGGAAAACATCCTTTTGACATGCACCCTGTCTAGTCCCCCTTGGGAACTTATTATTACAATTATTTGTTTATTTACATATCTGTTTTGCAATTGTAAATCCTCAGAGTCAAGTGATAGCCTCCTCATTTTCTAAGTTGATTGGTCCATCAATAAGTCTTCAGTGGCAACACTATCAGTAATGTGCAATATCTTGCATCTCTCCATAAGTGCATAAAGGTTTTGCATTGAGCCCATTAAATATCAGTAAGAATCTATTTGCTGTATAGGTTCCAGATCAACCAGTGCACCTGAACAACCAGCCTCTACTGCCTCAGAACAAACCCCAAAGCACTTATGTAGAGACTGTTTAACAGCTAATCAATTTAAACTCTGCAAATTAGGTTTGTGTTTGGCTTTGCTGACTTACATTTGCTTTAGAAATAAATAAAACTCCGCTAAACTCGAATGGGTATAAACCAATGCATAGCCCGGGTTTCCCACGAGACAGACAGCTACATCACTGGTTTCTCTGGGCCTGGGGAACATCAGTCTTCGCCTGTCACCAGTGAGGCATTGATGGAGTGGAAATCCAAGTAATCCTTTACAACAGGAATGCGTGAGGAGTCACATAATCCTCCACATTGATTAAACACTGAAGCAGCAGTTCTTTCTTATAGTCAGCTACTTAAGGCTAAAGATTTTTTTTTGACACTGAGGAGGTTGTCACTATCAGTCTGCTCATTAACATTATGAAAGATTTAGCTATAAAATATACGAAAATTCAAGTTGATGCATTTGATGGTGTAGGGTCGGTATCATCTAATTTTTCTCACGTGACAATTCCAACCAATTCCAGTTTTCAGGAGGTCTTGTCTATTTCTGCCATTTGGATCTCTGGTGTGAAGAGTAAGATGCCAAAGTATTTGCGATTTCAGCCATGGCAGCTGTGAGCAATTGCATTTGTAAATATATTAGCACTTTACATCATAACCTGTCTCTTCAACTGTCATTTTAGCTGCAGGTACTCAAATGGTGCTACAGCAGATTCTGATGCTCAGCACCACATGACATTAGCACCCTGACTTAAAGATTGCTGTTCATTCTCTGCATAAAACATGTTTGAATGTGAGACCATCAGATGTTGTAAAGCCTTCCAATAGTTTGTAAAGTTAACTTTTATTAAATTACAGGAATAATGAAGCAAGAAGAAATCAATAAGCTGTTTTTGCAGTTGTATTACATAGAGACTGCTTGCCATTCCAGCATTAACACATTTCCATTCAATGAATGATGACTTCAACCCAGCTCAGTTCCTATACTCTCTGCAAATTTTCTTCTCTTCTCTGTAGACTTCTGAGGTCCATGCATGGCAACAGCTCCCGGAACTGCAAGAAACTGTGTGGGCTAGCCAATCAGACGCACACAGAACATTTGAGCAGGTACACAGCTGCGCAGCTTAGAGGGGAAGTTGCTCAGTTCCACGGAAAGTGGTTGCCCAGATAAGTTCAGTATGGCTTGTTGCAGCTGATCCTGTAGCATGGCAAAAGTGATGCTTCTTCTGAGCAATATCCTTAATTTCCTACTCGGAACAAAGCTGCAGCTCTCACAGATCTCCATTGTCCAGAAGTATCCTCATTGCCTCCTCCAATTGTTCAGAGCACAGTGTGTAAGGAGCATCTGGCACCCTCTGTCCATATTGTACTATGCCTCTCCAGACGTGCATATTGCGAAGACATTGGATGGTCCTTGATAGCCCCAGTGGATGAAAGCATTACACCGCAAAAGCACTGGGCCTCATCATGAACTGTGGACAGTCTATGTTGGCCTGCTCCAACAGGTGATAGTTTTGTCATGGTACTCTGGGACATCCTCATTTGATTGTGCCATTGCTAGTTACTCATTCGGAGAACATTTCATCAAAGGTGAAAGACCATGGATCTCTTGCACTTTCACTGCATTGTGAGGCCATCTTGTACTGGAAACATTGCATTAGGAGGCTGCCCGAAATCCACTGTCTATTGCTGACAGTCCTGGGCTTCCAGGTGCATGTGCTCCTCATCAGTTTCTGTGGTCACTCATTGTACAGCAGAAACAGCGTTTGCAATGGTTTCTGGGCCAACCTGGCTCACTTCCAATGAGAATATCAGAACCAACACAGCTGAAATGACAAAACCTTCCAGCTGTGAACCATTTCAACTGCACCTCCCGCTAACCCCCACAACCACCTCCCCCCACCTCCCCCCCCCCCCCCACTTCCTGGATGACATGTCCATCCTGGACCTCCTCCAGTGTCACAACGACGCCACCCGGAAACTGGAGGAGCAGCACCTCATATTCCGCCTTGGGAGCCTACAGCCCAATGGTCTCAATGTGCATTTTACCAGTTTCAAAATCTGCCCCATCCCATGACCAACCTTCCCTTTCATCCCCGCCTCCTTGACCTGACACAACCTGTCCATCTTCTCTCCTACCTATCTGTTCCTCCCACCTCACTGACCAATCCCCACCACTGCCTACCTGCACTCAACTACCACCATTCCACCTACCTTTCCCAGCCCCACCTCCCCTCTTTCTATTTATTTCTGAGCTCCCTTCCCCCTCCCCCATTTCTGAAGCAGGGTCCTGACCCAAAACATAAACTTTCCTAGATAACAAGCATGGGGCTGGATGAACACAGCAGGTCAAGCAGCATCATAGGAGCAGGAAAACTTGACGTTTCGGGCCTAAACCCTTCATCAGAAACTTTCCTGCTCCTTTGATGCTGCCTGGCCTGCTGTGCTCCTCCAGCTCCAATCTGTGTTATTGTCAGTAAAGTGTAGGTTCAGCGGTCAGGGCATTGACAAAAGGCTATTGAGTATTGGTCTCCATACATTGAGACATGGAGGCCCCTGACAGTGGGATGCCTTTCATGGATCTCTTACATTCTACACCTTCTTCAGAGGTATATCACACAAGTGTGTGGCACACATACTATTATGGAGTGTAAGTACAGTAGGAATAATGACCTTTTTTCCCCAGTTCCCCACCCCTACATGAACCAAGATCAGTAACAATTAAGATAATGTTAGGAAAACTTGACAGTCTAAGATGTCAGGGAAATAGATCAGGACCTAATGCAGCCTGTAAGTCCTTCAAATGTGTTTGTGAATTGTGGAGCCCAGGCAAAATTTTGCAGGTCACCTAGCATTATATATACTTCACACCAATTACTGACTTGTAATGATCAAGATTGCTTCTAGTCATACTTAGATTGTAGAATCCCTGCATTGTTAAAGCAGGCCATTCAGCCCCCCAAGTCTACACTGACCATCTAAATAGCATCCCTCCGAAGCCCAACCTATCCTACCCTATCCCTGTAACACTGCATTTCTCATGACGGATCCATCTAGCCTACACATCCCTAGACACGATGGTCAATTTTGCATGGCCAACCCACCTCAACTGCACATCTTTGGATTGTGCAAGGAAGCTGGAGCACCCAAGGAAACCCACACTGACATAGGGACAATGTACAAATTATACACAGACAAACATCCAAGGCTGGAATCAAACCCACGTCTCTAGCACTGTGTGGTAGCAGTGCTAACTACTGAGCCACCATGCTCATTACAAGTGAAAACAGACCTCACTATCAGAACTACATGCAGCATCTGGGAGTGATCAGTAATTTTAGCCTGATCAGGTAAGTGTTTGAATTAGAGATCATAGGTGTAAGGTGAGAAGGAAAAGTTTTAAAAGTCACCTGAAGGGCAACTTTTTTCACGCAGAATGATGTGCATGTATGGAATGAGTTGCTAGAGGAAGTGGTGGAGGTGGGCATAATTACAACATTTAAAAGGCGTCTGGATGGTTACATGAATAAGAAGGGTTTAGAGGATATGGGCCGATTGCTGGCAAATGGAACCAGATCGGTTTAGGATATCTGGTCGACATTGACGAGTTGGACCGAAGGGTCTGTTTCCATGCTGTATCAACTCCATGATTCTATGGTGATAAGTGCTGGCTTCTCAAGCAACAGAAAACTGACAAGTTACAGAAAAAGAGACTCTGAGGAGGAGATTGTTAGAGAATACACAACATGTTGGATTTTTACCCCAACGGAGTTCATTTCCTGCTTTATGATAGAATCCCTACAATGTGGAAACAGGCTCTTCAGCCCAACAAGTCCACACTGACCCTCAGAGTATCCCACCCAGACCCATCCCCCTATGATCCACCTAATCTACACATCCCTGAACACTCGAGGGCAATTTAGCATGGCCAATCCACCTAAGCTGCACATCTGTGGACTGTGGGAGGAAACTGGAGCACCCAGAGCAAACCTACGCAGACACAAGGAGAAAATGCAAACTCCACACAGACAGTCACCTGATGGTGGAATCGAACCCATGTCCCTGGTGATGTGAGGCAGCAGTGCTAACCACTGAGCCCTCATGCCGCCCAGTTGTATCTACTTTGTTGGAATATTTGTGTGTGTGTTATTTCATGGTACGTACACTGCCGCTAATGTTAGAATTTGAAAAGTGTTGGATGTCAGAGCTATTTCTGTTACTCTAATGTGTTGGTGAAATTATTATGCAAAACAGGATAGCATAATCTGATGTGTATTACAATCAGGACAATGTGAAGACTACTTATATTAGCTTTCATATGGTATTGAGTTGTCTGTGGATGAATTAATGCTCACTCATCATTTTCATTGATTTGCAATGAAAACTATATTCCTTTCAATTGTTTGTGTTCACAAGCTATTGGTTAAACACAAAGAGACTGAGTTAGTGATAAAGAGTTACTTATCAAGTCTATTCAGCAGGAGATGTGTGGTGTTGCCTGGAAACCTGATCATCATACTAGAGCACTTTCAGGACCAGACCTTTAAGAGGTCTTGGTTGTAAAAGCCCCTTTGCTTTGTGCTGGCATTGCTTTTCATTGTGCTAACAAGATGCTGTCTGATTTACCGACAAACAATGATGTTTCCTAGACATGCTTATGCCATTTAAAGATGTCAGTTGTGGTTGTTATGATGCCTTTCCTGTGAAGATCTGCACCCAGACAATTATCTCGTTCTCCCAAAGGAGCTATCAAATATAACAAATGTGTCATAGCAATTATTGAACAGAGAGCTCAAATACTGGCTGTCATGTTTCGACAGTAACCACTAGTGTATGTTAACACCTTTAGCCTTTCATGACACTCTAGGGGTGTCTGCTGCAATATGTTAAGGGACATTTAACTATCACTATGCATGGCGAGCAGTCATTTTTTGTTGCATGGCGAAAAGGCATGTAGATTGTGTTACCTCTAATAAATTATATGGCAAAACTACTTTTAATATAAGCTTTCATAGGAAATGAATGTTTCCTGAGAAAGTTTGAAGTGCTACAGTATTCAGTTTCCAGATTATTAGTTTGAAAATCTATCTACTGGAGACATCACTTAGATATTGAATGACTGATTGACTGACACTGAATTTCCCATGGAGGAAAAGGGAAATATAACCACCGTCTGTTTCACCCCAAATAAGAATACTTCCTTAAAGATACACAGAAAATGCTGTAGAAACTCAGCAGGTCTGTCAGCATCTGTGGAGTGAGAAACAGTTAATGTTTCTTCTTCTTCAGAAGATTTTTCTTCTTCAAGAATACGTTCTTAACTTCAAGAATACTTCCTCACATGTTTGTATATAGAGGGAGTCTGGCAGCAAAATAGAATAGGGGTAGAATTTAAGAATATACTTTGTTGAAATGTGAATCGATGATTTGGAAATTGATATCGAGCTGTTATATATGAGAAAATAATGTCTGTGTGTCCTGCCCCATACTTGTCTCTCAATCAACAACACAGATAAGGGTGATTAGGTCTTCAATACATTGTTGCTGGTAGGAACTTGCTGTGTGCAAATGATGGGCCTGTTTCATAAATCTAAAGAAATAGCAACACTTTCTAAGTACTTAATTGGCTGCAAAGTCTTTACAACAGCCAGAGATTGTGAGAAGTGTGACATAAATGTTGAGCATTTCTTTCTTTTGTTCTTACTGTCTGCAAATTGTGTGAGTTGTCAATAATCATCAATGTGTCACATCAACAGGCATCAATTCTCCCATTTACTGATGTTACAAAATTTACAGGCTTTAACCTGTGCAATGAAAGCAAGGCACTCCTATTAATGGAATTAAGTTATAAATCAGTCATTGTGTAATTGGATGGTAGTTGAATTGCAGCTAAACGTCCTACTCCCGTTCCTTTTATAGAAAATCCTGGAAAAATCTTTGCAGATTTGCAACATGTGTGGAGACAGAAACAAATAATAAAGCCTTGAGACTAATGACGCATCATTGGGGTTCTTTATGGTCATTGAACTTGAGGTGTTGATTCTGTTTCACTTTACTGATGCTGCCAGATCTTCTGAAAAATTCTGTTTCTACTGCGGATGTCAAGCATCTACAGTTTTTATTTGCTTTTGTTCTACTTTAGATTGTTAAACAGATTGACTTTGACCTGCTATCATACAAAAATTACTGCTTTAATTTTGAAGCATTTTGATTGGCATGAAATAATAGGATCAAACAGCCATTTCCTTGAATTTAGAGAGAAATTAAATCTAAGCCTCGCATTGGTAACAGCACATTATCTATCAGTAGTTTGGACACTTCAGCTGCATAATTATACAGGTGAAATGAAGCATTTATTGCTTTGCAATATATCCTGAAAGATACAAGCAGAAAACATTGTCCTGATAATAGAAGACATTGCTTCTCAAACAGTGGGATTGATTTGGAAACTGAATGTGAAGAAAACAGATCTAGTTTACGGGTGAAATTGTGCCATCCCAAAATATGGTGGGGAAACAATCAGCAAAAGAAGATAATCAGCCAAGGCAGTAGTGTATATATCCATGCCACCTTCCTGTCACCACAGAAATTAAGCTCTGTGTGAAAAACCTTCTCGTCCCACCACCAATTGAGGCCCTTAATTGCTTAATTTATGATTTTTGCACTTGCCACCACTTTGAAATCAAAAATATAATTAATGCATGCATCTAAACAAGTGGAGTATATTCTATTACTCTCCTGTGTACGTTATAGATGTTGGACAGACTTTGCAGAATTAGATGTAGAGTTGCTTACTGTGGGTTTCCTAGTGTCTGACCTGCTCTTGCAGCCACAGTATTTATATAGCTAGTCCAGTTCAATTTGTGGTGAGTTGTAACCCCCAGGATGTAAACAGTGGGAGAATTCAGCACTGATAATGAATGTTGAATGTCAAGGGAAGATAGTTTACTTCTCTCTTTAGAGATGGTCATTGCCTGGCATTTATATGGTGTGAATGTTATTTGCCACCCATTGGTCCAAACCTGGATGTTGTCCAGGTATTGCTGCAGGATGCTTCAGGCCACTGAGAAGCTGCAAATTGTGCTGAGCACTGTGCAGTTAGCAGTGAATATCCCCACTTTGACCTTAAGATGGAAGGGAGGCAATTGGATGGGCTCGGGAGGGAATTAAATGTACATCACTTTGGGGATAGAGCTCTGAGGGGACTGATAAAGTATCTCCACAGAATAGCCAGCATTGTCTTTAGAGTCATAGAGATCTACCAACAAAGAAAAAGGCTCTTGTACCCTATCGCATCCTCAGAGGCAAAAACAATCACCTAACCATTCCTACCCCATTTTTCAGCACTTGGTGCATAGTCATTGTAAGTGCACATTTAAATATTTCTTCAATTTTATGAGGGTTTCTGCCTGTACCATCCCTACAGACAGTGAGGTCCAGATTCCCACCAGCCTTTGGATGAAAATGCTTTTCCTCATATGCCCTATAAACCTCCTGTTCCTTACCTTAAATGGTCTGGTCATTGACCCCTCCCTCAACGGGAACTTTGCTTCTTGTCTTCCCTATCTATGCTCCTCATAATTTTATACATCTCAATTATGTTCCTCTCTCAAATTCTGCTGCTCTAAGGAAAGCAATCCCAATCTGTCCAATCTCCCTTCACAACTAAAATTCCCCAGGCCATACAAGGATCCTCGTAAATCTCCTCTGTGCTGTCTCCAATGTAATCACATCCCTCCTATAATATGGATTTCAGAACTGCACACAATACTCCAGGTGTGGCCTAACCAATATTGTATCACAGTTCTAGCATCATTTCGCTGCTCTTAAACTCTATGCTTTGGCTAATAAAGGCAAGCATACCATATGCTTTTGTAACCACTTTATCCATCTGTCCTGATGCTTTAAGAGACTAGTGTACATGCACACTAGGTTCCTCTGATCCTCAGTGCTTCTCAGAGTCCTACCACTCATTATGTTGCCTTGTTTGTCCTGCCCAAGTGCATCCCCTCACATTTATCTGGATTGAATTCCATTTGTCATTCGCCACCCCATCCTGGATTGGTGTCAATAATTCTGTGACTCCATAAAGGTACCATTTGGGAAGTCTAACGTTTTCAAAGGATTTTGAGAGCAAAACCTCTTGACTATTCGGAAGACCAAAAGACCTAGGGAAATAGAATATTTGGAGAGCTAACCTGCAGGCCTGAACCAAGTTTCCTGTGTCTATGTTTTGCTACGAATCTTGGGGAAGATGTAAGGAACACTTAAATAGAGCCATTGTACAGTAAACAATTAATTATTACCGAATTTTACTGAGATCTTGCCAAATAAAGAACCCCAGGCCAATCTTAATGCCTTCTGCCAAGAAGAAATCATGCTGTACAGTACATAAGTGAGAAATCAACTCTTTAATCACTGAAATGGCACACTTTGTGACAGTTGAATATATAGCAGCTTAAAATTCAGAAAAAAATGCATTCCATAGATTTGGTGATTTGTGTTTTGACTGGGTGCGATGCAGTTAGCCTCTGGACAGAAAGGAATAAGAAGTTTATGTTTTCTGTTTTGAAATATAAATGACTGCATTTATTTTTGCTACACTCAAAATATATTGTTCAGCAAAGCTTCTTTTACCCAAAAGACTAATTTAACTCATTAAATTACAATTTCTATGACATACTGTTCAATCTCCAAACACGCCAAATTTATATTATTTTTCCAGGCAAAGCTAATAAGTCTTTTCAGTTTATATTAATATTCCTTGTACAGTATATTATAGAGACAGAATTATACTTCAGCCATGTAACAAATACAAATCAAGGCTATCAAGTTAAAATGCATTTAACATTATAAAACATTCTAATTTGACAAGCCTTTTGCTGCTACTCTATTTGAGTAAGTGCATTATATTAAAGTATAAGTCATTAATAGCATTGAGTTCAAGGCTATTCAGCAAAATAATATTTTAATGCATTGAAGAATATGGGTTACTTTCTCGTTATGTAACTCATCACCGTGTACTTCATACAAATCCAGGTTTTAAGCTATTTTATTATAGCAGAGAATTTAATTGTACTAATAAAAGGTTTTGAATTATGAACATTCTCCACCTTAACTGCCTAAAGGGGAAGAAAAACATAAACTCACTGGGAAGTTTACCCTCCCACTTCTAAATTTTTGATCTTTCTTTTGTTATTCATGAAAAGAGATGTAGCATTAAGTTATGTGCAAATACAATTGTTTTAAAGCAAGACAAGTTCCCATAGTTCTGTTTTCAAAAGGCCATTGATTTAGCTGTAATAATTGAGACCAGATGGTCTGGTTTTGGGAAACTGATGCACTGAAGTCCAATTATCTCTTCACAAACCCATTAGTTAGATCCTCCCCATTCATCTTGTGAACAGATGCCGTAAGTAAATTCATATCCCGAGTGAGATGGGGAGTTATCCAGTTTTGTTGACAGCCTTACCATCAAACCATTGTCATCCAGGAGTAAAACTGACATTGCAGAGTGACTGCTTATTGTTGAAATTCCCTGCTTTGAAATCAAAAGAAACTGTAGCTTTTTTTAAAAATTATTCATTCATGGGATGAGGGTTTCAATAACTAGGCCAATATTTATTGCTGATTCCAAAGGGCAGTTAAGAGTCAACCACATTGCTGTGGGTCTGGAGTCACATGTAGGCCAGACCAGGTAAGGATGGCAGTTTCCTTCCTTAAAAGGCATTAGTGAATCAGATGGGGTTTTCTGACAATTAGCAATGGATTCATGATCATCATTAGACTCTTAATTCCGGATTTTTATTGAATTCAAATTCCACTGTATGCCATGGTGGGATTTGAACACATGTCCCTAAAATTTTATATCTTGGTTAACAGCCCAGTAATAACACCACTTGGCCATTACCTCCCCTTATTATTGAATGATATCCTACATTAAGAATAATACGACTATAGAACAGTTCCCTTACTTGAGATTACAGGGAGTGTCCATTCAAAATGGACACTTAGCTATTCAGAGCTACATGGATTTACCAGTTATTTTGTAAAGTTTCATGCAAATTGGATTTATTTGTTATGCAGATTCCCAGCACGTTATGCCTAATTAGCCACACTGGAGAAGGAGCCACAGAGATGGACATGAGCACATCATGCTATCAGTTCCAAAATGTCTTGTGATTTCATTTACCCTCATTTGGAAGTGCATTATGGGTTTTACTCCTTTTCTTTAGGTTCAAGATGAGCAAGTCTGAAACAAGACAAAAGAACATCTTTCATTAACTTTGCCATGTTATTGAGACCTTGGACAGCCAAAAGTCTATCATTGGATTTGATAAACTTAACCATATTCAAAAATCAGTACGAGAAGGTTTTATCCATGTTTGAGACATTACAGAGAATTCTTATGTAAGTGACTAATAAATGGCAGTATAGGGGTGAGCAGGAAGTAGATGGGCAGTTGAAAGTTGGAGAGACCAGAAGTTTCCTTTTTGGCATTGAAGAGCAGCATGTTCTCCTAATCTCCTTAGGAACTTGCCCTTTAGTCTGTTCCTGGCCCCAGCTTCTCTTAAGCTGACCTGGTTGAAAAGTTACAAACACTTTTGGTTGGAATTGCTTCGGAATCTAATCTGCATATCTAAATGTCCAGCGTTTAATGTTTTACGTAGATTACTGCATTTATGGCCATTTTACTGACTATTTTAAATGTTCAACACAATAAATACAGAAGCTTCTCTCAGTAAAACTTCTAATGCCTTCCTCAATTAGAATCCTGTAATTGATGTACTGCTTTTGGATTTCCAGAAAACACTTGACAAGTTGCTATATGAAAGGTTACTGAGCAAAGTGGGAGCTCATGATGTAGGGAGTGATATTGTAGTACAGATAGAAGACTGGTTGGCTGGTACAAAACAGAGAGTTTGCATAGATAGGTCATTTTCTGACTGGCAGGATGTGATGGGTGGGATCAGACAGGGACCTCAATTTGTCAGAATTTATATTAATGACTTAGTTGGGGAAAGTGAAGGCAGAATGGCTAAATTTGCAGATGACACAAAGATTGATAGGTAATTATTTTGTGAAAAGAACGTAAAGAGGTTGCAGACAAATATAGAGTACCAAGCTATGCCTGCCTCTTTGTAGGATACATGAAACAATCCCTCTTGCAAAGCTACACTGGCCCTATTCCCCACCTCTTCCTCCGTTACGTCGATGACTGTATCGGCACTGCCTCGTGCTCCCACGAGGAGCTCGAACAGTTCATCCACTTCACTAACACCTTCTACCCCAACCTTAAGTTCACCTGGACCATCTCCGATACCTCTCTCTCCTTTCTCGACCTCACTGTTTCCATCTCTGGCACCACCTGGAAACCGATATCCATTTCAAGCCTACCAACTCCCACAGCTACCTAGAATACACTTCCTCTCACCCACCTTCCTGCAACAATGCCATCCCCTATTCCCAATTCCTTCGCCTCACCTCCGCTGCATCTGCTCCCGAGATGAGGCATTCGACTCCCAGATGTCCCAGACGTCCTCATTTTTCAAGGATCCCCTCCAGAGAGGAAACACCCTCAACTGTCTCTCTCGTTCTCATTTCCTGCAACTCATTCCTCACACCCACCCCCTCCCCGCAATAACAACCAAAACAGAATCCCCCTCGTCCTCACGTACCATCCCACCAACCTCCGGATCCAACGCATCATCCTCCGGTACTTCCGCCATCTGCAATCTGACCTCACTACCAAAGACATTTTTCCGTCCCCACCCTTATCTACCTTCTGGAGAGACCGCTCTTTCCGTGAGTCCCTTGTCGCGAACCATTTCAACTCCCCCTCCCACTCCTTGGACGACATGTCCATCCTGGGCCTCCTCCAGTGCAACAATGATGCCACCCGAAGGTTGCAGGAACAGCAATTCATATTTCGCTTGGGAACCCTGCAGCCCAATGGTATCAATGTGGACTTGACAAGCTTCAAAATCGCCCTGCCCCCAACCACATCCCAAAACCAGCCCAGCTCGTCCCCGCCTCCTTGACTTGTCTGTCTTTTCTCCCACCTATCCCCTCCTCCCACCTCAAGCCCCACTCCCACCTCTTATCTACCAGCCTCATCCCACCTCCTTGACCTGTCTGTCCTCCCTGGACTGACCTATCTCCACCCTAACTCCCCACCGACACTCACCTTACTGGCTCCATCCCCGCCTCTTTGACCTGTCTGTCTCCGCTCCACCTATCTTCTCCTTTTTCCATCTTCCATCCGCCTCCCCCTCTCTCCCTATTTATTTCAGAATCCCCTTCTCCTCCCCCATTTCTGAAGAAGGGTCCAGACCCGAAACGTCAGCTTTCCTGCTCCTGTAATGCTGCTTGGCCTGTTGTGTTCATCCAGCTCCATACCTTGTTATCTCAGACTCTCCAGCATCGGCAGTTTCTATTATCTCTGCAGACAAATATAGACAGGTTGAGTGAGTAGACAAACATCCGGCAAGTGGAGAATAATGCAGGAAAATGTGAAGTTGTTCACTTTGGCAGGAAGAATTAAATGCAATGTATTACTTAATTAGAGAATGACTACAGAATTCTGAGCTGCAGAGGAAGCTAGGTCATTCTGAAAAATTAGTATGCACGTACAGCAAGTAACAAAAAGCCTAATGGAAGTCTAACCTTTCTAACAAGAGGTGTTGACTGTAAAAATAAAGATGTTCTGTTTCTATTATACGTTACATTGGTCAGACCACACCTCAAATACTGTGTTTAATTTTGGTGTCCTTATTTAAAGAAGGGTGTAAGTACATTGACACCTGGAATAACAAACTTGTCTTATGAGGAAAGGTTGGACAGACAGGGTTTGTTTTCACTGGAGTTTGGAAGATTGAAGGGTGACTTGACTGAACTCCAAAAGGACATAGACAAGTTGGTGAAGTGGGCGGATGTGTTACTAATAGCGGTTAATGTAGAGAAATGTGATGTGACACATTTTGCTAGGAAGAACATTGAAAGACAATATAAACTAAAGGGTACAAATCTAAAGGGAGTGTTGAAGCAGGTAGACCTAAGTGTACATGGACACAGATTACTGAAGTGGTAGGACAGGTTTAGAAAGCAATTTATGAAACATTCTCAGCGTTATGAATAGGATAATAGATTAAAAGAAGAAGGAAGTGATATTGAATTTAAGTTAGACCTCACATGGAATATTGTGAACAGTTCTGGGCATCACATTACAGGAAGAGTATAAATGCATTGAAAACAGTGCAGAAATGAAGTATAAAAATGTTTCCAGGGATTAGGAACTTAAGTTATGAGGACAGACTAACGAAGTGGGTCCTGTTCTCCTTGGAAAGAAGTAGGCTAAGAGGAGATCTGATAGTGGTTTACAAAATTATGAGGGGGCTGGATAGAGTAGATAGAGACACAGATATAAAGTGAGATAACAAGCATGGGGCTGGATGAACACAGCAGGTCAAGCAGCATCATAGGAGCAGGAAAACTTGACGTTTCGGGCCTAAACCCTTCATCAGAAATGGGGGAGGGGAAGAGGGTTCTGAAATAAATAGGGAGAGGGGG
>JAHRHZ010000066.1:4401805-4437187 GCA_024137785.1 Ginglymostoma cirratum
GAACTGTTCGAGCTCCTCGTGGGAGCACGAGGCGGCGCCGATGCAGTCATCAATGTAACGAAGGAAGAGGTGTGGTTTAGGGCCAGTGTAGGTGATTTTATAAGTATAAAGTGATTTTATTGCCACAGTGAGCAGTTAGGCTATCGAATGCGTTGCCTGGAAGTGTGGTAGTTCAAATGAGGCATTCATGAGGATATTGGATGATTGATGGGATAGAAATAATGCAGGAGGGTGAAAGGAAAAGCAGCAGATTGGCTGTAGGTAATTAAGCCTATTTGAAGAGCTGGTGGAAACATGGAAGGCTGAATGGCCTCTTTCTGTACCATAACACTTCAGTGAATCAGTAAAATGCATAAGATCCTGAATTTTTCCTCTTGACAAAGTGGACATTGAAAGGATATTTCCTGTTTTTGATGCATCCAAAACTAAAAAGCTCTGTTATAAAATGAGGGGTTACCCTTCAGCGATGGTGATTTTTTTTCTCTCAGAGACTCGTGCAACTTTGGAATGCCCTGCTTCAGAAGCCATCAAAGGCAGGGTCATTGAATATTTTTAATGTAGAGGTAGTTAGACTCTTGCAAAGCAATGGAATTAAAGACTACATGGGAATGTGGAACTCAAACACTAACAGATTAGCAAAAAATCTTAAAGAAAGGCAGATCAGGCTTGAAGGGCCAAATGACCTCCTTCTGCTCATACTTTATACGTTTGTATAGCAAATTGTCACATTCCAGTTCCCTAAAGCTGAGAATTGGAACTTCAGGTGGAGTTGTGGCTTAAGCTGATGAATACATGCTAAGAAATGAGGACATTAATGGTGTACTGCTGCGATGGGTTAATCTTAACATGACTAGGGCATTTGATTAAGTTAATTAAGTGCAGCTTGAATGATTCCCAGTTGGAGGTCAATGTGTTTGTTTTAGGCTCCCTTAGAGAGCATAAGATGTCATTCATTATTGAAATGACTATTGTCTGGCATTACAGCTCTTTGCACAAGTATTTAATTAAGTATTCATTCCATTCAGTTTGTAAAAAGCAAACTCTTTGAAATCATAATCATATTTCTCAAAGATGACTAATGTGATAAAAAGACAATCTGCCCTCATTTTAACTTACATTTATGTCCTAATAATAATTATAATGACTGCCTTAAGATAGTCTGCTACAATTGCCCTTTATTATAAATGAAAGATCTTTTTGTTTGCTGAAACCTTGTCTGTCTTCACATCTGAGCCTACTCAAGCACCAATGAGGAGACAGATTCGATGAAAGTAGACTCCTTTGAATGAAATACCCTGTCACTCAGTTACATTAACTCGCTCTGGAATCATATCATGGATTTTCTGTTGAACCATTTGAAAAAAAAGCTCATCAGAATTATCATGAGTTAATTTCTATCTATTTATTGCATGGTCAAAATGTCATGGAAGATAATCAGCACTTTCATTTTGTTCTTCATATTTCATTAAATTTCTTGAAATACCTAGAAAAGCAGTTCACCAGGTTTGCAATTGTTGATGTTGCCAGTGCATGATGATGCACTTATACCACCAACTTCCATATGACTGGTATAAATGCCCTGATGGGACATCTATCTAGAATCTCAATCTCAGGGATACCAAATATCCACTGCAGTTTGAACAGATCCCCTGGGGCAACAAGCTAACTTTACATCTATGGAATGAAATCTTATGTCTTTCCAAAATAATTGTGGGTTGTGACCAGCTCCTGGCTCCTGACCCCTGTGGTTGTGAACAATTTATCTGCTAGTATGACCTCCTGGGGAAAATGCTCTTAATTGGTCACCTCTGCAAATTCCCTATCAAATTAAGGATGGCAGTGGTTTCTGAGGTTGCAGGTTCTAACTAGAAGCAGTCATATCATTCTGTCTGATAGCCACAAATCTAGAAATTAATATTCAAACACAGTCACTTGGTTGAGCTAACTTTCCTTCTTACTATTCTTTCGACAGCATTGAAATTTTCAGCCAAGCAGTACCAATTTCATTGTCATCCCACATTTCAATCATATCTACTTTGTACCTTGCTTTCTAAAATGAAGTTGAGCTCCCTGAACTTTTTCTGATGTGTCACTGGTATTTCATTTATGTTCTTTCATACGTTTTCACTCCTCATTAAATAATTCCTATACGTTGCCTACTTACTTTGTTCACTTTTGCTATTTGTACAAAGTTGCCTTTAGTTTTCTGATGCTGTAATTTCATCTATCAGTCTATTGTTTCTCGGTTGGGTCAGTGCTTCCTGAATTATGCCATTAACTTATTGTGAATCTTTTGGAATAGAAATGAACCCAATCCTGTGCTATTCAGGAACTAAAACAGAAGTTGCTGGAAAAGCTCAGCAGGTCTGGCAGCATCTGTGAAGAAAAAAAATCAGAGTTAACATTTCGGGTCCAGTGACCCTTCCTCAGAACTGATGGTAGCTAGGATTATCAGTTCTGAGGAAGGGTCACTGGACCTGAAACGTTAACACTGATTTTTTTTCTTCTCAGATGTTGCCAGACCTGTTGAGCTTTTACAGCAACTTTTGTCTTTCTTCCTGATTTACGGCATCCACAGTTCCTGTGATATTCAGGCTAGAATAATTAAAATAATTCAAAAGTTTAGTCATAGGATATGGGTGTTGCTGGCTGTGTCAGCATTTATTATCATCCCTAGCTGCCCTTCAGAAGGTCATGGTGAGCTACTTTCTTGAGCCGCTGCCGTTGTTGTGCTGTAGGTAACTCCTTAATGTTGTTAAAGAGGGAGTTCCAGGATTTTGACCTAATGACAGTTAGAGAATGGCGATAACAACAGGCTTTGTTCCCATGCATCAGCTGTCTTTGTCCTTATAGATGATGGTGGTTGTAAGCCTAAAAAACCTTGGTAAATTTCTGCAATTCATCTTGTAGATAGTACACACTGCTGCTACCTGTGTCAGTGGTGGAAGGAGTGAATGTTGGGGATGTGGTGTCAATCAAGCAGGTTAATTTGCTCTGGCTGGTGTCAAGCTTCTTGAGTGCTGTTGGGGCTGCACTCATCCAGGCAAGTGGGGAATATTCCATCACGTTCTTGAGTTGTACCTTGTTGATGGTGGACAGACTTTGTGGAGTCAGTAGGTAAGTTACCCGCTGTAGGATCACCAGCACCTGACCAGCTCTTGTAGCCATTGTGTTTATATTTTAGTCCAGTTCAGTTTCTGGTTGATTGTAACCTCCAGGATGTTGGTATTGGGGAATTCGGTGACGGTAATGGTATTGAATGTCAAGGGGTAATGGTTAGATTGTCTTTTATCTGAAATGATAATTGTCTGGCATTGGTGTGGTGTGAATGTTACTTGCCACATTTCAGCCCCAGACTGGATATTGACTGGGTCTTGTTGCATTTGGACATGGATTACTTCAGTATCTGAGGAGTCACAAATAGTGCTGAATGTTATGCAATCATTAGCAAACATCCCCATTTCTGTCCTTATGAGGGGGAAAAATCATTGATCAGGCAGCTGAAGATGGTTTGGCCTGAGGAACACAGATATCCAACAACCACAACCATCTTCCTTTGTGCCAGGAATAATTCAAACCAGCAGAGAGCTTTCCCCCAATTCCTTGGTCAAATATCATCAATGAAAACTAATAATGTATATTGACTATTTACATTATGTACAGGGAAGGTATAAGCAGAATATCTCTAGAACTTTTCACTCCTGTGTTCAAGTTCCTTGTGATTCGCTATTGATCAAGACAGATAAAAGGATACTTTTGGCTTCCTATAAAGCATGTTCTTGAATGACTTCTAGAGATGTTCTTTGGGCCTGCAACCATTTTAATGAAAATTAACAATATTTAATAACTATATGCACTATGTACAGGTGAGACAGCTCAAGAACCTTCCACTCTCAGCCTCAAGTTCCACGTGATCTGCTGTCATCTGATACTGCAATTTAATGCTAAGCATGCAGCTATTAATTCCAATATGCCACACGTCCCCACCACAAATTATTTATATTTTCATCATAATCTCTAAGCCCCTTTCACCAAAAGTTGTCAGTCTCCAGCAATATGCTGGGTATGATTTGAGGAAGTGAGGGATGTACGTGTTCTATATTTTCTCCTTGATATGTAAAGACATTTGCAGACTTAGATACTTGCTTCCCCGAACAGTTGTTACATGGGCTGTAATATCAATGACAACTTGAAGGCGAAAGGAGAGAAAATTGATCAAAGAGGGCCTGATCCAAGAGACAAATCTTCAGGAACTGAACCATCAAACACCACAAAGAGGATGACAAAAAAAAAGCTGCAATTCTCATTTTCTTCTTCTGCTTTTCCCTTTTCTCCTTTGCACACTGGGGAAAGGTTAAAGCATCAGCTTTAAAAAAAAATGAATCAACTTCAGCGAGAAGAACTTCACAGCTGTATCATTCACTGCAGCTGCAACAATGAAAGAATTATTCAAACATCTCATCTAGAAACACACCGGGTCAACAAAAGGAAGAACAAAGACTATTTGAAAGACTATTCTGAAGTCAAAGAATTGATGAGTTCCCTGTAAACCCCAAGGTGAGAATTTCTCTTTCTGTAGATAAAATCAGAATTAGAATTAGAATTAGGTTTACCATCACAGAAGTAAAGCAATACAATGAAAAGTTTACAATGTCGCCCCTCACGGCGCCATAGTAGATACAAAGTACCTAAGTACAAATCTTAGATACAAATCGAGAAATAAAAAAATACAAGTTACATTACCTTACAATGATCCGTAGTATAAATTATAAATTTAAAAGGATAAGCATTACAGTCGGATAAACAGATCACTGATGTACATTACATTGCAGTAGATCAATGCAAGCGGGTTCACCATGTTAGTGGTACAGCTTCCATACTCTCTTCAGCTTAAGGCTTCTGGTCTGCAGACAATGATAACCTGAAACTCCAGCAAAAAGTAGGATTTCACAATTATCAACATTATAGTAAAGTTGAAGATGGAAGTACGTTAGACCATGCTGGACACATACATCTTGATTGGGATTTATTGCAAGTTTCTCAGTAGTGTTCAAAACCGGAGCTTTGATTAATATTGATATCAGGCATTTCCTCCACAATAGCTATCTTGGCAATAGGAAGGGAATTTAGTTTTGGAATATATATATTTTCTAAATTCAGTTGCTTGATATGGTCACTACTGTTCAGCCAGCAGTTATTGCCCATCTATAGTTGCCCTTGAGACGGTGGTGGTGCGCTGCCTTCTTAAACTGTCGCAGTCCACGTGCTGTAGGTAGATCCACAATGCTGTTAGGGAGGGAATTCCGGGACATAAACACTATACATGATACTATACTTACTCTATGGCCAGTGATATCCTTTTAATTTCTTTGGATGTGGTACAACACTTACACTCCTCTAATGCAGTATACTTTTTCTCTTTCATTGCACCATTTCTAATGTGTGAATGACACTCCGTTGCTTGATAGTGCTGTGTGACACCTGATGGACCATTTATGTGCAGTGTTCAGGTTATTTAGGAGTTTCTATATTGGATTGGAGTTTCCATTTCTGCTGAAAGAGAAAATTAAGGTCTAGCATGTCAACAAGTAGCTGTGATCTTTATCTTTGGTGCATCTTCCTTTGCACCTAGTCTTACATCAAAGACCAATAAAAGATCCTCAATATCCTGCTGTGGTCCAAGGTGCTAAGGTTTTTTTGTGCCTACCCTATTCCTTATTCCAATCCTTTTTAAAGGATTGAAGGTTTAAAATACTGCACTTTTAATTGTGAAAATATCTTAGGAAGAGATGGCGAAGATTAAATTGAAGCTGAATCGTCAATGGTTGGAGAAACTTAAGCCTCAACCACGATGTCATATTGGAAAGATTGGATATGCCTTTATTTGTGTCCAAATTAAAATTAGTTTTCTTGCCATTTATTATGACATCTGTGTTCCAGAAATCATCTTGCTGTTCTGTTGCTTCTCGCAAGAATACATCCTGCTCTTCAGTATTGTTCACTTCTTGGACACTTGCAGATTGGCATAGACTGTTTTTAACTTTAAGATAGGCCCCCCTGCAGTATGCAAGACGTTCAGCATTAATGATTTGCAAACTTTGTGCCAAAGGAGTTTTTTCACTGTCCAATGCAGACGTGGAGCAAACATATCATGTCGTCCTGCACTGTTTTTTGGTAGGCATCTTAGGTACGCCACTACTTTCTCATTGGCTGGCTTTTGAGTATCCTGTCAAAACTTACATGGTTTCTAATTGTTATTGCTGTGCTGGTTATGCATTAGACCAGACAACCTTGAACTGATTTCTGGGTGAATCTGGAGTCAATGTGATAACTGTTGTAGGGGCAGTGCCTGTTCACTTCATAATATAATCACATTAAATTTTACTTGTTGTGTACCTGTCCATTCTTATCTGTCTCTGCTCCTTTAGAAGGAATCTGTATCCCTTGGAAGATCCCATCATATAACTATATATATTCCAACTCCTCAAACCCAAATATATGCCTGTATAAACAACTCCTCAAATCCCATTATATACCCAGAGATACTGAAGTGATTGTAACAAAGTCAGCAAGGTGGATCTCATTGAATATGAGTTCCCTGATTGTGGCTGTTAGTCTGGTCCAATCAGGGAGCCCCGGCTGACAGATAAAAACAAGAGTGTCAGATATCCTGTTCACTTCAAGAGCTGTTGCTGAGGGAGCTGGATCAGTGTCAAGGACTTTCCATCTGTAAATAAAGGGTAACTTCGTGACAGGATACTGACCTACATGGATTTTTTTTTCACATACAATTATTCAAATCTCATTATACATCCATATAGAACTCAACTCCTCAAAACTACATTATTTATCCATATGTATGTCAACAACTCAAACATCACTACATACCCATATATATGCCTACTCCCCAGACAACACTATATACCTTTGTACATCAATTCCTCAAACCCACTAGATACATATATACGTATATACCAATTCCTCAAATCACAAAAACGAAAATATATGTCCACTCTTCAAACTGGAATATGTATCCATATACATTAAGCACAAAGGGACTTAGGAGTCTGAATTCAGGATTCTCTTAAGGTTAACATGTATGTTCAGTTGGGAGTTTAAAAGGCAAATGCAATATTGGCATTCATTGCGAGAGGGCTAGAATACAAGAGCACGGAAGCGCAGCTGTGTCTGTATAAGCGTTTGGTCAGATTTGGAATACTGTGAGCAGTTTTTGGCCCTGTAACTAAGGAAGGATATGCTGGCCTTGGATGGGATTCAGAGGAGGTTTACAAGAATGATCCCAGGGATGGAGGGTTTGTTATATGAGGAGTGGTTGAGGACTCATAATGATAATGATAATGCTTGACAGTGATAACATATTTTAATACATAAATTAAGATGTATTTTCATGAAGGAATTTTCAACACCTTGAATGCTACGACTTTAAAGAATGAATGTGAATCAGGATTTCTTGTGCCTTTAAATGGGAAAAAAGCTTAAATATTCATTTCTCACAATACTGAAAATGTAATTGTCATCCATTTCTCACACATACTTGACACACGCATACAAAAGATGATTTCTCAAGAGAGAAGGCACTTAATTTAATTAAAGGTGAAAGAAACAGCTGACCTCTAATCTGTCTTCAGGACGGTAGTTGAAATATTGCAGGCCTAAAGAATGCTGTCTTGATGCCCTGAAGAAACAGGAAGGTCAGAGATATCTGGTGATGAATTTGCATTGACTCACCCCAAACAACAACCGCTCGTATTTACAATTCCACTTTGAACTTGCTGACTTCAGTCTGGTTCTCACTTGTATTATCAAATTGACATCTGTCAGTTGCAAGTGTTTTCTGCCTCAGCACCAGGGAGGCCTGGTAAACACTCTGGGTTCTGGGTTTGAATTCCACCATGGCAAATGGTGGAATTTGAATTTTAAAATGTCTAAAATTGAAAAGTTTAATGATGATAATGAAATGGTTGTCATTAAAAAATAAACATTCGCTAATGTCGTTATGGGAAGGAATCCACAATATGGGCTCTGTGGATTGAATCTTGTGATATTTTGGTTAAGTGTCAATTCTGTCCTAAGCTAGGCCAATTCTCCCTCTTGCTATAGGTATAAAAACGTGCCACGCACTGGATATCCAAGCATAGGCTAGTGTCCCTGTCTCCTGTGCAATCTATAAAGCTCAGAGGAATACCCAGTCAAGGGTTGGCATTTCAGGGTTGCCCTTCACTGGCAATGTAATAGCGCAGCATATGCACATACACATTTTGCTCATAGGACAGAGTGGGCACAGCTGACACCTCCTCAAACATGCAGCACCACTTCTTGCCCTAGTTTAATCACCAGACCACATATCTTACCTATTCTGAGCCACATACTACCCTACTACCCTTTCTGTTACCACTGCTTTGTCCACAGGGCTAACTGCAGAACAACATCTTGTCATTACACACATCCCATTACATACCCCCTGTTGTTAGTCACTAACAGTCCCCTTAAACAACTATTCACCCTCCCAGCCTGATCGTTAGCAACTCCTTTGTCTGTCCAGAGATAAAAGGTACTGCAGATGCTGGAGAATCCGAGATAACAAGCATGGGGCTGGATGAACACAGCAGGTCAAGCAGCATCATAGGAGCAGGAAAACTTGACGTTTCGGGCCTAAACCCTTCATCAGAAAACCTTTGTCTGTCCAACTGTCTTTCTCTCTCTTTGGGCTCTATCCTGTCGTTTACTCCCTACCCCACCCACCTCCCTATTTTCTGCATATAAACTGACGTTTTCCCAGCCACTATCAGTTCTGAGGAAGGATCACCGGACCCAGAACTTTAACTCTGTTTTCTCCTCCACAGATGCTGCCAGACCTGCTGAGCTTTTCCAGCAACTTTGTTTTTGTTCCTGATTTACAGCATCCGCAGTTCTTTTGGTTTTTATTTAGTATTTAATTCACTAACACATCTCTTCCAGGCATGCCCACCTTGAAGGAGTTCTGCTCTTCTCTCCGACGGGATTTCCGTTCCAATCTCTCTTCTTTAATTTCACTGTCAGTCCTGGTGTTTGACCAAGAATTTGCGAAAACTGGTTTCCACAGCCATTTCACATTCCCCAGTGACTGCCTCTGGCTCAGAATCATCCCACGTGGATTCCAACTGAATTTTCATCCCTCTTGCTTTGAATCCTTCCAGGATCACAGATATCTCCATGGTGTTCAATGTTCCACGGACAGCTGCTCTCGCCGCATCCTGAGATCCACGCTCAGTGCCATATGGCGCCACATGCACACTCTCAAACTCTCTCTCCAACAGCAGCGCAATGTGCTGGCTCAGGGCTGCGCCACTCCACAGTTCCACCCCACCATGGCACATCAGGCCATTGTATCTACTATGGTAACTGATCTCATTTCATCTCCCCTCTCTCTGCTTCCAAGCTAATAATCCCCCAACCCTGTACAGCTCGTTTCTGCCTCCTGCCAAAAATCCACAAATAGGACTGTCCAGGCAGACCCATTGTTTCAGCCTGCTCCTGCCCCACAGAACTCATCTCTTCCTACCTTGACTCAGTCCTCTCCCCCGGTCCAATCTTTACCCACTTACATCCATGATTCATCTGACGCCTTACGCTGATTTCAAAACTTCCAGTTTACCAGCTCCAGCCACCTCCTCTTTACCATGGATGTGCAATCCCTTTACACATCCATTCCCCACCAGGAGGGTGTTCGGGGTCTCTGCTTTTTTCTTGGGCATGACCTGAACCATCCCCACCCACCACCACTCTCCTCCACTTGGCTGAGCTTGTCCTCACGCTCACCAACTTCTCTTTCAACTCCTCTCATTTTCTTCAGGTAAGAGGGGTTGCTATGGGTACCCGCATGGGCCCTGGTTATGCCTGTCTTTTTCGTGGGGTACGCGAAAATTCCTTGTTCCATTCCTGTTCCACCCACAACTCTTTCTCCGATATATGAATGATACCATTGGTGCTGCTTCCCTCTCTTGTCTGGAATTGGAAAACTTCATCAATTTTGCCTCCAATTTCCACCCTGCCCTCACTTTTACCTGGTCTATCTCTATCTCTGACTCCTCCCTTCTCTTCCTCGACATTTCTGTTTCCATTTCTGGGGGTACACTGGCCACTAATATCCATTACAAACCCACTGACTCCCACAGCTACCTGGACTATACATCCTTACACCAGACTTCCTGTAAAGACTCCATCCTATTCTCTCAGTTCCTCCATCTCTATCGCATATGTTCAGATGAGGCCAACTTCGACAAGGGAGCCTCCGACGTGTCCACCTTCTTCCTCAACCGAGGTTTCCCCAGCTCCGTTGTTGACAGGGCCCTCAACCAGGTCCAACTGATCTCCCGCACTTCCGCCCTCACCGCTTCTCTTCTCTCCCGCAACAGCGATAGGGTTCCCCTTATCCTCATCTACCATCCCACCAGCATCCACATCCAGAAGATCATCAGACGCCATTTTCACCACCGCCAGCAAGATGCCACCACCAGACGCATATTCCCCTCCCCTCCCTTGTCCGCCTTCCACAGGGACCGTTCCGGGACACCCTGGTCCACACTTCCTTCACCCCCAACAACTCCCCACAGCCCTATGGCACCTTCCCCTGTAACCGGCGAAGGTGCAACACCTGCGCATTTACCTTCTCCCTCCCCAGTATCCAAGGGTCCAAACATACCTTCCAGGTGAAGCAACTTCACCTGCACTTCCAAGAATCTAGTCTACTGCATTCGCTGCTCACAGTGTGGTCTCCTCTATATTGGGGAAATGAAGCATAGACTCAGCGACCGCTTTGCAGAACATCTACATTCTGCTTGCAAAAAAGACCCTGAACTACCTGTTGCCTGTCATTGCAATGCACCATCCTGCTCCCTGTCCAAGATCTCTGTCTCTGTCTTGCTACAGAGTTCCAGTGAAGCCCAATGCAAGCTGGGGGAACAACACCTCATTTTCCACTTGGGGACCCTACAGCCCTCCGGACTCAATATTGAGTTCAATAATTTTAGGGCCTAAAATCTCCCATGTCCCAGCGCCCCACCCCACTCGCCAGGCCTTGTTACCACATAGCCTGCCATTACACACCCACTGTTGTTAGTCACTAACAGTCCCCATTAACAACTATTCACCCTCGCAGCCTGATCGTTAGCAACTCCTTTATCTGTCCAACTGTCTTTCTCTCTCTTTGGGCTCTATGTTATCGTTTACTCCCTACCCCACCCACTTTGAGCAACTTTGTTTTTGTTCCTGATTTACAGCATCCACAGTTCTTTTGGTTTTTAACATTTTATCATTGTCCAGTGGAGGACTATCAAGAAAGCATTCAGGCAATTCCAAAGATAAACAAAAAAAAAACAAAGTTGCAGGAAAAGCTCAGCAGGTCCGGTAGCATCTGTGAAAGAAGAAACAGAGTTGACTTTTTGGGTCCGGTGACCCTTCCTTAGAACAATTCCTGATTTATAGCATCTGCAGTTCTTTCGGTTTTTATTCCAAAGATGAACGATTATTTAGATTCTTCAAAAGCAAATGGAAACAAAATTAATAGAAGCTGCAGTTTACCCCACAATGCAAAACAAATGCTGGCCTGCAGACAATGACTATAAGGGGTTAAAATTTAAACCTATCACTAGCTTCAGTTTAGGCAACCACTTCCCTCTGTCCTGTCTATGTACTGTTATCCCCATGTAGTAAAGTGAGGTTCATACTCATCTGAGTGAACATTGACATGTTTTATTGAACATAATTCTGTCCATAAGATGGTAATGGAGAACCACCTTATCTGAGGTCCTACAGACCCAGGCTGCAGTTCCAAGTGATCTGTAGACATTGTGAAATAGTTCCCTTTTCACATGCTTCGTAGCTATACTTAGACTAAAGGCATAATAGCTTTTACCCACTACTACAAGTATTGACATTGCCTGGGATTCCCCTTCTCAGCTATAACCTGGCTGCCGCCACCATCATTTATATGAACAAATTTTAATCTCTTCAAAGGCCATTTCTAGAAAGTAGGCTCCTTATGCCACACCACCATCACCCCGAACACTCCATGCTATGTGAGCAACACCCAGGGATACAAGCCTTCTGATTGGGCCTGCAGCTTAAGGTCTAGGCCCGAAACGTCAAGTTTTCCTGCTCCTGTGATGCTGCTTGACCTGCTGTGTTCATCCAGCCCCATGCTTGTTATCTTGGATTCTCCAGCATCTGCAGTACCTTTTATCCCAGCTTCAGGATCTGCTCACTGCTCCTAATTAGAAAGTAAGCCTGGGGCTGGCCTCTTAATTGACTGCCTCTGGAAGACCTCTCCCAGGCAGGATCCGTGACAACCAGTGCCATATTCGGAGCCAGAAATATTTTCAAATCTTCATTACTTACTAAAATTAAATAGCCCCTGTCGGTCTTTAAATGGAGCTTCATCAATGGTTCCGGTTCACTGTTATTGCTGGGAAAGCAGATGGTTGGAACCGGGAGGTAGAAGAACGATGCTTCGACCCCTCTCACACACCATTCTCAGAAGGTGAGACGTGCTAAAATCCCGATCTCCAACACAGTGTAGAAGAAAAGCTAATTTTGTCCGTTATGTAACCTGCTAATTGGCATTAGGTTGTAATAACTCGTCTGCACTGCCTGTGCTTCTCAGCTCTGTTAGATACTGGCAAAGGAAAATTTATTTCAAATGTCAGGCTCCGGCTAGGCTCTGCAGTAAGTAATTGCTGTCTTTATATTCATGTACATCTCATTGCCCTACAGCAGGCAGTCCATGCTGTCAGGAAGGACATCTAATCGCTGCATGGAAGAATACAGAAATTAAGGAACCCTGGGTGAGGCATCCATTAATGAGCTTTATATTGAATAACCACTGAACATTACTGTGCCCTATGTAGTTGGCATTCGGAAATACTACATTCTTATTATGGAACGGTGCTGAATAGCCATTGGGTCCAATCTTTGCTCATTTAAAAGCACAAGGTCAGCAATAAACCTTATCTGTCTGATTTAAACATGCAACTCAAGGAGAAAAGTGAATCACATTTAAAAACACTCCTGTGGAACAGGGCTGATAAAAGATTGCTTTGGATACCGTTCAAGAATAGAGAACATCCTTCAAGCAAATATTTAGACACTTCTGCAATCATAATCAGCTATTCAGTGACACTTTAGTGAGACTAATAGATCTCCTGTGGTGATGGCCATAGCAGGTAAGTCCATTCATTATATATAATCATTTTCCCTTCTTTGTAGCGTATCCCCAATGTATATCAAAGATGGTGTTGTTGCAAGAATGTTCGTCTCTCTTTCCCTTACAGTTAATCATAGAAGTCAGAAGCCAGATGTGATTAAACCAATTGGTTTCCAGCCACAGAGATGGTTTCAATCAGATTGGATACTCACTGTCAAAGTGCAAAGTCAGTGATGTTTTAAAATCTATACCCTCCTCTGTGGTGGGTTTATTGCAGGGGCATGTTTAATCATGCTGGAGGATGATGAGTGTGGACCTCACAGTCTTCTCACCTCTGCCCTGATTAAGTCTGTGGATGGTTGTTACAATGTCATATGTTTTAATGGTTACTTATCCTAAAGTGAAAGCAAGCTACAGCAGAGTCACATGACTGTGGTAAGCCATAACTCTACAATGTACAAATATATTCAAACATGCCTCTTGTCATTAAAAAAAATTGCATGTACTGCCATTTGCGGTTACGAATTATATACATATCCAATATACATAGATAATAATGAAAATTATCATTCTTAAATAAAAATTGTTTGCTAGTCTGCCCCATTTTCATCAGTTTCAACATATACATTGCATACAGTTGTGCAAGTCATCTAAAGATACGCATGAATGTTATCATTGGTAGTTCATCTGGTACCTGTCTGTCTCTCAGGTGATGGTTCCATCTCTGGGTGTGTCATTCCTGTGGAATGTGCTGTTGCCATGGCAACTGTCATTTCTGATTTATTGCTTTTGTAATGAAGCTCTGGGACTGATGGATAGAATGTACTTTGTGCAATTGAAGATGCTATATCTTCCTCATTAGCTGTCAGTAGTGAACAAACAGCTTCCCTGGTTGTATGCATACATCTGTGGTTCCGATAATACATCTGGTCATTCACAGTTACCAAGTATGATTGAGGAGACAACTCTACACAAGTCCCAAGTTGCCACTTGTGTGGACTCTTGTTGAGAGCATTGAATACATGTATGCTGACTAGTTCTCTGATGCTCAGCCCTGACAATGGTTTGCTCATTTTATCAAAATGAAAATTGACATTCTGGCACTTCATTTTGATATTGTCACTTACTCCCGTTACTGTTATGGCCTCAGTAGTTTTTGTTTTACCATTGGAGGAGTAGTATGGATGCAGTATGGCATTAATTTTTGGACTGGACTGTTTCCACTGCCTTCAGTAGATATGTTTCACCACTTGAGGATTGCTTTGTGCATGTCAACGCTGGATTTGCTTGATTTTTTTTATGATCGCTTTGGGGATTTTTGCGCAAATTCAGCCTTTCTGTTTGCCTGGGCATAGAGAGACAAAGCTCAAGCACTCACAGCAATCATCAGTCAGAAGTGCCAAGTGGATGATCCATCTCAGCCTCCTCCAGTGGTCCCCAACATCACAGATACCAGTCTTCGGCCAATTCAATTCACCTCATATCAAGACACAGCTGGAGTACTGGATATTGAAAAGGCTATGAGCCCTGACAATATTCCAGCGATAGTGTTAGAGATTTGTGCTTCAGAATTTGCCATTATCCAAGCCAAGCTCTTCCAGTGCAGTTACAACACTGGCATCTACCCAACAATGTGGAAAATTGGCCAGGTATGTCCTTGCGGTAATTGGGACCAGGTTGACCTCATTAACTGTGAGGATCTTGACTGGGGTTGTTAACCTGGGCCAATCAGGAAAGCCTTGACTGACTATTATAACCAGGGCAATAGAATCTTCTCAGTTGAGAATTGACTCTGAGTTGGCTGGCTATAGCTGGTGTACCGTGCACTAGTAAATAAAGGGTGACTTGGCGATGGGACCCAGCCTCTGTGCAGTTATTTCAGTTCTGTAAACAAAAAGCAGGACAAATCTAAAACCTAGCCAATTACCATCCCATCAGTCTACTCTCAGTCACTAGTAAAGTGATGGAAGAGGTCAAGCAGAACCTGTTCAGCAATAACTTGTTCAGTGATACCCAGTTTAAGTTCCACCAGGGCCACGTGGCCCCTGACCTCATTACAGCCTTGGTTCAAACATGGTGAATTCCAGAGGTCAGGTGAGATTGACAGCCCTTGATAACAAGGCTGCATTCGACCAAGTGTGGCATCAAGGAGCCCTAATAAAACTGAAATTAACGTGTATCGGAGGCAAACACTTCACTGGTTAGAGTCATAGCTGACACATAGGATGTTAGCCATGGTTGTTGAAAGTCAGTCATCTCAGCATTAGGACACCTCTGCAAGAGTTCTTCAGGGTAGTGTCCTAGGCTCAACCATCTTCAGCTGCTTCATCAATGACCTTCCCTCCATCATAAGAACAGAAGTGGGGATGTTCGCCAATGATTACACAATGTTCAGCACAATTTGCAACTCCTCAGATACTGAGGCAGTCCATATCCAAATGCAACAAAATCTGGACAATATCCAGGCTTGGGTTGACAAGTGACAAGTAACATTCATGTCACACAAATGTTAGGCAATGATCATCTCAAATAAGAGATAATCTCCCTTGATATTCAATGGCATTACAATCACTGAAGACCCCACTATCAACATCTTTGGGGTTACCATTGACCAGAATCTCAACTGAACTCACCACATAAAAGGAATAGCTACAAGAGCAGATCAAAGGCAGGAGTAATCCTGCAGTGAGTAGGTCACTTCCTGACTACCCAAAGTCTATCTATCATCTACAAGGTACAAGTCAGGAGTGTAATGGATTGCTCCCCACATGCCTTGGTCAGTCCAGCTCCAATAACACTCAGGAAGCTTGACACCATCCAGGGCAAAGCAGCCCACTTGATTAGCATTACATTCACAAACATCCGCTCCCTCCACCTCCGAATCTCAGTAGCAACAGTGTGTACTATCTACAAAGTGCACTGCAGAAATTCACCAAAGATCCTTAGTAACACCTCCTCCAAGCCCATGACTACTTACATGGGAACACCACCACCTGCAAGATCCCCCTCAAGCCACTCACCATCTTGGCTTGGAAATATATTGTCGTTCCTTCACCGGAAAAAGTCCTTCAACTCCCTGCCTACTGGTATTATGGGAGGCAGATCACTTCCATCTTATTGAGGGCATTTAGGGACAGGCAATAAATGCTGGCCAGCCAGCAATGCCCACGTCTCATTACTAAATTTTAAAAAAACGATAATGATATGTGATGCTGAATTTCTCAACCTTTTATGATGTGACTAAATTCCTGACTCATGAATTGAAGGTCACAGACAATCCTTACAGTGTCTAGAATGTCATACAACTGAAATGAGCTTTCACACCTTCTACAATCTCACTGATAGTGATGACAACAGTTGTTCAAACTCCCAATAGTCAGAATAGTAGTCAATGACGACGAGATAATATTTCCTGTGGGAGTGAAGGAAGTTTCATTTAGCACTGCACTCCTTGAAGTTATTTTTAATCTTATTATTTATGTTTGGCCAGGATGGTGCTTCTCTTGCCTTTGTCAAAATTAACTTACTTCCTTGATAGCTTGCATGGATGAACTTCAGTACTTTTTTTCATGTCCTTCAGGATAATGACTCAATTTCCTCAGTGCAAAGTGTCATCTTGGACCATCAAATCACCTTTTCACACCCAACACCTACTTATTAAAACTGGTGCATCCATAATAATTTCCAACTATCCTCCTGCAGCATTTCGAGAGTTCTGTATTGTTGCGTAGTTTGTTTGGTGTGAATGAAATACTTATATTTCAGATTCAATGTCTCTGCAGAGCTGATGACTTCCAGAGCGTGTTGAACTGTTGCATCTTTTTGAATCTTCAGAATTTCACAATCTTTCTTAGCATCATTAACTTTCATCTTAGGTAGTGCTCCTAACAGCTGTGTACATCTGTTTTTCCCATTTCTGTGACATGTCTAGATGACTTCTCAGCAAACGAAGTAAGATTTTTATTCCAAATGCTTTAAAGCATGTAGAAGCAGTTTGAAGATGTTTTGACGTGACTTGTGGTTAAACTTCACTATCACTTTGTCTCTCGCAAACAGGTATTGCTTAAAATTTCCACAAGCAAAGGCCAGAACAAGTTGCTCTTTCTCAATCTGGGCACAGCATTGTTCAGTTTGCATTAGTGCCTTGTATGCAAATGTAACCAATTGTCCTTGCTTCATAAGGGTTGCTCCAAATCCTACCTCAACTGGCAGCACCCTTCAAAATGGCTTAATCATTGGGGGTTGCATAATGCACTAGCATTATCATCACTAGTTGTTTGATTTTAGTGAAAGCTGTTTCTTGATCTGTGCCCCAATACCATTGACTATCCTTACCAGTCAGCTTGCATAGATGTTCACACTTTGATGGCAAACTATGCAAGAAATTTAGTAGATAGCTAGGTGTGGAGTTGGATGAACACAGCAGGCCAGGCAGCATCAGAGGAGCAGGGAAGCTGACGTTTCGGGTCTGGACCCTTCTTCAGAAAATGAAGAAGGGTCCAGACCCAAAACATCAGCTTTCCTGCTCCTCTGATGCTGCCTGGCCTGCTGCATTCATCCAGCTCTACACCTTGTTATCTCAGACTCCAGCATCGACAGATCCTACTATCTCTCTTGGTAGATAGTTAATGGATCTAATATATTGTTGCAGTACTTCTGTGCTACAGCTCTTGCCAGATCTATGTACTTGATCTCAGGCTTCTCCAGTTGCATTTCTTGTTCAGCTTTATGTTCACTGAATTAGGCTAATGGCCTATTTCTGCTCCTATGTCCTATGGTCTAAGATTTCTCTAGTAGTCACAGTAGATTCTCATCAAAGTCTGCGATGACTTCCTCCATTGTATCTCCACATCCACAGACTAGCAGATCATCCACAATTGATTTCACTTGGAGAATAGTGCCAACTTTTTCATCCTGTCTGTATCACTACCGCTTTTGAGCAATAGAAATGCTAGTGATAAGTGCTAAGTGGAGGAGAGGGCAAAGTCTAATCTAAAGTCTACCTGTAATACTAAATAGATAAATTTTCTTGTTTTTACGTGCATATTTTATAGTTAAGATAACATAAAACTGAACAAATGAATTGACCTGAATTGCTTTTTTCTGCTTTTTAACCATATCTATGCTATTTATTATTACAAAATGTCTATTTAAATTAAACATGATTCTTTGAGAAACTTTTTCTTTGAACCTTTCTCGAATCTTAAACATTGGTAACTCCCAACAGACATTTTTATTCTTTTTCCTATTCTTTCAGAATAACCAATTGAAACTCATTAACAAACAACAGATAAGTCAATAATGTTTCAAATTGCAAAGTATGATTACAGGGCATTGTTGTCAGCCTGGAGTCAATGACAGCATGCTTGTCTTGCCTCAAGTACCAACCCAGACACTTCAAAAGGCTTGCAACTCAGTTTCATCTCAGTACATTGAGGGAGTGGTCCATTGTTGGAGATGCCGTTTTGGATAAGATGCTAAACTAGGGACACATTGATGCACTCAGTGGACGGAAAAGATTCCCTGGCACTAAAAGCACAGCATGGGAGTAATTCCAGTTTTCTTGCTGATACAACCAACTAAAACATGAAAGAAACAAATTATCTGGGAATATCTACTTGATAGTATTTGTGAACTTTGCTGTGAGCAACTTGGCTGCTGGGTTTTTTTATACATTAAAATAGTGACTACATTGCAAAATCAGTTAATTGGATGCAAAATGGTTCAGGATCTTCTGAGGGTCTGAAAAGTGCAATGTAGATGCACATTCATTTTGTTTTAATACTGTATTTGCCAAGTACAAATAGCTGACTATGTAGTAACTTAGATTAGTGCGTGTGAAAATCATCGAACAAAAAACCCCAAAGTTCCTATTCGCTTTGACAATGTTTCACAAAACAAAAATCCCATTTTCATAATTGTATCTAATTATGGCTTGGTGCAGGTACGAGCTGTCAGGTTTTTTCTCCTTTCAGTGCTATGTAGAAGGAGAGGATAAAGTCTAATAAAGTGCATACTCTTTCAATAGCATGAATAAGCTAATCTGAAGTGCTAGGAGGTTTTACCGAAACACCTAGTTTTAAGATTTACTCTGAGGCTTACATTATTGGAGCCTTCTGCTTCCTCAGCGCTGACTAGATAGAAAAACTTGTTTTTGAAAATGTATAAACACAGATGTTTTCTCATATACTGAGTGCACACCTCTGCCATAGATCCCGTGCAGATCTATCACCCTATTGAACTCTTGAATTACATTTCTGGAATATTTTCCAGACTTTATATATTCTCTAGGCATTCAGTTGCAAGTTGAATGTCAGACACAGTTACGGGCAAAATAACTGGTAAATCTTTTCTCTTGTTGCTATGATATACTGAGTAGATCCATCGTCTGTAGTAATGTTACAATAGGTTTTCTGCTATTTTACGTGACAAAGAGTGTTTGCTTGTTGAGTCTGAATCTCTTGCATTGTCCCCTCCTCAATACTGCAGATTCCATAATTATGGAGTTATTGCTATTTCCAGAAGGCACTGGAAAAGTAATTGCATCTCCATTTGTTTCTTGTTCATGCCGTACCCCAGAGACTTAAGCACATAATCCAGGCTAACATTTCTGAGCAGAACCAAGGGAGTTCTGCACGGTCAGAGATGCTGCCTTTTCATAGAACCATAGAATTCCTATAGTCTGAGAGCAGGCCATTCTACCATCAAGTCCACACTGACCCTCTGACGAGCATCCCATTCAAACACCACCCCCACCACCCCGCCCCGGCTCGACCTTATCCCTGTAACTCTGCATTTCCCGTGGTTCATCCACTTAGCCTGCACATCTCTGGACACTAAGGGCAATTTAGCGTGGCCAATCCACCTAATCTACGCATCTTTAGGCTGTGGAGGGAAACCAGATCACCCAGTGGAAACCCAAACAGAGATGGGGAGAATTTGAAAACTCCACACAGACAGACACCCAAGGAAGGAATCGAACCAAGTCCCTTGGTGCTGTGAGGCCGCAGTGCTAACCACTAACCAACAAGCTGCCCTTTTGAATGAAATACTAATGCCCATCTGATCCCGCAGGTTGACATCAAAGATCTTGTGGCACCAGCTGAAGCAGAACAGAGGAGTTCTCCCAGTTTCCTGGCCAATGTTTATTTCTCAACCAATATTATATGGTCCTTACCTCATTGCCGTGTGTGGGACCTTGCTTTGTGCAATTGCCTGCTCTGTTTCCTATAGTACAACTATTGCAATTTCCCTGGAGACTGATACTTTTAAAAAGAAATTTGAAATTCTAGTTATTAGCTAGAAAGTTAATTAGCTGGCACAACAGATATAATGTTTTAAGATCCTGCAACAGACTATTTGCCCAACATATTTGAGTGGGCAAACAATACTCAAACTGCAAAACAGAATTGTCCTTTTCTGAGGAAGGGTCTAGGCCCAAAACATCAGCTTTCCTGCTCCTCTGATGCTGCTTGGCCTGCTGTGTTCATCCAGCTCTGCACCTTGTTATCTCACCTTGTCCTTTTGTTATTTTTGGCACAACTGAATGAAAACACTATCAGTACACATTTTGCTGTTCTTTATGTAGACATTTGGTATGTCCAAATGCAGCAAGACTTGGACAACATTCAAACTTGGGCTGATAAATGGCAAATAACGCTCACACCATGTTATGCCAAGTAATGACTATCTCCAACAAGAGAGAATCCCATTCCCCATTTACATGCAATGGCATGGCCATCACTGAATACTCCACTATCAACATTTTGAGAATTATCATTGACTAGAAATTGAACTGGAACAGCTATACAAGTATTGGCCGCAAGACCAGGTCAGAGCGTGGGAATTTGGCAACAGTAACTCACTGCATGACTCCTCAAAATCTGTGTATCATCCATTAAGCATAAGTCGAGGAGGTGTGACGGAATGCTCCCCACTTGGCCAGATGAATGCAGTTCCACCAACACTGAAGAAGCTCAGAATGATCCAGGCAGCTGTCATGATTGGCACTCTATCTGACACCTTTGACACTCACTCTCCCACCACCAGTGCACAGTGGCAGGAGTGTTTACCGTGTACCAGATGCACAGCAACAGTTCACTTAGGATGCCTCAGCAGAGATTTTAAAACCCTTGGCGTCTACCACCAGAAGGACTAGGGTGGCAAATACATAGGAACATGACCACCTATGAGCTCCCCTCCAAGCCAGACATGTTCCTGACTTGGAAATAAAACACGTTCCCTTCACTGTAAGGCTAGATGTCTTGATTTGACTGAGGTTTGCTGGTAACTATGACAAGTTTCCTGGCCTTGTGTGTGCACTACATGGCAATTGACGCCAAAGCAACGATTGTCATAGGATCCAGGTAACATAGGGAGCGAGTGCACTGACAAATGATCAGGCTGGAGATGTGGCCTGAGCTCATCCATGAGATGAGTGTCTCTCTGAGCCTTCATGCTGTAATATTACAATAACCATTACCAGTGCAGCCCAAGATGAAGCACAGGAGTTCAGAAGTTCCCTGTAAGTGGATTTGAGATGTGCTATGAGGATTCTTAGGGGTTGGCACATGTCAGATGTTAACGTCTGTAGATGTGGAATGCACGTTGCCAGTGCCCATGGAACATGCCCTGAAACTTTGCCAATGTGAAACATGGAGGTCTGCAGAAGCGTTCAGTGGGCAGAATTCTCCAGATACCCGGTCTGGTTTACATGTCAAGAATCCTCGATGTCTAGCTTCTTTGGCACATTTTGAGTGATGGAAGCTGAGTGAAGCAACTTAGAATGTTAATATGGCATCTAACAATTTAAAATCACCGTTAACTGGCAACTAGCCACTGCCTAGTGAGATAGTTACATTGCTGCTTGGAGAAAGCATAGGAGACGCAGCAAGATACCCCAACATGAAAATAGATCTCACCAGACATCTTGTCTGATTCTACCACAAGTCCCACCATAACCCATGTCACTGAGATCCCATATCAAGCATTTATAAGTCAATCTTCCCATTTACTTCACAGTGGTATATTTTCAAACTATACTTAAAATGCAGCCTTCATTGTACCAAACCATGTATAAACATTCAACCAAAACAAATTAATATCTGAATCATAAGACATTTTGATAATAGCAAAATGTAACTTGGACTGACAGGTTCATTTATTAGATTTGTCTCAGTTCTGCTTTCTTGCCTTCTCAGTGCACCCATCCATCTTTGAGAAATAGAGAGTGAGTCCCACTGGAACTATTTAATTCAGTGGATCATGAAGTAACTTATTCTGTGACTGTTGCGTTGTTATTCTCCCTATAAACTTTGCACAAAGGAAATAATTTTTCAGCCTGCAATGGTATAACCGTGTAAGACTAATTGGGATAGAAACTGGCACTCACTACTCATTTTTGGCATGTTTAAAAGGGACACTGCTCTGATTAATTTAGCTGTGATCTGCGCACAATGAGGAGTTTAATTCTTCGCTTATATGAAATTCAGCGCAAAGAAACGTTGAAAAATACAGATTAATTTGTTTCCAAACAATCAGTTGTTTTGAGCTGAGGTTTTGTGTAGAAAATCTAGGTCCAGCCGTAGTGTGGAACAGAGGCAGAATGGGCACTGAAAATACTGACAGTTAACGTGCTGTTTTCCCACCACTGCACCTACTGCCAGCCATTTGAGGGGAGGCAGATTTGAGCCCCAGCTGGGCTACCCACCTTCTGCCTAGTAAGAGGCCGCAGCCAACTCGGGTCTTCAGGAGCAACTTCAAAATACGAGCATTCTCTTCCATTTTTACACATCTTTTCCATCACCATTATCATCCAATGTCCTGTTGCATGGCTTTGCTCCCATCTGATCTAGCCTATTTACCACGATTCATTTTATCATATTCACACTTACCTTGGACCTCAGTCCCTCCTTTAATATCATTGGAAGTCCCTTCGTACTTTGCTTTGAAGAAGTATCATGGAGCATAAACTGTGAATGCTGTTTATCTGTTCACAGAAATTGCCTGACCCATTAAGTTTCTCCAGCACTTCCTGTTTATATTACAAAAAGGTAGAGACAGGCTAAGTGATCACCTTGAACTTCCCTAAGTGTCCTGTTATTATATCTTTACTAATAACTTCTAACATCTTCCCTGTTACAGGTGTTAATCTAATTGGCCTGTGATTTCCTGTTTTCTGTCTCACTCTATTTCTAAATAAAGGAGTTACATTCATTATTTTCCAATTTAATGGTGCCTTTCCAAAATCATGTCAATTTTGGAAAATTAAAACCAACATGTCAACTATCTCACTTATCACTTCTAAGGCCCTCGGCTGAAGGCGGTCAAGACACAGAGCTAGATTTATAGGTATAATAATCTTTGATAGCATCAGTCCCACTAATGACCATGGTCTCAGTCTCAACCATGGTCATTACATTAACAATCATCACCATCTCCAGTTGCAGCAGGTGTATCTTCCTGTGTCTGGTTCACCCCTGTTCCCTGCAGATATGCTCCACCTTATCCCATAGGACAGAGGGAAGTGTGTCAGTGAGAGCGATGCAATTTGTTTGAGGGATGTGGCTGTCATGGTTGAATAGCTACAGATCTGTGGCTTGCACCAGTACGAAGTGCTTGAGGGTGCGGTAAAATACATCAGGCATATTGAATATTAGTCATGAGATCTGATAAACAGAGATTGTTGGCAGGTCATAATGGACGTGTATTGAAGTGGGCAAACATTTTGCAAATGGAGTACAATGTGGGGAAATGTGAAATTCTGGCAGGAAAAGTTTTTTAAAAAATCATGTTATCTAATTGGTGAGAGATTGCAGAGCTCTGAGATGCAAAAAGATGGGGGTGTACTTTTGAATGAATTCCAGAAGATGAATATGTAGGTGCAGAAAACATAGGGGATTGTCAAAGAATGCAGGAGAATATAGATAGACTGGAGAGTTGGGCGGAGAAGTGGCAGATGGAGTTCAATCCGGGCAAGTGTGAGGTGATGCATTTTGGGAGGTCTAATTCTAGAGCAAACTATACTGTAAATGGAAGAGCTTTGGGAAAAGTTGATGAGCAGAGAGATCTGGGAGTTCAGGTCCATTGTACCCTGAAGGCGGCTGCACAGGTGGATAGAGTGGTCAAGAAGGCATATGGTATGCTTGCCTTCATCGGACGGGGTATTGAGTATAAGAGCTGGCAGGTCATGTTAAAATTGTACAAGACTTTGGTTCGGCCGCATTTAAAATACTGTGTACAGTTCTGGTCGCCACATTACCAAAAGGATGTGGAAGCTTTGGAGAGGGTACAGAGAAGGTTTACGAGGATGTTGCCTGGTATGGAAGGTGCTAGCTATGAAGAGAGATTGAGTAGGTTAGGATTGTTTTCATTAGAAAAAAGGAGATTGAGGGGGGACCTGATTGAGGTCTTCAAAATCATGAAGGGTATAGACAGGGTTGATAGAGATAAGCTTTCTCCCAGGGTGAGGGATTCAATAACGAGGGGTCACGCGTTCAAGGTGAGAGGAGAAAAGTTTAAGGGGGATACACACGGAAAGTACTTTACACAGAGGATGGTAGGTGCCTGGAACGCGTTGCCAGCAGAGGTAGTAGAGGCAGGCACGGTAGATTCATTTAAGGTGCGTCTGGACAGATGCATGAGTAGGTGGGGAGCAGAGGGCTACAGATCCTTAGGAATTGGGCGATAGGTTTAGACAGTGGATTTGGATCGGCACAGGCTTGGAGGGCCGAAGGGCCTGTTCCTGGGCTGTAAGTTTTCTTTGTTCTTTGTTCTTTGTTCAGCAAGTAATTAGGAAAGCTAACGGAATGTTATCATTTATCATGAGGGGAATTGAATAGAAAAGTAGGGATATTATGCTTCAGTTATACAAGGCACTGGCGAGACACACATCTAGAGAATTATGCACAGTATTGGTCATCTTATTTAAGAGAGGACGTAAACGCTTTTGAAGCAGTGAAACACACTGCAGCAACACAGAACTACACCAAGAAGAAGAAGAATACCTCTTCCAAGTGTTCAAGGATAATAGATATCCAAAGAACTGGGTCAGAAGATGCCTACCCAAACAGCATCATAAAGATTCTACATGCCCTGACACACTCATCACACAACCCTACATCAGGAACACGTCGGAACTCACCACAAGACTGCTACGACCGCTGGGCATCAGAGTGGCACACAAGCCCACATCAACCCTATGACGAGTGCTCATCCGAACTAAAGACCCACTCCCCGCCATGGACAGGACCAATGTCATGTACAAGATCCCCTGCAGAGACTGCGAGAAACACTACATCAGACAAACAGGAAGGAAACTAACTACAAGAGGACATGAACACCAACTGGCTACAAAAAGACACGACCAATACTCACTTATCTCAATCCACACGGACAAGGAGAACCACGACTTCGACTGGGACAACACCAAGATCCTGGGACAGACTAGGCAGAGACAAGCATGAGAATTCCTGGAAGCATGGCACTCCACGAAGCAGGCTATTACTAAACACATAGAACTCGACCCCATATACATTCCACTACGAAGGAAAACCGGAAGTGAGGCAATCCATCTCAACGGACCCCAGAGTTTAAAAACCAGGCGGGGAAACACACCGACGCTTCATCAGAGGCTGCACTGATGATGTTACCAAGCATGGTAACGAAACGTCTGCGAAACAACAAACCAGCTCGGCGAGCCAACCAACCTCAACAGAACCAAAAATTATTTAAAAATAAAATGATAAGGCAATTTTGATTTTCTCACAGGAGATCATTCTTCCTGAAAAGATGGTGGAAGCGGAGTCTTTGAATATTTTTAAGGCAGATGAGAATAGATCCTTGGTAAGTAAGGGGGTGAAAGGTTATCAGGAATAGGTGGGAATATAGATTGGTGGTTACAATCGGATTAGCAATGATGTTAGTAAATGGCAAAGAAGGTTTGAGCAGCTGAATAGAATTTTCCTGTTCCTTTGCATGTTAGTTACTGATCCTTCAATGCAGCGGGTTAGACCTCTCATGCTCTGACTGACCATTCAGTTTTGTCTCCATGCCAATTGAAGGGCCACCTCAGTCAAAACATCAATCAGGAAGACATTTATTCCAGGGCAGAAAGAGTCTTAACTCCTGTTTCCAATCTTCACAATGAAAGTTCAATCTTTTGTTTCATAACGATAAAGAAGAGTTCTTCTAGTTTGTAGTAACAACAAGCCTCCCTATTCTTCAGCCTGAAAAAGTCATGTGTTGACATAATTGGTGACAACATTCTTTCAGACACAAAGCCTCAGATGTAAGCGTTTTCACCATTAGTCCACAATTACCATTCTAAAGAACTGAAACAAATCTCTACAGAGAGATTGTATAGTCTGACACAATGGCTGAGTTTTACACTCTCCTGGGCATCAGTGAGCAGCTGGGTGGTTGGAGTGGGCGTGGTACTTAAGGTGGTTGCAATGCCCAGGAATCATTCTCTGTCTCATCCTCTTGCTCCTCACCAACTTTATGCTCAGCAGGGAAGGTACCATAAGACCCACCAGCCTTTGCTTCAGTTGAGGGCCCTTAAGTGGCAAATTAATTCCCAGTGCCAAGTTTGAAGGCCAGCAGCATTCATTGTGCAGAATGCTGGCACTGTTCATTAAGGACCTTCTGAACCTATTGAAGGTTCCCAAGTTCTAAAACCCCTGACCAGTCCATCCGGCCCCCAGCCTCTTACCATCATCTGGGCCTGCCAGCCTGGGCATGGTGATATCTACCATCCTGCACATTATTTTCTCAGTGCCTAGCAATGATCATCACTGAGGCTCATAGTCCCAGAAGCAGCCACCACTCCCAGTGGTATTGCTGGGAACAGAGAGAGAAGGAAAGCGGGAGCCACCGGGCACATGTTTGACTGCTATCTCTAAGAGGAGAAACTGCTACCAGATGGGGGCAGGATGCCCTGTTTGAGCCAACTAATCAACTACCAACTGTGAGTACCAGCCACTGGAGGGGGTGGAGGTTCACCCTATCATTTAGATTGTGAGGGAGGGGGTGGGGAAAGGGGAGGGGCTTCAGGTTAGGAACCAAAAACCGAGTAAAATCCACCCCAAACCTTCTGAGGAAATGTTTTCACCAAACCAATAGGGTGCATCCAGAATGACAGCACGGCTCATAAAGATTTACTTTAAAAATCTGCTAAGTTAAGGTTGGATTGAAACCCAAGGAAAATCAGAGAGCTGCACTGGAACATTCTTCCTTTCAAATGTTTCTGGAGACTCCAATGGCAAAGCTTTGCAGTTGTTAAGAAGTTAGCTTTAGGCAACTACTATCTAAATGCAAGTACGTCAAAGATGAAAACTAATCACTTGTATGCGGCAGAGGATACTGTTTATATTTCAATACGGTGGAACTTTGCCACTCCATGGGGATAGGGAGCAGGTTTACGTACACCAAGGCACTACTATGGCTCACTTTACAGAGCTGCTGGCAGTTTGCAATAGTCGGGCAGCCTGCCTGGAGGCTACCAGAACGGAGGTGACCAAACTGCAAGCTGCTGTCCAGGGTGCTCTGACCCAAAGAATGGGAGGCAAAGGAAGAGAAGGCAGTCTTTGTGAACCCAACAATCCCCACCATCATTTCCTTAACCCCATTTCCCCCAACAAAGTCATGTCCCTCTGATGCTCTACCCCCCATATTTTTCTTGGGTTTTTTTTGTCAGCAATCTGTAAGCTGTCGTTGGCTTCAACAATTATCACCTTGCCCTGTAGTGCTGCTGAAGTTATAGAGCTGTCCGATCATTCAGTCTTCTGATTGGCCTAGCAGCATTGGCAGCCTGGACAGTGGGCCTGCAGTTGGAAAATTGCCAAGTCACGCCCTGTACCTGGGAGTTTAAGCCCCAGACCCTCTTTTCTCTTCAAGTTAAGGGTTCTAGTGCCCAACCACAGTATCCAATCACTGCTGACGTCGCAACATACTTTGTGAAGCCACTGCCTTACACGTCCTCACTAGTTCAATCAGCTTTTACTAAAGGTGCATAGTATCTGTTCACATCAGGTGTCGTCACGAGTAATTGAAGAGTTCACCATAGTCTGGCATCCAGTGAGGTATGACTCCAACAGCATAATTAAGAGATAGTAAAACCTCAGCTGGCTGCCTGCTTCTAATATAAATCTTCCTCATTGCAATAAACTTTTTTGCCCACCTGTGGTAGTGACAGCAGGTCTTTGTTTTCAATGGTACTTCAATCTATAAAAACGATGACAATAACCAGCAAATACATCCAGGATTTATCATGCAGAGACTGTTACTGGGCATCCCTGCAATGAGGGAAAACGCTTGGTACTTCAGCAACTTGCTACTAATAAGGAAAATGAATCATTTCCCATCTTAGGTAAGATAGACTTAAGTCACCACCTTGACCTCTCACTTAAAACCAGCCATTCACAAAGAAGAATCATCCCTGATCCAAGGGATTGCCAATGACAATGCATGAAAATTCCTGTCTCTGCCACCTTCACTCACTGCAAGTTAACAACAATGATCCCTTTGGTTCTCCTCTGGCCTTGGCATATCTTCCTGCTAGGTTGACCTGATGGGAAATTCATGGTGGCTTCTCCATGCATCCCTCTGGTTGACCTAGCTCGGCCTGATGACATGAAATGAGCTGAATACATATTTTAAAAAGGACCAGTCAGCAAATGGGCAGGCTCAATGTAGAGAGGCAACAGATGTCACCAGATTTTAAGTATATCCCTGTCTTCCCCTTGCCTATACCCCATTCTGTCACCCCTTCCTTCCCCAGACCATTAACTTAACAACGAATGAGTGTTGTTCTTTGCATTTAGGTTTTATCGTGCTTACTGTGTATCCAAGATTATTTCAAGTGGAACTACTTCTTGAGTAACAAACTGAAAGAATGTTAAACACTGAAGAACTGAATATCCCATAGATAACCAACCAGGCATCTGAAAAAGGATGGTTTGAGATTAAGATGTATTTGACACTAAAGCGAAGTGTTTTAGTTGATGTAATTCTTAGATTACAATGCTACCTGTGTAGTAGTCAGATACGTACAACTGTCTAAATCTAGTGTTAATCTCATTTAACTTTGCAATTCTTGAGCTCAACCAACATAATTCTATACAATGCCAAATAGCTCATTCTATTTAGTGGTCTATTTCCCACTTCCATCAGAAGATGAAAATCCAGCCCCCGGAATTTAGATTGGTGATGAGTTCTATACCAGCTGGCATTCTGCCGATTCTCACTGAAGTTGTTGCAAAAGATTAGGAAAAGTTTGTGAAAATCTGCTTCCTGAATGTAAAATCTAAGGCAATGGTTTACACTTGCCCTGACACTTTATGCTTAGACTCTGATCCTAATGCACTGCAAAAAAAACATTCACACTGCACAGCTGATGTTTTTGAAAACAGTGGTGCAAGAGATAATAATTGCCAGAATGCAAATTTGCCTTGCAAACAATCAGAAACAGAGCATAGGTGCTAATCAGATATCTTAATATCTCACTTGGTGCATGAACTGAGTTGGAATGTGTTTTAGATAAACCCAAGGGGAAATACATCCAACTTGTATTGATTTAAACTGAATACCAACTCTCTGGGGCTGAATTATAAACAGAATTTTTATAGCCCAAGCCTTCTGGAATAGGGATTCAAGATCTTCGAGTGCTGTGGGCTATGAGTTTTAATTCACAGATCTTGTTTATTTTTGGAGTGTGTGTTTTCACATTTGAGTTTCGAAGTCACACTGCTGAAATGTTTTATTCACCGTGGTCGCAACTTCATGGCTCAGAGCTGTGCAAAAAGTCCTTAGAAAAGCCAAGCACATTTGTGACTGATACCCTGTTTACACAGAAGATCGAACATCGTTTAAAATTTACTGATGTGAACTGAATTAGATCTCCCTCAAGATTTACATTGCATCCTCTCCCAGAAGCAGTACATGTATTAAATGATATCAAATTACAGTCCAATACATGTGCTATGCTGATCTGCAGGGCAGAGAGTAAATTGGCTTTCAGGTTGAGCAGCTATCATGAACCTATTCCTCACAGTAAATAAATTCTAACCTCTTTACAGGTTGAGTTTTAACATAGAAGAGCTGTTAATTTTAACATATTAATTTATGTTTGTTTTGTAGGGAACTGGGGAAGGCTATGATATGAGAAATCATTCCCAGTTAACGTAACAGAAAATGACTCCATTATTCAAACTATTCAGAAGGCAGCAGTTTGCTTGCTAAAGGAACCAGAATGGTGAGAACATCTTTACTTTGCGTATATAGCCAAATTGCATTGACTAGAAACAGTTGCACAATAGATTTAAGGTTACAGATACTCTGAGAGTGGGGGGAATTACATAGCGCCTGCAAGAGTAGGACATGCAGGATATTGGAGTGACTGAAATCTGTGGGAGCCAAAATGTCATTTTCCCAAGGGGCTTAAGTCAGTGGTGTGATTGTGACATGTTGGCTCTTGTAACACCCTGCAATGGGTTTCCCATGGTAATACCTCAGCATCCCATGAGTACTCATTAATTGGGAAGCACACCAAATTTACTCCAACTTTCGACATTAGATCAATGACCCAGAAAACTCATGACTCGCAGTGAATTGAAGATGACGCAGAATTGTTCCATCCTGGGATCTAAGCTGAGGGTTTTGTCTTTGTCTTATTCAGTAGCACAGGAGAAAAAAGTATTCAGAAGTAAAACTATTCAGTAGTAAAAGGGGAAGAAAGGAGAAGGTATGGGTGGAGAGTGTGGTTCTTCAGCCCTCAAGCGGTGCAGAAGTTCGGCTGGCGGAAAGGTAGGGCTTGTACTCAAATCCTTGAGTGACAGCATGACAAGGTGCTAGCAGATTTGGGATGGTGGGAGGGGGGAAATGAAATGAGCCACGCTCCTGAAGTCTGACATTGCAGTGGTCTTTTTCTGCATGTATAAGGAAGGCAGTTGCTCTACATACACCAGATCAACAGTCATGGTTGCATTTGGAGAAGGTCAGGCTCAGCTGCAGTTCACAAATTTAATGTCCATTGACATGGCTGATAACTGTTACTAAGTGGGAGAGCAGGTGCTGTCAGGTACGTTTTATCCCACAGCAGATCAAGTTACAGTGGGAAGAGGCCACAGAAAAGAGGGATGAGTAGTTTTGGGTTTGGAGAACTGTGCAATCCCATCGGCCAACTAAAGCTTCTGTAGAAACGAAGGTCATGTCAACAGTGGTTTTAGCATAATTGCCTGTCTTCTTCACCTAGTACACATCAGATGGTGGAAAAAGAACTCGCAAGAGGAATATTGTAGTCACTCAGCAGGAAAGATCATTCAGTCAGCACAAATATCCTCCAGATGACTGAAAGACAATGTTGGAGATACATTAAGCCCCCTCGGAAGGCAATTACTGAACTGTGTGTGACTCTACACCGAGATCTGCAGCCTGGTGTGACCTCCTACCGGAATCCCCCAAGATAACTGTGGCCCTAAACATCAGAGGCTCATTTCAGGGCTCCATGGGGACTATTTTCCAGGGCCAGATGTCCCTAGCTCCCTTTCATTCAGCAATAACTGCTCAACGTGAACCATGCAAATGTGCTGTAACAAGTTACCCAATGCATGTATGTCAGGCGAGCAAAGATAGTTTGTGCTATCTATATATGTGTGTGAGACATAATAGAATCTCAACACCTCAAGCCTTTGTACTTCTCCTTTTACAGCCACTACTCAATGTTGAAGCTGGACATCATCAGCTGATGAGGTTAGAAAGCCACATAGAACACATGCCAGCTACAGGAGATAGCAAGGACTGCAGATGCTGGAGTCAAGGTCAACACAGTGTGGAGCTGGACGAACACAGCAGGCCAGGCAGCATCAGAGGAACAGGATGCTGCCTGGCCTGCTGTGTTCCTCCAGCTCCATACTGTATTGACATGCCAGTTACACCCACTTGAAATGTGTGCTGTGATTCTGAGTGTTGAGTCTCCGGCTACATAAGCAGAAATGGTTTCCCAACCTGTGCCGCTATGGGGAGCAGCTCTTTTCTTATTAAATTCCACTCTCTGGACTTGCTGTGCTTACAATAAAGAACAATTTCTGAGCAGAAGTTGGAATTCTGAAGCAACTGCTCATCCATTCATAAATTGACCTTCAAACAATGTGCATAAATGAGTGTGGATCTGCCTTTTCATCCAAATCATTTTGTCATTTATACCTACTAGTCGTAGACTTTCCTAAGTGACGGACAGTTATCAGCACAGGCACAGATTCACTGAAGTTCATCAAGTGGATACTGCATCTCTTCTGGCTGGGGGTGGAGGTCACTCCTTATAAAAAGTGATAGTGCATGTAATAATTAGGCCAGAGTGATTTTCTGAACTAGTTTCAGTCGCCTGACAGGGTCAAAGAGGAACTCCCAAATTTTTTTCTTCAGTTGCAGTTGTATTTCTTTCCAGTTTTTAACTGTCCCAAGAGATTACTTAGCTTCAGGTGAGGTAAAGAGCGTGTCTAATGTGGAACATAATTGCATGAGACATGCTATATTTTTCCTGACTGTCACTATTTATTTTGTTTGTCTTTTTTTAAGTTAACAAAAGCAAATCCTGCAGTTTACCCTACCCATGGCAAGAACAAAACAATAGTGTATAGCATCCAGCACCTAATGTAATCAATACTTTCATTTCTTAACAAGCCAAGGCACCCTCCATCAGCAGAGGCACAATGTAAACGTAACAAAGGAGATAAAGGGCATTGTTATACTTCATTAAAGCAAAATTAGCTCTTCAGAACTTACCATTCCATTAGGATTATTGATGGATTGTAGCTGCACACTTCTAAAACAAGTCGAGAATGTTATAAGATAAAAGAGCTATCAGTGGCAACAATGAGAGTTCTGATCAAGGGCAATATTGGTCCTTTCCATGTGTAATAGGCCCTCATATCAAAACATTGTAACGTTAATTGTAAAATGTTGATCAGCTTTCCCGTTTCAACTTTGAATTTATTTGTTTGTCATTTTTAGTTTATTGAGGTCAGTTTCAATGCACTTTAGACTTCACATTTCCTTGATCAGAAAATCTATGTGAAACCATTTCAACCAATCAGATAATTGAGGCAGACAGCAGAATATATCAATAACGTAAACATGCTATATATTCAAGCACATCGAAACTCAAAAATGCCAAATACTTCTTTGTCTGGCATTGTGAACCTTGATCAAAAAACGAAACTGAAATGAAGATTTCAGTAACACTGTCAAAGGACATCAAGTAAAAGATGCATGTGGTTGAAGTTAAAAAAAAAACTATTCCATTCTGGGTCTAGCAGAGAAAGTGTAGTGAAATTGGAACAGATTTCCTTGGCTAGTTGAATAAGTTTACCAGAAAAGTTGATTAACACAGATGGTAGCTATTCATCTCTCAAACTTTTTAACATTTCTTTTGGTTTTGTATCACAGTAGTTTGAAATGAAAGTTAGACAATAACAGAATGTAATGAGTAGAGAATGTTTCTCTACACATAGTTTCATCAACCCTAACCCTCCCCCTCTCTCCCTATTTATTTCAGAACCCTCTTCCCCTCCCCCATTTCTGATGAAGGGTTTAGGCCTGAAACGTCAAGTTTTCCTGCTCCTATGATGCTGCTTGACCTGCTGTGTTCATCCAGCCCCATGCTTGTTATCTCGGATTCTCCAGCATCTGCAGTACCTTTTATCTCTGATATTTCTTCCCCTGTTTTCAGTTATATATTTTATGGATACAATTTTAGGGTCCTGAAAAGAATGCATCTGGTGATCTGTTCTTGTCACTATTTTAGTTTAGATGGAACAGTCAGTGGAAGAAAAAAATGTTTCCTTGTCAAAGTATGGAGTGATATCATTGAATTCCAAAGAAGTTCCATCCACACGTTACATGCCTTCTTCAGCAGCATTAATTGTCCCTTCATAGTAATGAATGGTGTTGATTCCTTTTGCCTATTTTGGTCTCCTTTTCATTTTAATATCCTTTCCATGTTTCATATACATTTTTAAGCAATTGATTCTTGACTGTGCTGAACAGCTTCAACAGGGTTTATTTTTTACTAAATATTAAGAAACAATTCTTATTGCAAACTCCCCACTGATTTAATTTAATGATCTACTGTGAAATTCCTTCAGTGTAGAAATTCATCTCGAAGTATCTGTCATAATATGTATACACTACATCAACAAGCAAGCACTTTTACAAAAATCTAGGCCCTTAGTTCTGGAATTTCTTATCAAATCTATCCACCTTTGACCTGGCTTAAGCCATATTTCATTGACTGAACTTTGTGTCACAATGTTACTATTTCCTTCTCTGGCCTAGTCTCAATACTTGTTTGTAAGAAATATACTTCTGTGATGTCCCTTGAAATCTTTCTCTATTTTAAAGATCCTTAAAAGCAATTTAATTTTGTTGTCCTATCCCTGAATTTTACCAAAATATTGCAACATAAATCAAATTTGATAGGTTCTGTGGCACAAAGCTGTTACATCAACTAAGTGAACAAAAGTTCAAAAATAATTACTTATAGAGCAGGTATTCAGAACTTGAGTCTCCAATTTTCTTCAGGGTCTGGGAAATATTCCAATGCAATGTTTAGGAAAAAAACAGAAGAGACACATAAATGGAATGTCTGTGACTCTAATGGAACAGGAGTAAGTGCCTTGTGGGATTGGAGGAAACTCTACTCACACTATAGGCAGCCTGACGCAAGGATGAAAGTAGGGCAGGTGGGTTCACTCCCCACAGCCCTTTTGCAATAGGCTGGGACACAAAAAGGCTAATAATGTAGTTGGGAAATGCGTGGGGTGTGTCATCATCATCCTGCTGCCATGTCAGTTTGCCAGTGACAACCAAATTGGCAGATCCACTGCCTGCCTGGACACAATTATTCCTTTTGATCATCCAACCAAGGGCTTCTTTGGAGGCCCACTTGTACTTAGCATGTGGGGAGACCATCCTGTGTAGCATAATGGCTTTCCAGTGGGATCTAGGGATGGGCTGGGGGAATATCTATTTATATGGACCACTGCGCTATCATGAAAGAACAGGGCAGTGGAACTAATTAGATAGCTCTTTCAAAATGCCAACACGGGAATAATGGACTGATGACCTCCTTCTGTGTTGTGTTTCTATGATTCTATGAACATACTCAACAAAATATTCAAATAGAC
>JAHRHZ010000066.1:4444420-4514203 GCA_024137785.1 Ginglymostoma cirratum
GGCCTAGACCCTTCATCAGAAAGGGTCTAGGCCCGAAACGTCAAGTTTTCCTGCTCCTATGATGCTGCTTGACCTGCTGTGTACACTCAGAGAGTATGTTTTTCCTTCTTTGCCTGTAGTGATTTTGCCAATCCCCTTAAATCTGTGCCCTTTCATTACTGATCCTTCAAACATCGGTAACAATTTCTCTCTATTTCCTCTATCTTACCCTTACATGATTTTAAGCAATTCTATAACTACTTCTGTTAGTCTGTTCTGCTCTAAGGAAAATAACCCCAGCTTCCCTCTTTTATCCACTTGGAATGGAACCTCATGTGGAGAACAAACACAGAATGGGACAAGCTGCTGGCAGAGGGGAGAGGAGGAGCAGAGGATTCTCAGCTGGAGGCCCTATCCTGTTAGGGTGTTCAGGGAGCAATTCACCAACCCAAACCTCAGCATGAAACAATGTGTGAGGTGTCTCTGCTTCAGTATGGAAACCCTCTCTGAAATCAAGTACCTGCTACAGCCACAAATGCAAACACAGCGTAGGGCAAGGACATCATTATCGAGGACTGTGAAGGTGCCCGTGGAATAGAAATAGAGAACCATAGAAAACAGGAGCATGATTGGGCCATTTGTCCCTTCAAGCCTGCATCACCATTCAATATGATCATGGCTGATCATCCAACTTAGTACTCTGTTCCTGTTTTCTCCCCATACCCTTGATCCGTTTTGCCCTAAGAACCATATCTAACTCTTTCTTGAAAGTAATTCAATGTTTTGGCCTCAACTGTTGTCTATGGCAGAGAATTCCACAGGATCACCACTCTCTGAGTGAAGAAATTTCTCTTCATCTGAGTCCTAAATGGCTTACCCCATACCCTTACACTGTGATCCATTGTTCTAGACTCTCTGGTCATCGAGAATATCCTTCTTGCATCTACCCTGTCCAGTCTTGTAAGAATTTTATTGGTTCCTATGAGATTCCCCCTCACTCTTATAAACACAAGTGAATATAATCCGAATCAACTCAATCTCTTTGCATGCATCAGTCATGTTATCCAAGAATCAGCCATGAAATTTCATATAATTCTTCCTTTGGAAATATTTCGAACACCTTGTAGTTTGTCTGTTGCTGTTGGAAAATGGAGATCATGCGTGATCCCTATTCACTGAAAGCTAACTATATTTTATTGCTATTGTCAGAATGAAGCAGATAGAACAAGCATGCAGCTTCACTAGGATTGCAGGTTATTCCATGGTGTACTTTACCATCGTCTTTGCACACATCACCCTGCAGGCACCACATGTCAACTCTATTATCCATCACAACCAAAAGGCATTCCTGGCACTCAGTGTCCAGCCAGTGTGCGATCATTCACAATATTTAAAAAAGATTAGTACCCAGCATCCTGGCAGCAGTCATGATGCTTTCATTTTTTGGCTGCACCATCTGTATTTTAGCTGTGGGAAACCAAAGAGTAGCTACTAGGCTACGGGGCTACCTGCTCATGATACAATTGATGATTCCAGTTCAAAACCATGCATTTGTGAGCTGCATTCAAACAGCACAAGTAATGAAGCTATATAAAATATGAAAGTGCAGAATTATTAGCTTTCTAGAACAATGCATTCACTGCCTGGGCTGCTCTGGAGTAGCCCTACAATAACCTGCAGAGTGAGTGCCAGACTTTGCAGGCTTCCACCAGATGCCACAAAATTACACCATCATGCTGGTCAACCCTTACCCCCAGCAATGTGGTGAGGAGCTCAGGAGCAGGAGCAGGAGGTATAACAGAGAAAGCAATCCAGCCAGGCTCCTCAGTGGGTGTCCGAGTAAGCAGCTTTGCCTGTTCGCTTCCAGTTCCATTATCTCCGCCTGTCAGTGGATATTGTGGAAACTTTTCAGTTAATGTGGTCATTATATTGGCAGTGTCAGTCCTGATTGATAAAAAATGAGTATGATGAATTGACAGTGTAAATTTATTGGCACAGCCAGTAGGATGTGACATTTAATGATGCATTTAATGATCCTGAGGACTCATGGGAATTATTTGAATCTTTTCTTGCACTGCATCTACTCCCTTGAAGCTAGACCTGTGGCATTGACTGTCACGGTTACCTATTTCCATCTCCTTCCGAACATGTGCATTAGAAGGCCTTTTGAACAAAAGAACAAAAGAGAAGTAAGGCACAGGAACAGGCCCTTTGGCCCTCCATGCCTGTGCCAATCATCATGCCCTAACTAATCTAAAACACAAACCTTCTGCCCTTATTTGGTCCGTATCCCTCTATTCCCTCCCTATTCATATGACCATCCAGATGCATCTTAAATGTTGCCAATGTGCCTGATTCCACTACCTCCTCTGGCAGTGAACTTTCCCCCTCTCACCTTGAACTTGTGCACCCTCATAATTGAAACTTCAACCCTGGGAAAAAGCGTCTGACTATTCACCTTATTCATGCCTCTCATAATTTTGTAGATCTCTATCAGGTCTCCTCTCACCCACCGTCTTTCCAGTGAAAACAGTCCTAGTGTTTTTAACTTTTCCTCATAGTCAATGCCCTTAAGACCAGGCAACATCCAGATGAACCTTCTCTGTACTCTCTCCAAAGCTTCTGCATCTTTCTGGTAGTGTGGTGAACAAAACAGCACACAATACTCCAAATGTGGCCTAACAGGGGTTTTATATAGTTGCAACATGGTTTGCCAACTCTTGTACTTCATACCCCAGCCAATGAAAGCAAGCATGTCATATGCCTTTCTTAAACACCTTGGCCAGGTGTGCCACTTTTAGGGAGCTGTGGATCTGCACACCTAGATCTGCTTGACTGTTAATGTTCCTAAGGGTTCTGCCATTTACAGTATAATTCACACCTAAATTTCATCCCCCATAAATTTGGTCAGTTATGCATACAGGACACCTCTCTTCAGTTGTAACGACCCCACTATAGACTCCAGTGCAGTGCCTGAAAATGTTGTTTGCAGCCCATTTCCTCCATTATTTTGTCTTTCCTGGGTCACATTCTGCTCCTGCAAAACTTCCAGCACCTTTTCCAGCCATAATGCATTGCACCTTTAAGAACTACAGGCTTGGCTTTATGTAATTTTATGCTAATTTTAATTGACACTAGCCAACAACATCCCCTTTAACTTGCACAGATGCATGACTGTGCAGCAATTGAGAACATATCATGCAAGGAACAAAAAGCCAAGGCATGCACAGCTACACATCAATCTTAAAGGCATTGCAGAGAACAACAAAATAGCTGTGCACAACAAACAAGGTAGTGGGAATAGTGTTAGCCACTTGTGATATTGGCACTCCAGCCAATCAAGAGCATTATTAGCACAGGCTGGATGCTGAAATAAATTAAAACAGCAGGGTCCACAACGTTTGCATACCGTCTGCCAATGTAGTGAATAGGTGCAGGTTAATCACACATCACAATCTCCAGACTCAGTTTTAAATTAAACCCCTGAGATATTTGGTTCAGCTCATTCCAACATGCCTTGGTTAGATTAACTGGCAGTGACCTTATTGCTTCCCATTTTGCAGTTTCATTAATAAACACATGCAAGTGCACAATACCGGTCCTGAGAAACATGGCACTTTTTTTTAATGTAACGACATACCCCTAATTGACTTTAACACTCTGCTCAGGCAGCTGTGTTAACTGTCTAGGACATTCCAGCTTCACAGATTGAAACCTACTTGTCCTACAATGCTATGTTGCCACCCTGCCTAATGCTTCGCCTTGCTAAACACAGCTTTTGCCAAATCCTCTCCACTCCATTCCGTTTTCTCCAGTCTGATTCAAAGAGGCACCTGTTTGTTCTTAGAATAGCAGCAGTTCCAATTGTTCCCAGCCCCACAGACACAGTCAGCCTGACCATAGTCACTCAATTCACAGCAACTGCCTCAAGAATTCTATAAATTGGTAATAACTACTTGAGACAGGTAAAAGGAACATGATAAATGTCACTGCATTTACCACTTCAAAATGCTCCTATGATTTTTTAAAATATAGATTATTAAAATTTATTTTTGAATTTGAAAAGTATTAGGCACATCTGAACCAAACTGAAAAATGCTTAACTTGGTTCAGTTTAGTGTCAGCTTCCAGCTGGGTACTTTTTTCTCCCCAGTCTTGATGCATTTGTGTTGTCTGTTAACATAGTTCTAAAAGGTATGGTGTTCCAAACACACAAATTCATTTCACAGTTGCCTCACACGTGTCCCAATGCATCTGAACATGTTTATTAAAAATATCTATTCTAGACCATTTCTATACAGCAGTTTCCCAGCATGATTTGAAGTCTTTTCTTCACCTTTTCTGAACCTGATAACATTTGGATCTCTGTGTGGTTCTTGGGTGTAGATTCCCCATATTTTTTGGGCAGATTTCAGACATTGGAAGAAGAAAATAATAGACAGTAGTGGGACACCATTAATCTTACTCTGGTTGCATATCTGCACCTACGCAAGCACAGAACTGAAAAGAGATGGTGCACTGAAGGTAAGTACTTTTGCATGGAATGTGGGAAAATGATGGACAAAATTGAAGGAGGCCATGAGAAAAACACTAATACATTTTATAATGCAATCCCAACATGACAGGTTCTGCCTAGGCAAGATGGTCTAAAATAAAGTTCCTATTGTATTATTGCTCACTTAATCATTACCAGCAACATATGATGGCTTTCAACAGTTCTGAGGTGTCAGTGTGCTTGGATGCTGAAGGAAAGTTGGAACATAACATGAACAAACATGACACCATGCCAGTTCAGCACTTGTTTGCAACAGAGGAATCGGATGCTGAACTGCTTTCATTGCACAGATATAGGAGTCCAAATAGAGGAGGTCAGGCCCTTGAAAGCCCTTGAGTTATTATGCCATCCCATTGGTTACACTGGGGGAACTGTGCTTGGCCTTCAGTGTTAAATCCCCTGGAGTCTGCAGGTGCTCAACCAATTTGCCCTGGCTATTAGATGCAGGAATTCTATGCTTGTTAAAGATGGCGGGGCTTTCCTTTCTCAAGTTTGGAAAAAAATCTTATAGGAGAATTGAGCCAAAAGACAGGGTAATAATGAATGAGAGATGAAGAACTGGTGTGTTTTAGTACAGGCTCTTTGTACAAAGTCAGGACAAACTTCTAGACTTCTTTTAAACAATGTTTATCAACAATATGTACAGAACCTCTTGCTCTGATGGTGCGAGTTCCAATCTACTAGCAGAATCCTTTCACATAACTAGTGATGTCACTGTTACATGCATAGCTCAGAGCCTCACATACATATTCATTAAACCCTATCTGTAAATGAAGTTATTATAAATTAGGCCCATGTTAGTGTGACATAGAATTTTATCAACTGATTTTTTTTTGGTAGCTTTGCTGCAATGGGAGGTTTTAAAATAGGGTCCATACTCCTGTACATTTCAAAATAAAGAAATAATAGACAGTATATAAGAGCAGAACCAGGTTACTCGGCTTCTCAAGTCTTCTCTGCCATTCAACTAGATAATGGCTGATCTCCCATCTCAAGAGCATTTCCTATATTTCATGTCTTTAATGTCTAGAAATGTAGCCATTTCTGTCTTGAACAATTTCACCATCTGAGCCTCCAAACCTCTCTGGGTTGAAAACTCCATAGAAAACACTCTTCTGAGTGAAGAAATCCCTCCCTATCTCAGTACTAAATAATTGATCTCTTATTCTGTTACTGTTTGCCCTTGTTCTGACACCACAGCCAGTGGAAATACTCCTCCTACATGTACTCTATTAAGCCCTACTAAGATTTTTGAATGTTTCAATGAGATCACGCCTCAAATTAGGTATTAGATACCAAACTAGCAGTAAGCCGAAGCTCCATTAAATGGTTGAAAATAATGTGAATGACTCCTTTGCTTTATTTCACAACATTGCCTCCCAGTACTAAGCCATTCCAAAGACATTGGGTCTGTGAGTAACCATTTCCTCTGGGTTATTCACGTTGGAGTCTCAAAAATGTATTCCTTCAGCAAGATACAATCGGAATTCTGGACCTTAAAGTTTGCTCGAAGTGAGGGTTGGTTTGAGATCAGGAAATTAAATGTTAAATGCTTCTAACAACATTGGATTCCAAACCATTAACAATGATTTGAGAATCTGTTCACTGATATTTTTGGACATCAGTTGATGGTGATTTAATAAATCAGATTCTACTTCTCGTTTCACTAGATTCTGGATATTTTAACTGATCGTTGTATATTAGCTTTATCTATCTATCAGTTTTAGAATTTGGCTGACACAGCCATACCCATAAAATCACTCTGATTTTTTACAGAAAATATTAAAGCAGGATTTGAAGGGTTCATTATTAGACATCGTATCATGAGAAAATTATAATGTAACAAGTTAATGGCGCCATCTCTTTCAGTTCAGGCCTTTGAGCAGAGCTACCAATGGTCACTAGAAGCTAATGAATGTAAATGAAATCTCTGTTCATAATCCAAATGGAGTGTGGAAATTGTGTGTCTATTCAGTGAAGAGAATTAGCAACTCACCCATTCTGTCATGAAGTCTCCTGATTGTTAAGCCTGAATTGACCTAAGCTTATTATGAAATTCATAAATTTCAGTAGTACCTTTTCACCAAGATGAGAAACATTCAGAATATCCAAACATTGGAAGCTAACTTTTAAACAAAAATGCCTCAGGATATTTATGCCTACAAAGAATGTTCCAACTGGTTACACTGGAGTTGTTTTTCTTTCATACAGGGTTAAGTGTAGTTCAGAAAGAAAAATAAGTGCATGCTACAGAAAAAGAGATGATACTGTACATTCTATGACACTGAAATGAAGTTGTTTGTGCTGAATCAGTAACTTGCAATTAGCCAGCAGTTTCAGTAAAAGGTATGGAAAGTGATTTTGGATCTTCATTTCTCGTTTGTTGTAATTGCTTAGCACTTGCCTGCTAAACACTATAATTTTTGTACTTCTCCACAGGATGAAAATAACAATGATGTCTTCCATTGTAATTTTCTTATACTGAACAAGGGGCTTATCAATGCATCAATGATTCACTACCATACAACCTTCAGAAGAGGGAAGCACATGCTGATGACATGAAGATCTGACATCAGTGAGACAAACATGACCTTGCAATCACCATGAGAACATCGTCTGATTGTAAAAGGAATGGATTATTCCTGAATAAGACACACTAAGCAAGAGACACAGTTGATTTTAATGTAATTGGAAACCACAGATAACCTGGTAGCAGGATTTTTCACTTTGTTTCAGGCCTCTGATATCAGATTTCAATAAGGCCCCAACTATGCACCATATCAGAATAGGAGCCCAGATTTGATCTTTGCTAGATTGGCAAATTGGTGGCCAGATGATGGTCTGGCTGACAAATTCAGGACAGGGGGCATGTACTCAAAACTGGAAGGCAAGACAAAAGGTCTCCATTGCAGTCTGTAGTGAAGGGAGACTGAGAGAAAGGACCCCTTCAGCTCCAGGCAGCATCAGATCAGATTAATCACAACCAAAATTAAAAACAGCCACAAGAGCTGGACTACCGCGGTAAAGGAGAAACCACGGTGAACTGACACAGTGGTCGTGCTGCTGAAAGGAGATTGCTTCAAAGCATCTGCTTTGCTTTTGACACCATTTTGTGTGAGTAGGGGTGGGGGTGGAGATTGTGTGGTATCTGTGACCAATGACTTTGATTCTTTTAATCAACCCAATAAAATGACACACTTCATCACATCCTGAGGGGAGATTTGAACACAAGACCTACTGGCACAGAAGGAGGGAGGATACCACAGTGCCACAAGATCCCATTAATTGTTTCTTTCATTGGGTTAACAAACTAACTCCTTGGTGACCTGATCCAGCCTCCTGGAAGATGTCTGGACTGTGGTAGAGAACTTCCACACTATCTAACAGAAGGAAATTCTGCATTTACCTCCCAGCATAACAGTGACTAAAATCCTACCTTGGATTTCAATGAGACTGGTTTAAAAAAGTAATTGTCAGAATAAATTTACAACGATAAGTAACCAATTTTCCATTTTTCTGATCTGATACCATTTTTACATTAATAGGATTCCTTTTCCCAAGTCAGTTCCAGAAGGTACAGTCCTTAACTGCACAGCCACACCAAATGTGTTTACTTGGCCAAATAACGACAGACTGGAAAGTCTGGAAATAACACTAGACAACATTCCAGTGTATTATTGTCCTTAATAGAAATTTGGGTGGCGTCCAATTGTTTCCTAACAAATGTTATCAACATGGATAGACATAAAATTAGCTCATTATGTCAAGATATTTGTTCTGTGACCTCTTACTCCTTCCAGTAGAGACCTGCATGCTATTTCACAGCAGTAATTTATACGTTTTGCCATCTACACTGACAGCTTTTGCTTTGAGATGCAGTGGCCTTGACTCTTGGCACTTATCCCCACATAGAACATTTCCCTGCGCATCCAGTTGTACCCTGTGTGATCAAATGGCAGGCTACTTGCGCAGCTATTTCATAAAATCATTCGTGTACACCTGACACGTGTCATGCAGCATTAAATTGTGCAGTAATGATTTCCAATAATAGGTGGCATTCTGAAATTGCCTTAGGGAAAGCAATTGTGATTGAAAAACTGAACTTTGGGAAAGTTGCACATTGTTAAACTATCATACAAATTGATTCTCGCTGTTGTTCCCAATCAAAATAAGAACAATCGTGATAGGGATTCTTCCACAGAACTTAATTGGATTTTTTTGTGGGTCGCATTTAAGTCCAGAATGACAAGGTACTTGTGCAGACCTAACCAGTAAATACAGTGGCACTGAACCTTCTGTGGTCAGTTCATTTGTCACAATTATTTGTAGCGAGTCCTAGGTTATTTTGATCTTGCACAAGTTATAGCAGGGACTAGAGTCCCTCATCTAATGTAAAATTTCAAAGCAAGTGTCCTCGATAAGGGAAGTGGCCACACAGGGCTTACGAAGTTAGTGGCCAAAAAAAAATGACATTGCAGGTACAAAATGTATGGCAAAGAGCACACCATCAGGGTGACTAACCATCCCAGTTTTTTCTCAGGATTGTCCCATATTTCATAGAATCCCTATAGTGTAGAAGCAGGGTATTGGCCCATTGAATCCACACCATGCTTCCAAAGATCATCCCATCCACATTCACCCCACCACCCTCTCCCTGAAACCCTGCATTTTCCATGGCTAATTCATCTAGCCTGCACACCCCTGGACACTACGTACAATTTAGCATGGCCAATCCACCTAACCTGCACATCCTTGGACTGTGGGAGGAAACCCAAGCAGACACTGGAAGAATGTCCATACTGACAGTCGCACAAGGGTGGAATTGAACCTGGTTCCCTGGTGCTGTGAGGCAGCAGAGCTAACCACTGAACCATCATGCCGCCCCATTTGTCCTGGTTCCTGAGTCAGATCTTCACAGCTTTCTTCTGTCTATGCAGGCATCGTGAAAGCACATTCAACTAGATGGTGGTTTGCAGTAGCTGTCTATCTGGTGTCTGGGGATTCAGGTCCAAGCTGGCAGTTTCAGAGTCAGGATGGCTTATGAGTTTGTGACAGTAGTCTCATGTATGAGTCAAGGGCTATTTCCACTTGCTGCCTCCATTCTCAAGGTTTTCTTCAGCAATCTTCTCCCGTTATTCCCTGTGCTCTCAAGGTTACATCAACACACCATCCCAGCTTCCAAATCACCAAGATTCCAATGACCCCCCTCTTTTCCCTCACTCTCAAGGCCTCATTAGAACCCCACAGCAATGAAGCATTCCTTGCATGCTACAGTGTGCCATCTACATTATTGGATGTGGTAGCTATACTCATTTAGGACATAGAGCAGAACTAATTAAATTGCTGATTAAAATATTTAAATACATACTAAATGCAAGTTGACTGTAGACTTTAATCGATAAAATGTAAAAGATAAGCCATGAAGAAGAAAGCATTCATGTGCTATGTCCAATATTGTCTCCATTTATCACAAACTCGTACCAGCAAAAGACAGTGTCACTTTTGTGAATCTTTTGTGATATCTTTTGTGAATCATCACAAGTTAGTTCATTATCCTATATTTAATTATTCCACTATTTGGTTCCCATTAACAGATCAATTTTTGCAAAAAATTGCACTCCTGTCATCACTAATTTATCTTCTTATGATACTATGAAGCCTTATTTAAAGCAATAAAGAAATAATGTTTGATAAATGCATGCAAAATGTCAACCATCAAATGTAAGGTACATTAATTTGTATAACCAGATGTGTTCCTCATTGATTTATTAGTCACGTGGTCAGCTGCTAAAAGTTGAATGTTCTCTTTTTGAATGTCATAGACCCAAGTATATTCACTTTGCAGATGGTTAAAAGAACCTTTCAAATGAGGGTGGCTGTAATGCAGGCTTCAATTCCCTTCAACAGATGGTTTAGAGGCTCTCATGATGAGTGCTCTTAGTCAAAGCATAATACGAATGCTCCAAGTGGGTTGTATTCCTGATGAAGCACGCAGCTTCTGTCTGCAAACTTTGGCTGTCAATCTCATCTGGCATTATTACAACAGTAACACGATGCAGACCTCTGCAATTTCACTGCACAATGAAAACGGTTGGCAGGCTCATTGTTTACACAGCAAATGCGTAAAGCCTTCCAAGAATGGGGAAGAACAAAAAAAGTTTATAAAGGCAAAGTTTCTTTTGGTCAGCAATACTGAACTGACAAAATGTGGATGTGCTTCATTTTCTGGGTGAGGTTTGTGCTCTTTCTGGCATGACACGTTCTCTTTCAAGTCTCTGTTAGCACCTACTATAAATTTGCTTAAATTTATAATTGCAAAACAAAATCTACCTGTGATGTACAGTTTGAAGCTTGGAACAATTACTTGTCAAGGATTAGTTGCATACATGCCACGTTTGTGAACATTTCACAGCAGATACCTGGCTCCATAATAGCAATTACAAGATTTCCATGCAAATCAGAAACAATTCAAATAAAGCAATTGGCAATAAACATCCCTTTGCATTTGTGAAAGCATAAAAAACAGGAGAAAGGAAATGAAATAAAGGATGGTGCAAGATAAAAATGAAATAAATGAAGAATAAATGATGGGTCTGGAGAAGGTAGGAATGAGAGAAACAAAATTATTGACAGAAGTTTCTGACTGAAAAATGGAGCATTGTATGTGACCTGAAGTTGTTGAACTGTGTTCTCAAAGCTGTAAAATGCTGAGTTGAAAGGTGAGATGCTGTTCCCTCAGTTGAGCTTCATTGGAACAATGTCAGGAGTCTGAGGACAAAATAGTCACTATGGGGAACTAAAGTGACAAACAGCTAGAAGCTTGGGGTCAGGGTTATGGATTGAAGGAGGTGTTCTGTGTTTGATCCCTAGAAGGCAGACATTAGAGTGTTGATTGTGGGCAGCTAATACATAGCACTTGATGACAACTACTTCTCTTTTAAAATTCATGCATGGAATTTCATCATCACTAGCAAGACCAGCATTTATTGCTCATTCTTAATGGCACTTGGAAAGATTACAGTGAACTAATTTCTTAAGCTGCTGCTATCCACATGATTTGGATAAACCCACAATGTACTTAAGTAGGGAGTAGTGTGATTGTGACCTAGCAACAACAAAGGAATGGATTTCCTGGTCAAGATGGTGTATAATTTGAAGGTGGTGGTGATATTCTTAATCTTCTAGGTGGTAGAGGTTTTGTGTTTGTAAGGTGCATTTGAACAAGCCTTGGCAATTTCCATATTGCATTTTCTAAATGGTGCATTCTGCAACCGTGAAGTGGAGGTCGTGGTTGGGGAAAGAGTCATCTGAAAGGAATGTTGAAGTCCTGAATGGTGGAAAGGGAGGAGGTAAAAGTGCAGCTGTATTTGAAAGCACCAAGGGAAAGAGGGTGTACTTCAGGATGGCACAGACAGAACAGGAATCCCTTTGGCATGCTGAAATGGGAAAGGAAGATTTGTTGCTGGTGGCATTGTAGAATAGGTAATGGATATAATGGTGATTGGTCCAGTGAATGTGGAGACTAGTGGGCGGAAGGTGAGAACTAGAGGAAGTCTATTGTACTCCGGGAGGGAGGGGTGGAGGTGAGCGTAGAAAATGAATGGATATGGTTGCAGGCCTGCATTTAGAAGAGAAAGAGAAAGCCATTTTGGCAAAATGTAATGTAAGGTGCAATGTAAGAAGGAATAAGCCAGAAATGGGGAATATAGGAGAATGGAATTGAATCTGTACTTGAAGCGAAGTAAGAGGCAGTATAGTCAGGGTTGCTATGGAATCATTGGGCAAGTAGTAGATATTATTTTTAGACTTGGTGTTGCACCATTCCATCAAATTTACTATAGTACTTGGATCTTGGAATCTTGTACTTGGAAAAAAATGGATCACAGAGTGATCCATTGATCCCATGCAAGAAACTCCCTGCTTATGGGCATTGTAGGTTAACCTATAGCAGATGGACTGCAACGGTTCAAGAAGGAAGCTCACCAGCACCTTTTCAAGGGCAACTAGGGATGGGAAAGAAATGCTGGGCCGCTAGGAATTGCTACGTCTCATGAGTGAATTAAAAAAGTACTTAACTTTAGCAATCTTTTAAGTTGGAGGACATGAGTGGACTCAATGAAGAAGTTATTCAATATGATCATAGATTCAGCCACCAGGAGGATAGTGGTGGTTATCGGGGCTGGTCAGGTTTTATCTAAGGAAGAAGCAGAGAGCCCTGAGATTCTGCTGGTGTTGAAGGATATGTAGAGGGATTGGACACCTATGGTGAAATTTCTGTTTTTATTGCAGCATCTGCAGTATTGTTTTTGGATGCTATAGAAGTTAAAAGTTAATACATATTTTCAGTTATGATTGATAGCATTTGCAAAAGAAAATGATTGGCAATGTGTAAATGATGCACAGCAGTTGCAGGTATTTCTAAAGGGAAAACTAACATTTCAAAGGTGCATTGTCATTGTCAGCATCACTGAACAAATACATAAATTCTACTCCATTAAATAAATAACAGGAAAATAGATGCAAAGTATAGTGTGATAGTTCAAAAGCATTACAGTGTTATGTTAGCCAAAAGGTTCCTTACAAACCACAGTTTTTTTATTGAAGACATTTGCTGTCAAATATTTTGATGAATTTATAAAAGTATACCAGTGATGAGATTGTTTGTTCAAAGTTCTTGTACTCCATTGTCGGTCTCTAATTGCCCCATTGCAACATATTATGTTTCTATGCTTTCACAGAAACACTAAAGTCTCAATTACATGGCAGCTAATTGTTTGAAACTGATGCTTGCTTGCAATAGCGTGGAGCTGGTACTCCGAAGGTATACTGATAGTTCCACATTGCTCATTGGACAGGCAATGGTTGCAGGTATGTGAGACCTCCATTTACTGAAATCCAAGTAGATCCAAGTATTATAGTAAAGGAATGAATTAGGTGGAATGGTGCAAATACAAGTCTAAAAGTAATAATGGAGCCTGTACAAAGTTGAAAGGATGGGAGACTGCCACCTCAAGGCAATTTTATATTGAAGCAAAACTCAAGCTATTTTACATTAACTAAGAATGTGCTATATAATTGGCCTTTAAACTACTCATGATGGAATATAATAAGATACCTGAGCTTTCTCATCATGTCTTGAGTCTATAGCACATCCATTGTCAACGTAAAATGGTTTGACTATGTCAATGGAGATTCTGAGAGCTTTTTGGCAGATAATTGATGGGAACCTGTTGTCTCCACTTTCTCTTTGTGTTGAAGTTGGCATCCAGTTCCGACAGAAATAGCTACAAAGAAAATTCTTCAAGGAACTGAGAATTTTTAGTAAGTGCACATCCTTAACAACAAACTGCATCCAAAAAAAATTCAATATTAGTTTCAGGTTAAAATCTGACACGTCAAAGACAATGGAAAGACTCTAAACTGTATATGCTTTTATCTTTATGTTGAATACCATTCCCCGTTACCTTTACACATGTATGTGTGAATGTCCAATTGTCTACACAGTGACTGTATGCTTGACATTTCATTTTTAACAGTTACCTGGGTTTAACAGTTAATAAATATTCTCTTTCTCTAACTCAAGGAAACCTTGTTAATTGATTTCTTTTATATCAGAATAAAAGTAGTTAATTGTGTTTTGAACTGGGTAGAGGTATATCCTCATGTAACAAGAAACATAAACCTTCATTGGGACCAACCAAGAAGGAGGTTAAACAGAGGAATTTTCACCTGATCTCAAGAATAATAAGTAATAAAGTCATAAAAGTAAGGCGTTATAGAATATTTGGTGACTTGTTGTAAATGAAAGCTGATAATGATTTTTCATGAAAAATGATTTCTAGCTGTCTTGTCAGATTTATACATACCGGAAAAAGATACACATTATCAGCAATATCTTATTCCACCAACAGATTTATTAACCTTATATAGTTGTACAAAGCATTGTAAATATACTCCTTGTCAAATGCAAAAAAGAAAAATTAAAATTGAAATAATATTAAAAATAATGTTTGAGGATATAGAAATATTATAGCAGAAATTGAATTAGTTTATATTTTTGGGATTTAATCTGGGACAGAATCCCAAGTTTGTTGAACAGCTGAGTAGAACAGATTTTGGATTCAGAGAAACTTACACATTAAGGAGCGTGATTAAAATACTGCACGAATAAGGCCTCGCACAGCTTCCTGTAATGAACGGAATGATAACAACTGGATTTGTTTTCCTTCCCGCAGTGACAGAAAAAAGTGTTAGTTTTGTTGAAATAACACAGTGCATGACAAGAATTCTGCTTCCACATGAAGCCAGCTCCAATTTAAAACAAAATGGACTGCATTAGCTACAATTTATCACTATGTACCTAACCAGTACACGTTGCACTCGTTTTAAATACTGTTCCAGTGCAGGCTGCCTGCTGGATGACAGTACAAGGAGGGATTCGAGGTTTGATTCAGACTATTTATATACACTAATTAAAATAAAATTGGTTCATCGCTGTGTTGCCCGTCTCTGAGAGACATACACAGATGGAGATACAGCAGAGGGACTTAGAACTCCATAAAACGCAACTTTTTTTTACATACTTAAATGAATAACACACACTTTTAACACTGGAGATATCTCAATCACTGCCTTTCACCACCCTGATTCCTGTAACTAAATCCCAAACTTTGTTACCCAGGAGAGTTGGTGGCTGGCCAGGCTGAAACTCTTCTTGATGTCTTCACTACCCCTCCTGGTGTAAGGTACCTTCTTACAGTGTGAATCTTCGAAGTTATGCTGAACAAAACGATTCCTTCAGGCTCTTTATACACAAGTCTCTGTGCCAAGTATATGGCTGATTTGGAATTATCTGTACGCTTGACTAATCCTGAATGTTTCATCCAATGTATGTCTTATCTGGTAGAGACAGCAGTTACTGATTTCCTGCAGTTTTAACTCTTAGCATGTCTGAATAGCTAGTGTAATTCCATTCACATAAGTGCCCATTATAAAGCTTCTTATTAGTTCTTGTTATTTCCAGCCTTATCCAATGGCTGTACAATTAAAATAACTAAAACAACTAAATACATGCTAAAATTCATATAAAGACCACTTGAAATTCATATCATACTTGAATTTGCATCTGATAGTAAATATCGTTAAGAGCCAACAGGCAGTGAGTAGACAATATTCATGTGGGTCATTGAAACTTCTAAGGGGTCAAGAATGTCTGAACATGCTGGAAGAAGTAAATGAATCCCAATTCTTCCTTATGGAATTGCAATAGTGTTGATATAATCAACAAAATATTGTGTAGCTAACATTTTATTGCGTTTATTATTTTGCTCATGTATGTAAGTGTTAGAAGTTTTTAATAACATCAGGAGGAACAAAAATCAGTGAAAATAAAGCAAATAATTCAGCATTAGCTATTTAAAGTGTATGTAGTGACCTATTATGTAAGCCTGCTTGATACTGAAAAAGGATGATTCGCACTTTTGTCACAAATTCTTTTCATGTTTTCTGACAGACTTGACATGATCACTTGAAAAGCACAATGGCAGCTGGTGTGAAGGAATTTGTACCTTTGCTCAACGTACGTGTGCGCACTGTAGGACTGTATTCAGTACGAGGAGCTGAATCTTAAAGGGGTCTGTGAGATGTGGGCCATGATGAAATTTGTGGTCGAATCTTGTGTGAAGTCTGACAAAGCCCATTCTGATGTCAGGAGCAGCTCACAATATCTTCTATCCCTCTGCTGCGTGGGCATGCAGGATGAAGTACGAAGGCCTGGCTTCCTGTTGAAATAACTTCACAGAGGCTGGTATCGCATCACCAAGTCACCCTTTATTTACACATGGAAAGTCCTTGACACTGATCCAGCTTCCGCAGAGCCAGTCCTCAGAGTGAACAGACACTCTGACACTCCTGTTTATATCTGACAGTCCAGGCTCCCTGATTGGGCCAGATTAACAGCCCCAATCAGGGAACTCATATTCTATGAGGACCACCTGGCTGACCTCATTACAATCACTATACCTTTGGAGCATCCTGAGAGGAGACCCAGTGGCGTCTGTGTGCTTCCTCCTCTAGCTGTGTGCCTTTTAGCACCATCCTGTCTCCTTGTGAGGAAGGGCCAGCTAGATTGTGCCCCATTATCCTCATCACACTATTGTTCCTGTTTTGTTTGCACAGCACAGCACTGTGTTCAACACCAGATATTTATTGAACTAAACTTAAGGTGTCTGCTCACAGTGTGTGTGTCCTGTTCTTGAGGTCTCATGGCTATGGGAGACTATGCAGGACATTTGTGTGAAATGATTACATTTCAATCCAAACTTTAAAGTATACATAGAGGCATGTGCGAAGGAGCTATGTTATAGAGAAGTCAGATCACCTGGATCTAGAGCCTAGATGTGTAGCTCCCGCACTGGATGGAATCTTCTAAGGGCTTGTGAAACAAAAGCTATAGTGAGATTGGAGGTGGAACCATATGAAAAGGCCAGTAAGCCTATCTCAACATGGAAACAACTTGTGACATCTTTTACCTATGGCAAGGCAAATTTCTCACTAGGCATCAGTGAGTTGTCAATTAAAAGGGGCCTATTGTTTGCTAAATGCCTTATTAATACCACAACTTGTCTCATTAATATTCAGCTTCTGACTTTACAGAAAACACAGAGTAGACCTTGAAAATTCTCCACATGGAAGTCAGTGCAGGTATCTAGCAACTTCAACTTTCTCAGAGATAGTAAGAACTGCCGTTGCTGGAGTCAGAGGTAACACAGTGTGGAGCTGGAGGAACACAGCAGGCCAGGCAGCATCAGAGGAGCAGGAAAGCTGACGTTTCGGGTCGGGACCCTTCTTCAAAAATGGGGAAGGGGGAAAGGGGTTGGGAAATAAACAGAGTGAGGAGGGGTGTGGCTGGGGAAGGTAGGTGGGATGGTGTTAGGTGAGTGCAGGTAGGCAGTGGTGGGGATTGGTCAGTGAGGTGGGATGAGCGGATAAGTCGGAGAGAAGATGGACAGGTTGTGTCAGGTCAAGGAGGCAGGGATGAGAGGGAGCGTTGGTCTTGGGATGAGGCGGTGGGGGGGATGGTGGGGAGATTTTGAAACTGGTAAAGTCCACATTGAGACCATTAGGTTGAAGGCACCCAAGGCAGAATATGAGGTGCTGCTCCTCCAGTTTCCGGGTGGCATCGTCGTGACACTGGAGGAGGCCCAGGATGGACATGTTACCCAGGGAGTGGGAGGGGGACATGAAGTGGTTCGCAACCGGAAGGTGTTATCGTTTGTCGCAAACAGAGTGCAGATGCTCTACAAAGCGATCTACGAGCCTCCGTTTGATCTCACCAATGTAGAGGAGGCCACATCGGGAGCAGCGGATGCAGTAGACCATATTAGTGGATGTGCAGGTGAACATCTGTCTGATGTGGAAGGTTTTTTTTGGTTCCTTGGATGGAGGTGAAGGGGGAGTTGTAGGGGCAGGTGTTCCTGAGCTTAATGAACTTGAACAGTTCATCAACTTTACTAACACCTTTCACCCCAACATCAAGTTCACCTGGACCATCTCTGATACCTCTATCTCCTTCCTGGACCTCTCTGTCTCCATCTCTGGTGACCGCCTTGAAACTAATATCTATTTCAAGCCCACCGACTCCCACAGCTACCTAGACTACACTGCCGCTCACCCACCTTCCTGCAAGAATGCGATCCTCAACTCCCAATTCCTCTGCCTCCGCTGCGTCTGCTCACAAGATGGGGTGTTCCACTCCCGGACAACCCAGATGTCCTTGTACTACAAGGACCGCAACATCCCCCCTTCAGTGGTTGAAAATGCTCTCGAACGCATCTCTTGCATTTCCCACACCTCTGCCCTCACAACCCCTCCCTGCAACAAAAACAAAGACAGAATCCCCCATGTCCTCAGCTATCACCCACTAACCTCTGGATTCAATATATCATTCTATGCCACTTCCACCAACTGCAATCTGACCCCACAACCAAGGATATATTTCCCTCCCCACCCCTATCTGCCTTCTGTGGGGACTACTCTCTCCACGCGTCCCTTGTCTGTTCCACACTCCCCACTAGCCCCACCATCCACCGGCACCTTTCCCTGCAACTGCAGGAAGTGCTACACCTGCCCCTATACCTCCCCACTCACCTCCATCCAATGTACCAAAAATCCTTCCACATCAGACAAATGTTCACCTGCACAGGCACGTTATCAGTATTAACTGTTTTAGACCCTTAAGATATATAACTGTATGAATAAGACATTTGGAGATGAATTCACTGAGCAGGAAGATCTTAAAGCTTTTTGCTGCACTGCAGCCAAGTTTGGTGACAACTTGCTCACATTAGCTTCCAAGGCTACCTTCCTTCATTTCCTTCTAAGTACTTGTCTGGAAAGTTTCCTTGTCCCATCTAGGAGAAGACTTCTTTCCATATCCTGTATCAGGTTAAATCTGACAATCAGGGGGCCATTGCCCACTATGTTGTGCCACCTATACTCTCCCAGTGGGTTAGACATTCTCATACAACAACTTCCAGCACATACTCCATGTAGCCTGTCCATCCACCTCTTTTAGCAGTTATAATATGGCTTTAAATTATGCAGATGAACTTTAGTGGATGTTTGCCTTGCTTAAACCTGTTGAGATTACGCAGCCATTTGACAGTGTGTTTAACACTGGAGTAATCATTTAAATTACTAAAAGGCATGAGGTTTGTATGCCTTGACTGTGCATTGCTTGGAATGGGTCTTAGTGTATTAGGCTTCACAGTTCCTATGCTTGTTTGCAGGGGTAACCACTTTTTAAGTCCTTTGGATTTCCTAAAATTGAATTTCTTGAAAAATTAGCAAATGTATCTAAAGAACAGGATTTTCCTTTGCTTAGTAGCCTGATACACTTGATCTATCATTACCAATTATACCCACAGGAGCATTGGAGGGCCCTAAGATAATTTTTTTTTTCAAACTTGCATCAGCTTAGTCTATAAAAAATACAGCAGAAAGCCAAGCGGAAATATTTTCAAGATTTACACTTGTAGCGCCAGTACTTACTAACTTGTCAATGTCAAGATAGTATGAGTAACTCAATTAGGCACCGGGGTGTTCACAAACTCAGTCCTATTTAAAAACAAGACAATTAACAGTACACCATAGTCACAAGTAAAGCGATATTCTCTCTCAAACAGTTCAAACAGTTTATTCAGTGTGTACCCCAGTTACAGAGGCCTGGAAGATCTCACTTTTGGTCCCTAGTATCTGCTGAGGCAGTAGGAGGGGCTATCACAATTAATCTTGATGCTATGGACATAGAGAAGGAAAATAATTGAGTGTTCATTATCCTATTTTCTACCCTGTAAACCCGTTGAGATTTGTGTGAGTATGAGGTGAGAATTGTCCTGCAATCGGATTGTGATAATCTGCACAGTTAGGCTCACCAACTGTTTTATGAAAGGTCACATATAAATGATGTCTAACGTAGGAAACAGCAAGCAGAAAGCATCACCATAGACCCAAGTCACAGAGAAGGACCAATGCCTTCAGGAGAGGACAGTAAATTGGCAAGTGAATTAATATTGGCAACCATCATTCTTGACATAGAAAATGTTAGAAACTTAACTGTTGAATTAACATTTATGTTTGCTTATATAAATCAACCTAAGGCTTGTTGGATCTGATTATGATTGATTTGATGAACGTTCACTGCAACAAACTAATCATCATGGACAATTCCCTGCATGCGCAAAAGGCCCAGTGTTGAATAATTCTTTAAATCAGCTGTTCGTCATGACATAAACAGTTCCATTCAGTTCGGATTAAGAGATATCCATATAGATTTTGTCCAGGAGCACGATCTGAAAATTCAACCCAGAAGTGGATTACCCCTACTTCGCCAATGTTGTAATACAGCAAAGTATCCTAATCTTGGTAACATACCTTTGATTTTAAAATAGGTGCACACTTTTCAGAAATGAACATTCATATTTGGCACTTAGAAAATTGGTTTAACTCTTATTTAGCTTAAGACAGTATCCTGGTAATCGAGTTGAAGCCTGCAAGAGGAAATTTTGGAGCTATGAAAAGGAACTCAGAACGATATCAGGAAACCTTTTGGGACATTTGTCACCAACGTCAGCATTATTCAAATATTCATTTTGGAAATTCAGGACTTCAGCTAAACTGAGTAGATGCTGTGCTACGTACCTACAGAAATCACCAGGAGAAAGGGAATGCTTGTTTATAGACATTTTGTGAGTCCTCCTTCTCAGTTCTAATGAAGAATCAGAGTTAGACATGAAGCCAACTAGTGCATATTCGAATCACAATCAATGTTGTGTTGACTATGTGTCTTGAGGATACTGTTAAGAGAGTCACATTGGATGATGATCAGGTGAATTAATGCAAACGTCCTAATCTTGGATGTTTGCAGGACACTTTCTGACATGGTTCGTTCTGAAATAAAAAGTTAGTTTCACAAAGCCTGTGATATCAGCAAAGCTGAAGTAGTCTCTGTTAGTTTTTATTTATCTTTCCTATGTCATGAAGTCTAAGGCAGGAAAGACATGCCTCATGGTCAGTATCTGCTCTTCCATTGAAATTTCTCAGTAAATCATGATTCTGACCCTTAGGAATTCTGTTGATAGCAGTCTTAAGCTCCTCCAAGACCTGGTAATTCCTCTCTGGAATGGAGCACAGTGTTTAGCCTAAACATGCATGCATGCGACTAACTGACCCTGTTTGAGTTGAGGGACAGATAGAGAGAATACTTTCTGAGCCATTTGCGGAAAGTTCTGCCATTAAGAGCAGTGAGTTCTTACAGGAGAAACCATAACCTGTTAATGTTCTTTGCTCTGTAAACCTCCTCTGCTGGCTGAACCTGTAATGCTCTTATTTCAGTGATCTACTCTTGGTAAGCTGTGTTCCTTGTCAGGAAGCTCAGTCGTGCTTTAGGCTATCAAGTTCCATATTGATCATTACTGCCATATGCATGTTGTCAACTAGCTACAAGTCATCTGGCATTCCAGATTAGCAAGCACAATTGTCATCCTCTTTTCTGTTGTTTATCTAGTTTGTTTGCCATGTGCAATGAATTCCATCCACTCTTGAGCATGTACTCCATACTCTAAACACGGCACTGAGAGATTCCCAGACTTGAGGCAGGCAGTAGCTGATTATTTGGATGTAGTGGTCTCTCCCACTATCAGACAAAACCCTTGGTACCCATTCTTTACCCCAAACAAATACAATGAATCCATTATGACTGTTATCTCTGCGTGTTGTGCTAAAGTTCTGTAGAAACACTCCAGTGTTCTCTTCACAGAACAAACCTGGTATAAAGTTGTGGAAATATTGGGCTGCCCAACACTCAGAGAGCCCCTCTCAGTCTCCCTGGTTGAGTACATTAGAATGCAAAGCTCCAGGATTGGCACCAACTAACTGAAGAAAGATTACAATTCACATAAAAGCCTAAAGGATACTGAGTTCTGAAGAAGAGTCAAATATTAATTTGTTTTTTTCTCATCACAATGCTGCCAGACCTGCTGAGTTTCTTCAGCATTCTCTGCATTTGTTTTAGAAAGCAGTCTGCCTGCTCTGGTCTACTGTCCCAGATTTTCTGACAATGTTTCCTCCTTTAGTCTTCAACTCTCCAAAGGTCACAAGGCCTCCATATATAGCTTACAGATGGGAATTTGGTTCTTCAACACTATGGTATATTGACTAGCTAGTGGGTCTGCCTACAGTGTGTCAGCCTCCTGGGGTGGCAAAGGACACAGTTTCTGCATGATGTCTCTGCAGAGGACTTGCCAGTGAAGAGGCTAAAGTGCACTAACAGGGAGAAAGTAAAAAATTGGCTTTCTTTTTCATATTCTTCCAACAAGCAAAGTCAGCTAAAAATAGGAAGCAAACTGACACATGAGAAAAGCATGAAGCACTCTAACCCTCCTATCCCATGTACAAGACACAACACATTGATTTGCTGGGTACAGTTATCCAGTCTATTGGAACAAAAGCACCTGGTAAAGCATACGCGGTAGCACAGTAGTTATCACTGCAGCCTCACACTGCCAGGGACCTAGGTTCGATTCCACCCTTGGGTGACCTCCTGTGTGTAGTTTTCATATTCTCCCTGTGGGTTTCCTGTAGGTGCTCCATTTCCTCCCATAATCCAAAGATGTGCAGCCGAGGTGGATTGACCATGGGAAAACAAGGTGTAGAGCTGGATGAACACAGCAGGCAAAGCAGCATCAGAGGAGGAGGAAAGCTGACGTTTCGGCCTAGAACCCTTCTTCAGAAAATTTTGGCCAGTCCATACTAAACAAGATGCTGTCTATAACTCTTGGCAGGAGTTAAACCCTAAACCAAGCCTAAAGGTGAAAGCTGAAAATAATCTGACATGATACCAGGAGACACTTGGAAAAAATTATCACTTAAGTGCTGGCTGAATGCACACGATAAATAAATTGAGCTTGACAGACATCTCTATCACACAGAAGAAACCACACAGAACTGAAGAAACTCTGGAGGCTTCGTAGCATCTGTGGAGAGAGAAACAGAGTTGAAAGTTTGAGTCCAATATGGCTGTTGTTCAGAATTGCACTTCTATCAAAAGGCATTAGCAGAAGAATAATATTCAATCAAAGAATGAAATGCTAAACTTTAAAAATTCTCTGCATATTTATTAGGATACATCCCTTTCTATATTTTTTGATCATTGAAAGTTGCCCCATTGGCTGATGTTTAATTATCTTTATGTATTTTTAATGAAGAGGCTTACTGTACAATAAACAGGCATCCTCCTTATAAATTCTAGCCTTCTTTTGTCTCAATCTGTCTTTCTGAAATTGATGTTATTCCAATTGGAGCTGCACAAAGCACCATGGCCCCAGTGATACCCTCCACTGTTGGTGATTAATGGGCTGTAAGCCACCGATGTCCAGTAAGCGATGTGCTCAGAAAAGCAGATGCGGCAGGTTTTACATTATCCTGACTGCAACAAACCCATTCTGTTGTGTCAGCTTTAACCATGGGATTCTGATTATGAAATATGATGTGTGTTGAATTTAATGGGTTTCTTTGCCCTTCCAGCAAGTTCATTCCATTGAACTCAATGCCATCTCGTCTTCTCTTACAACCAGTAATAAAAGAAACATCATAAGGTGTTATGATGACTGTTGTGAGTCTCTAACCACAAAATGTTTGTTGTTAGATCTTCTGCCCAAGAGCATATTCTGTAATATAAGATAAATTCACTGTTCCATCGTATAAACATTAGTAACACCAACACAATCATACCCAGGATCAAATATAAGTGAAGAGGCAAGGAAATGCCATGGTTATCTTTTTAGAGCATATAAAAATGTTAACATTACAATAGCACTATATTAAATCAGTGAGGCTGGCCTATATTTTTCTACGTACACCTTTCAAGTCAGTAAATAGACATTCTTGACCAAAGCATGTTAGGATTACTTACCAGATGCTTTCAAATGTATTTTCTATAGTAGTGTTTGAAGCTGATAACACAATATGGAATAATGGCTGTTCAAAAATAAAGAGAACATAGCAGAGGCTCACAAACCAGTAAGCACAGTTTCTTGTATAGACTGGGAACATGAATGGAATACACAAACTTTGCATCTCATTCTGTATCAAGAATGATAGGTGGCAGAATTTGAATTCGTTTTCTTTTAAATCTGGAATTAAGCATCCAGTGATGACCATGAATTTATTGTTGATTGTCAGAAAAACCTATCTGATTCATTAATGTCCTTTAGGGAAGGAAACTGCCATCCTTACCTGGCCTGGCCTACATGTGACTCCAGATTCACAGCAATGGGGTTGACTCTTAAATGTCCACTGGGCAATTAGGGATGGGCAGAAAATATTGGCCTGGTCAGTGAAATACATGGCCAATGAATGAATGAAAAAAAAAAGGGTTTCTTCATAAAGCAGCATTGTGGAGCCCCAGGGCACTCTCCATGTCTATCCCTTGCTGAGCAGACCACACTCAATGTGTGAGATTTGGACATTACTCCCCAAGAATATAGTGCATGGTGCACAGAGGGGACAATGTAAACATTAGCAGTTTTGAAGGGCTGCTGTCCTCTCACTGTATGCAGCACAGCAATCCCTTTAAACATTTCATCTTTGGATACACACAAAGAGAAAGGAATGTTGGGAATAGCTGACTGGAAGGGATAGTCACCCTAAGTGAGGATTCATCATATTGTCCCTTAGTGCACCCTCATAACCTTGTAGTTTTCACCTCTTCCAAATTGTTTCATTTCAAAACCTACGTTTAATTGTATTTCAGATTAAGTGAAGATAATCCCATCTTTTGTACTGATTTTCAAAAGGTAGATACTATACAATAGTTAGTAGAGTTTAGTGACAGGTGGCAGACCCTAAAACCTGAAACCATTCACTTTCAATGAGCAACAAGCCCGAGAGGTACTGGGTAAGGGAAACCGTAAAGGATCACGTATTAGATGATTATGAGAGGAGTGAGTGAGGATCCCACATAGGCAGTCAGTATCAGTGAGAGAAACGGGTACAGTGAGGATCCTGTGACAAGCCATGAGGAGAAGAATTCAAAGACAACAAACCAGTGTCAGCGAGACCAAGATTTTGGAGGAGTTCAGGTCCATGAACGAATGGGTGTAAGCACAAGACATGGATATAATCAGAGCAGAATCTAATCCCAACTGGAACCCCACCAATATTTAATAAAGATGATAAAAGTGGCGTCCATGTAAGAGCTGACTGCTGATTGGAAGGTAGTGGGTAAATTATTTTCTGTGATTTACAGCTGCATTAAGAAAAGATAAGAATTCAAGTTTCTTTTCAAAAAAATTTGAATAATTTGTTCCTTGGCTTAAACGTAGGATAAGAGTAATTTCACTAAAGCTATGGCAAGGGAGCTCAGTCTCATGTGATGCATAGCCTGCAGTATGTGGGGAGTCTTGGACACTCCTGGCAGTAGATGAATACTTTGCATCAGTGTTCACTTCATGACTATAACTGTGTACGGTAATGCGAAAGATACTAAATGAACAGGGAATATACAACAACTTGGGTGGATGACTAGCTATTGGTGATAGGAGAAAATGGGGTAAAACACACGATCATGGGGCAGGTGAAGTGAACAGTGAGAGGAAGTAGGTAAGAGGGGAGATAGCATGGAACAGGGCAAAGAGGCAGGAGGAAGGAGGTGAAAGGCATGGGTTCTAGTTTGAGTGGATTGAGAACTGGGTGAAAAGCTGAAGCAATGACATTTCCGTCACACCATCAAAACATTAAACAAACTACAAAAGCCCTACTTAAATAAAACGAGCTTTTAATATGGAAAGAAGAATAAGGAATCCCCTGTCACTCTGAGCTCCTAAAAACTAGTTCTGCCTATGACTAGGGCAATGTGAAGTTAATTATTTGTTTTTGAGTGTTTTATAAATATTATTAACTACAGTGTAAATCATCCAAGTAATTCAAAATAAAAACAGAAAGTGCTGGAGAAACTTAGCAGCTTTGTGGAGAGCTAATGTTTTGAGTCCTACATGTCTCTTCTTCAGAACTGAAGAGAGAGGTGGCAAGTGCAGGTGGGAGGAGCAAATGAAACAGAAGTGAAGGTCAGGGAAAAATTAGTGACTGAGCAAAATTAGACTTCTCAGTTGACACAGAATGAAAAACGAAGATAATGACCATGATTATAGAGATTGGAGAGAGGTGAACGGTGGATGTTAATAGTGGAATACAGTTCTAAACACAAGTCATGTTGGATTAAAAGTGTTAACTCTTGTTTCTCTCTACATTGATGCCATTAGACCAGCTGAGTTTCTGTAGCACTTGCTATTTTTATTTTGAGCTGCTTTGTGTTTTTATTTCAGATTTCCAGCATCTGTTGAATTTTGCTTTCAAGTAAGTCATTTAAAAGTTGTTTTGGTTTACAGGAGTGAATACTGTCATTGGGGAAGTTGCAGAGAATGTGCCAAGGACAAAAAAAAACAAATATTTATTCAAAGTGTGAAGACTCTTTGCAGTTCAGCCTGATGGGTAAGAACATAGAACTAAGAGCAGGAGTAGGCAATTCAGCCTTTCGAGCCTGCTGTGCATTCAATACAAATTGTGATTGATATCATTTTGGTCTTAAATTTACACCTATCCACTCCTCATAACCCTTCAACATATTACTCATTAAAAATCTATCAACTTCCTACTTAAATTTACTCAATGCCCTGGCATCTACTGCATTCTTAGGTCATGAATTCCACAGATTCACAGCCCTTTGAAAGAAGTAATTTCTCTTTATCTTTGTTTTAAATCTGTTAACCCTTATCTTAAAATTATGATCTCTTTTTCTAAATTTTCCCACACAAGGAATCATGTGCTCTACATCTACTCTGTCAATGCCCTTCAATATCATATACCTCAATTAGATGTCCAGTCATTGTTTTCTGCTCAAGAGATTGTAGGCATAAATTACTCCATCCCTCTTCATAAAAAAAAACCTTCACTTCTGGAATCAATGAAGTAAGTGTCCTCTGAACTGCCTCCAATGCGATTACATTTCTCCTCAAGTAAGGGGACCAAACTGTATGCAGTACTCTAGGTGCAGTCTCACTGATGCTTTATACAGTCACAACAGCCCTTCCCTACTTTTGTACACTATTGCTGTGGTAATAAATTCACAATTCCGTTTGCCTTCCTTATTACCTGCAAATCTGCATACCAGTTTTCTGCAATTCATTCACGAAGATAACCAGATCCCTCTGGACTGAAGCACACTAACATTTCTCTCTATTTAGATAAGTTGCCTTTCTCTTCTTCCAACCGAAATCGTTCTTCAAACCTCACATTTATCCATGTTAAACTCCATCTGCCAAATATTGGCCCATTTACTAAACCTATCCATATTCATTTGTAAATTTCTTATTTATTTACTGCAACATACTTTTCTACCTATTTTAGTCTCAACTGCAAATTTGGTTTTCTATCCACACATCCAAGTCACTGGTATATACTGTAAAAGGTCTGGGCCTATTTGGCATCCCACTAGTTACATCTTGCTAACTAGAAAAAGACCCATTTATCCTGAATCTCTGTTTTCTGTTGGTTAGACAGTCCACTATCCCCATGTGATCCTACAATGTATACTAACCTTTTCTGCAGCCCTTCATCAAATGCCTTCCAGAAGTCCTGATATAATACGTCTACAAGATCCCCTTTATCCACTTTGCTTGTTAAATCCTCGCAGAACTCTAACAAAGTAGTCAAACATGTTTTAAAACTGCAGACTCTGATGGATTGCATTTTGACTTTCCAATAGTCCCACTGTTTGTTCCTTAAAATGGAATCTAACAATTTCCCAATGACAGATCCTAAACTAACTGGTCTATGGTTTCTCACTTTCTGCCTCCCTGACTTTTTCAATGAGGGTGTTATGTTAGCAATTTTCCAATCCAGTGGAACGTTTCCCGCATCCAGGCCATTTTCAAATATTATAATAATGGATCCATCATCTCTGCTGCCACTTTCTTTATGACCTTCAGATGTAGGCCATCAGTGCTGGGGACTTATCTGGCTTCAATCCCAAAAGTGTTTCTCAGTACGTTTTCGCTGATGATGATGATTAATCTTATTACTTCCCTTTCTATAACCTTTGCATTACTTGTTACTATTAAGATGGTATTAATGTCCTCTACTATGAAAATTGAACCAAAATATTGATTTAGTGTCTCTGCAATTTCTGTGTTCCTCACTATTAACTCCTCTGATGGACCAACATTCACCTCAGATACTCTCTTCCCAGTTATATACTTATAGAAGCTTTCACTATCAGTTTTTATATTTTGTGCTAAATGATTATATTTAGTTGTCTTTCATAATTTACCTTTGATGTTTTTATCACTTTTTAAATAACCTTTTGTTGATCTTTGAAAGTTACCCGATCTTCCAGCCTGCCACTGGCCTTTGCAAATAGTATGCCTTAGTTTTGTCTTTATGTTATCTTTAACTTCTTGTTTTATCTTGGATATTTTCTCCACATTTTATAATCTTTCTCTCTCTCTGGGATATATTTTAGTTGGGAGCAATTGAGTATGTTCTTAAACATCTGTCACTGTTTACCAACTGTTCTACCGTTTAGTCTTCTGGCCCAGTCCACAAGAGGCAAATCTCTCCTGCATTTATGTAATTACCTTTTTGTTTTAACCCCAGAACACTAGTGTGGTTCTCCAGTTTCTCGCTCTCAAACAAAGTTTGAAATTCTAGCATACCATGATCACTCTTCCCTAGAGGATCCTTTATTATCAGATCATTAATTAATCTCACCTCGTTATACAATACCAAATCCAGAATAGCCTGCTTTCTGGTTGGTTCGCCAACTTATTGCTCCATGAAACAATTTCTAACACATTCAATGAACCTTCCCTTAAGGCTAGCTTTGCCAACTTGATTAATCCAGTCTGTATGCATATTAAAGTCACTCATAATTATTGTCATACCTTTCTTGCAAGACTTCAGAATATCCTGGTTAATGCTGTAGAACTACTGTTTAGGGACTGAAAGATTAATCCCGCCAGAGAATTCTTTCCCTTATTATTTCGTATTTTTAATTTCTACCCAGACTGAGTCTACAGTTTAGTATTCAGCAAAGAAGGACCAAGTGATTGATTGAGAAGGGAAAAATACAGTACGAAAGTAAGCTTACAGGGAACATAAAGACTAATGCTAAGAGTTTCTATAGGTACGTGGAGAGAAAAAGATTGGTGAAGACAAATGTGATTCCCCTACAGGCAGAAATGGGGGAATGCATAATAGGGGACAAAGAAATGACTGAGCAACTAAATACATACTTTGGTTCTGTCTTCACAAAATAGGACACAAATGTTGGAGAATGCAAGATTTAGTGAGAGAGAAGAATTAAGAGAGATCGATATTAGTAGAGAAACAGTGCTGGGAAAATTGATGGGATTGAAAGTGGATAAATCCCCAGGGCCTGATAATCTCCATCCCAGGGTGCTTAAGGAAGTGGCTCTAGAAATAGTGGAGGCATTGATGGTCGTCTTCCAGGATTCTATAGACTCTGAAACAGTCCCTGCAGATTGGAGTGTAGCCAACGTCACTCCGATATTTAACAAGGGAGGTAGAGAGAAAACGGGCAATTATAGGCCCATAGTTCCAACATTGGTAGTGAGGAAAATTCTCAAATCCATTCTCAAGGGCTTTATAGCTGAACATTTAGAAAGCAGTGGCAAGATCAGACAGAGTCAGCGTGGATTTATGAAGGGTAAATCATGATTGACAAATCTGTTGGAAGCAATGAAGATGTATCTAGTAGAGTTGACAAGGACAGCCAGTCGATGTGGTATATTTGGACTTTCAGAAACCACTTGACAAAGTCACGCATAAGAGATTATTGTATAAGATTAAAGCACGTGGGATTGGGGGAATTATATTGGGATGTATAGAAAACTTGGCAGAGAGGAAACAAAGAGTAGGAATTAATGGGTCCTTTTCAAATTGACAGACAGTAACTAATGGGGTGCAACAGGGATCAGTGCTGGGATCCTGGCTATTCACAATATATATAATTATTTGGATGAGGGAACAACATGTAACATCTCAACGTTTGTAGATGATAACAAGTTGGGTGGGAGGATGATCCGACAAGGATGTAGAGATCCTTTGGGAAGATCTGGACAGATTGGGTGAGTGGGCAAATCAATGGCAGATGCAGTATAATGTGGATAAATGTGAGATTATTCATTTTGGAAGCAAAAACAATAAGGCAAATTACTACCTGAATGGCTATAAATTGGGAGAGGGAGGGAAATGTGTTGCGGGACTTGGGTGTCCTTGTGCACCAGTCGCTGAAGGTAAGCATGCAGATGGTAAAGAAGGCAAATGGTATATTGGCCTTCATTGCAAAAGGTTTCGACGACAGGAGAAGGGATGTGTTGTTGCAGTTATAGAGGGCCTTGATGAGGCCACACCTTGAATAATGTGTGCAGTTTTGGTCTCCTTTTCTGAGGAAGGATACTCTTGCTCTTGAGTGAGTGCAGCGAAAGTTTACCAGGCTGATTCCGGGGATGGTGGGTCTGATATATGAGGAGAGATTAATTAGGTTAGGATTGTATTCACTGGAGTTCAGATGAATGAGGGGGCATCTCATACAGACTTATAAAATTCTAACAGGACTAGACAGGGTAGATGCAGGGAGGCTGTTCCCAATGGTGGGTGTGTCCAGAACCAGAGGTCACAGTTTGAGGATTCAGGGTAGATCATTTAGAATAGAGATGAGGAAAACTTTCTTTACCCAAAGAGCGGTGAGCCTGTGGAATTCATTACCACAGAAAGTAGTTGATGCCAAAACATTGAATGTATTCAAGAGGCAGCTAGATATCACAATTGGGGTGAATGGGATCAAAGGTTATGGGGAGAAGGCAGGATTGGGGTATTGAGTTGGACGATCAGCCAAGATCGTGATGAATGGCGGAGCAGGCTCGAAGGGCCGAATGGCCTCCTCTTGCCCCTATCTTCTATGTTTCTACATCTACGTTTACATTTTGATCTCCAGCGCCTATATCATTTCTGACTACAGCCTTGGTCTCTTCATTTACTAACAAAACTACACCACCTAGTTTTCCTTCCTGCTAGTCCTTCCAAAACACTGAGTACAGTAATAAAAATTAAAGTGCCATAAGAAAAAAAAAGCATTATTCCACAGCAAACAGTTAAGATTGCTGCCCAACAGTGTGCTGGAGGCAAGTTCAGTTCATGCTTTCAAAAGGGAGCTTGATGGTCAGATGGAAAGGAAGAATGTGCAAAGTTACATGGAGAAGGTAGGAGCATGGTTCTAAAGGCCTGCGCAGAAATGCTGGGCCTATTGGCTTCCTTCTGCACCATGGCAATTCTGTGATATTAATTCTTTAGATGCTAACTATCAACTGTGTACCATCATACTATTCAATGCTTTTTCCCAATCATAGTTTGCCTCACATACCTTCATGGTTTTCTTTGTTTCGATTTAAGACCATAGTTTCAAACTGAAGTACATCATCCTCAAGGGTCTGAAAGATTAAAGAAACATCAGATTGACACAGAATTAAAGCATTGTGGCTACTTCTTGGAGAGTGGCCATTCACTAATGTGATTCACTGAGAGTGGTCAAGCATTGCTGCACATTCAGCTAGTGAAAAATGGCATGATAAGTCTCAGTGTTGAGATCTGCTGTGCACAAAGCCATATGTATACAGCAAATGGCAGTCAGTACTGAGGGGAAGCCACCATTTTGGCAAAACCATGTACCTACTTCTCTCCGTTCAGAGGTAACAAAGATCTTGCCTCCACTGTCAGAAGCAGCATCTGGCACTGTTGTGGTTCCACAAGGGATGGCAAACAGGGAGATTTTCGCTGTGTTGCCTGCTTCAGCCGAAAAGGATCCTATAGCAAAGAAATCCAAGAGCCATGGTTACCTTCATAAACACTGGCAATGCCATCCCTGCCTGCTGTTAGACTGGAGGCCTAGTTTCCAGAATGGGAGAATTCTGTAGCCTTCTCTTCATAAAGTGCACAGGACACACACACTGCTCATGGGTGACATAGAGGGAAGATAAATGCTCGTGGACGACCCTCCCTGTTGAAAGTCTTCTCCCTTTGTTCTCCCTCCTTCCTCCGACAACTTTCCCTCTTCATTGGTGCCACTGCTCCCTGTCCCTCACCACATTGCAAGCCCAGGTTAACTATAGCTGCCATAAATGGAGCAAGTGGTGTTTCCAGAGCCCTTACTGTCATAACTTAGGTATTGTCCATGTTCAATACCTCGTCCTGCAGATTTCACCAGCTCCTCAAAACATGCCACAAATTGAAGCAGAGGCAGTAGTAAGTAGTAAGCAATCACTAGCAAATTGTTGATGATTTCTTTTACAAGTACAAATTGTGTGTGTGTGTGGGGGGTGGGCGCTGTTGGCAGCAGGTACTTCCTGTTCACAGAATCAGCTGTGTGAGCTTCAGGGAGGATGTTACGTCAAAAAGAGAGTTTACAAATGCCCACACTGGTGTTATGTCGGCTTTATACATGATTATCCCAACCTGCTTACATTGTTTACTTGTGATGCACACTCCTACTTCCTGGGGTAAGTGTGTCACCAAGATGCATTCAGTATGATCCCTGCTAGGACTGTGTGACATGGTACTGGTATCATGTTGGTACCAAAATGGTACTGGTACTGGCAATACTTTAGACATCATGGAGCCTAATTTTCTGGTCAAAGAATCTGATTAGAATGAAACAACATCTGCTGGCATGTGAGTGTAATGTTTAGAGCTTCATTAAAAACACTTGAAATGCATTTGTTAGCTTAATGTGACAAATAAATGGCTCTCTTAGCTGTATTATAGTTCATTTTACTACATTCTCTGAAATACCAAACCAAATAATAACAATTTGCATTTGTAAAGTGCAGTTAACATTGCAAAACATCCCAAGGCATTTAACAAAAGCAACATCAGTAAAAATATTTCCGATACGAAGTCACATGAGGGAGATAGTAAGAGAGGATCAGAAGTTTGTTCAAAGCGGCAGCTTTTAAGATGTCTTTTAAAGGTGGAGAGAGAGTTAACAATGTGGAAACAGTGATAAAACTGTGAAGCTTTGGGCAAAAGAATAAATTTGCAATGATCTGGAAATCTTTATATTACTAGAAATGTCCGGAATATTCCCTATTTGTGGAACTGTGGTCTATCTCTGGCACAATAGGACTTTCATTCATCACAAAGATTCATCCATGACCCAGCTAAGCTTTTGCTCTTAGGTCTATTCAATTATTTTCAGAAAGCTACCAAAAGCAGCGCTGTAGATTAGAGTGAATTCAGAGCCTACCACATCTTTGAATTGTTGCAGGCCTCCACAATGCTAGTGAAAAACAACTGTTAAAATTCAAAATTTTACAGACATTTATACAGTGCATCTTACATCCTGAGGCTGGTAACATATATCACAGTCAATGAACTATTTTTGATCTATATCTCTTCATATATATAGGAAAACACAGCAATCAATTTATGTGCAGAGTGTCATCGGGCCACAGTTGCCATTTTAACTGATGGCTTGAGCTGGGAAGCCAGTGTTATATTCACACCTGATTAAAAAAAGCAGGAGAAGGAATCAGAGCCATAAGAGCACTCCCCACCCCCAACCCCACCCAGCAGACATGTCAGTTATGGTTTATAGCATTCCCATCTCTCGGCTGTTGAAAGGGCTGCCTTTCAGGTGAGAAATTAAACTGAGACCCCACCTACCTGTTCTGGTGGTTGCAAAACAACCCATATCATTGTTTTGAAGAGGAGTGGCGTATTATCCCTGGTGCACTCTTCCCTTAATCATCATCAAAAAACAGATTGCTTTTTGAGTGAGATTGTCAGATTTTCTACTTTATGACAGTAACTATCCTTCAGAATTATTTTTTGGCTTTGTGACACTTTGAGACATCCAGTGGTCATGATAAACATTATATAAATAGTCATTTTGGAGTACAGAGCTTGAATATTGCTGAAAAAATTACCAAGTAAATGCAAACTTACATATATACTACATAACTGGAGTATACTGATTGGGTGACGACTGGACTCTGACCTGTAGTGGCACAGCCATAGAGAATATACAGGTTGGGGGATGACTGCCAGTTAACTGCCAAGTTTGTTTAAATTTTAATGAACAAGACATTGAGAAATGAGCTAGGGAATGACTATCACTTACTTTGTTGAGTTGAAGTTATAATATGTGTGAATAAAAGTAAAATACTGTGGACGCTGGTAATCTGATTTAGGAACAAAAATTCTGAATAAACTCAACAGGTCTGGCAGCATCTGAGGAGAGAGAAACAGAGTTAACATTTTGAGAGCAGTCTAGCTCTTCATCAGAACTGGGGCCTTAAAGGAATTAAACTAAGTTCTTTTCTGAGCACAGATCATTCAGCATCAGAGAGGGGAAGGTCAGAGGGTATAGAGAATACACAGCACAGAATGGGGCAGGAAAAAGGGATGAAATCGGAGGGAAAAGGAGGGGAGTAAACACCTAGAGAGGCATCAGTACCTGTGAGATTTTGGAGCTCGCATTCCTTAACACATGAAAGCAAGAGAAGAATTGAATAGAACAAAGAATCATAGAATCCCTACAGTATGGAATCAGGCCATTCGGCCCATTGAGTCCACACCGACCCTCCAAAGAACATTCCACCCAGACTTAACGCCCTACCCTATCCTTGTAACTCCGCATTTCCCATGACTACACTACAGGCAATTTAACGTGGCCAATCCACCTGACCTGCACATCTTTGGACTGTGGGTGGAAACCGGAACACCCGGAAAAAACCCACACAGACACAGGGAGAAAGTGCAAATTTCACACAGACAGTCACCCAAGAGTGGAATCAAATCCAGGCCCCTAGTGCTGTGAGGCAGCAATGCTAATCACTGAGCTATCATGCTGCCCCAGAATGAAATGGGACCAGGTACCAGGACAACTTTAAGATAATGTGAGGCAGTGCTGATAGTGAGAAAGATCAAAAGTTTTCTTTTGAAAACTGAGTGTGGTACATGACACTGAGTGTGGATCTCAGGATACCGTGGGAATAGGTGACTGAAGAGTGTTACATGTCTGAGAGATACCAGTAATATGAAGGATGGAACTTCAGTTGGAACCTGTGCAGGGTAAGGCAGAGGCCATCACTGAGGAAGAAGATGTGGTTGTGAAAGTGAATTTTGGCAAATACTTAATCAAATGTTATGAGGAAGATTGAAAACGATGAAGGCGAACAAGACAAAAGATGACAATAGCAATCCCATTGGAGAAACAGAACTTTTTCAAGATGGGCCTACGTGGAAGGGAAGTGGCAGTGAATTAAATACTCAAATAAAAACAGAAGTATTGTTGGAAATCTAAAATAAAAACATAAGCTGCTGGAGTAACTCAGCAGGTTTCACGGCATCTGTGGAGCGAGGAACAGAGCTAATGTTTTGAGTCCAGTATGATTCTTCCTGAGAACAATAAACATTTCTGCTAGTTCTGGCAAATAGTAGGAGCATAGTAATGGTGTGAAAAGCTAACTTCATCAATTGCTCAAACCTTTGGCGGCAGTCAAGCATATTATTACACCCTTTCTGCCTCTCAGACGAAGGCTGGCTAACACAGTGCTCACTTAAGTATTGGATTATTTATAGAGCCATACAGCATGGAAACAGACTCTTGAGTCCAACTCGCTCATGCTGATCAAGTTTCCCAAACTAAACTAGCCCCATTTTCCTGCATTTGACCCTTATCCCTCTAAACCTTTTCTACTCACGTACCCGTCCAAATGTTTAGTTTGGGTAAACTTTGACTGGCGTTAAATTGCTTCAACCCACAATAAATTGAAGCCGAGAAGATTTACACCTGAGGTACGGCCAATCAGATCTACACCACTGATAGGTGATTCTGTGTAACTCTTACCAGGCTACAGTGGATTTTCTGTCCTGTGGATTTGAAGAAGAAATTCTTTCAGCTGAAGTACAAGTTAAAACGAAGACATGTTCCTCAAATAGAAAGATGAGCTTAGGGATCATTGGCATCAGCGTGATTTGGTGACCTTTAATCTCGAACACTATCTCCTAATTTTGAGGTACGCATATGCCTTTCTTCAAGGCTATTAACTGAAGGAGGTGAAGGCCTATAATACAGTTAATTTCAAGCTAAAATGATTTCAGTACTGCGATAGAATCTACACAATCTACCATCGAAATTGTAGAATACTTAATGATATTTAACGGAATGATTGAGTTAAGCAGCGCATTGCTTCTTTCTGTTTAGAAGAGGGACAGGGTACCAGCATAAGCTGTCCAACTGCTGTGTTATCCTTTTGACTGCGTTAATCTCATTTAGGTACGCCATCGCAGTGAACTCAGGAGAAAAGGACATATTGTAAAGTAACGAAATGATGAAGTGTGTCTGCAGAGTGCTTTAAAGTGCTTGAGAAGTAGCATTAAAGCTGTGCTTGAAGGAAGAAAGTGCATTCCCATAAAAAATCATATTAACTCCAGGTACACCAGTGTGCCAGGCTCCAGATCCAGTCAATAAGTTTTATAATTCCAATGCCTTTAGCCCTGCCAAATGAATTAATGTTCATCTCTCAATGGTTTCTATGGTCAGTTGAAGTGTGACATTAAGAGAGATTTGAGTTTTATAGCGATCTTGTATAGGCGCTCCATCATTTAGAAACAGAAGATAATTTGCTTGTATATGATCTGAATGCTTCTTTTAGGACCAGTGTGAAAATGGACACCGAGGCTTATCCTTCTTCTGGAAGAAGGCTCGGAAGTCTAGGTTCCTTGAGGTTTTGTTGTGGTCACCTATTGTGTCAGGTGAGACAGAGGACATTATATTTGAAAAATCCCCTGGAAGCAAGCAAAGGTGGTGAGAATTAACCCATGTCTTCAAAAATACCAATCAGTCAGGCAAGATATGGGAAGCTAGACATATTTTCTAGTAAAAGAAATAACAAAGAATCTCACCAGCCACTTACTGCTGATGTTACCTCTACAACTGAAAACAATGGGCACTACTAACGTGAACTGTCCCTGGTTCCAAGACTGACTATTTTGTTGAGGATTTCTCTCCTTCAGAGACTGGTGGTGCCTGGGGCCTTTTTTTTAATGGCAGTGGTCTTTTCCATTTCTCAACTAGATTACATTTTGCTGATTATACTGCATCATGACTATGATGTCCTAAATGCCACTCTTTCTTAACAGTATCAGTTCGCTGTTGGAGGCTCTGCAATTGCAACACAACTAGAATGCTATATAAACTACTTGGGTGTCTATTACTGGCATGACCAGCGTAAGGTTGTCTTCCCACCAGCACAAATAAAAACTATTTGAAGTAATTGCCCAAGGACCACACGAGTTTACATACTCGTACATCAGGCCACAGACACACACAGATTGATTGTTGTCGCCAGTCTTTAATCTCATTTATTTATATATCTCTGGAAAGGTGAGTTAGAAACATATCTGTTGAGATGGGTCCCTACTGAGAGGGGGATGTGTAAGTCAGCCTCTTGTAATCTCTTCCTTTATAGTACTTCCGTTTGAAGTTTCCCTGACTCTATACAGGAATGACATTCCATGGATCCACACAGGACTTTGCCAGATGTTCACTGAACTTATACCTATGAGTTCTTTAACAAAAAAATACACATTTTGGAATTAAAAGTTCAATATGTCCATAAGCACTTTGGTGTTCTCATCCATTATCATCACAACAGAGAAGAAAAATTCAAGACTTAATAGCCATGCCGAAAATAATGAGTGTTTTTAATCAAGTGGATAAATTGCTTGTGGTGTCAGGAAGGACAGTAACCTAAGGACATATATATATATAAAATGACGGTGAAAGCAAATATAGCAATAAGTTTCAAAGGAAATCGGATATGTACCTGTGAAGGACAGATTTGTAAGGCCTTTGGTCAAGAACAAGGGACTGTGGAGAGATTTTTAAAAGAATAGCACAAACTCGATGAACAAAATGGCATCTTTTCATTTTGCATGGTTTTGTGATCTTAGGAGAGGAACTCTGCAGAAAAACTGTACCAAGGGGTTTCAAGGACAGACTGCTAGTTTTACTGAGAAAGTCATCAATTAAAGGTAAAGGTACTTGGATCAAGGTCTAAATAAATTTGTAGCTAGCTTCTGTCATGGATTCAAGGAATTTGTTACTTCAGTTTGATAACTTTGTTCCATTGTGCTTTATATCTAACCGTCAATTACTTCTCGAAAGCGGAGGGCATAGAGTTACAATCTCAAAGGGAAGTGTTCTCTACCATTCTATTGTGATTTAATGAACTGCAGCCTGGGTAAGCAGGTGAATTCCCAATGGGTTGATTTATCCTCCGGTATGGTCGTTCTGTTATAGGTCCAAGATCAGTGTTTTTAAAGTTAGCAAGCTTGTCATGTCTCAGTACGTTGTGAAGCAAGTGTTGTAGGTTAAATGTCCTCATCTAATGGATGTGAGGTGTTAATTTGATGTTTCTGGCTAATTAGCCATTTCAGTAAACCTTGAAAGGGTGCAGCGGAAGTCCATTCTACCACAATTCTCAGATTTACATTATCTGAAAAGTGGGTCACAAGAAGCTTTGTGCCATCCTCAGCAAACAGTTATAATTACCCAAGGAATAATATTGAAGTTTTGCACATGCTAGAAATCTGCAGAAAAAAAAACTGCTGGAGAAACTCAGCAGGTATTGCATCATCTATGCAGAGAGAAACAATTAATGTTTCATGTCAAAAATAACTCTTTTCCAGAACTTTTTATTGTGTGTGTATACTTATAATAACTAGGGTGTGCTGTTCAACTCTGGACATTGCTACATTCCCAGATACTGTAGGTGTAAGATTATGCATCTATTTAAAGGTTCACCTCTTGGACACTTAGCATGAGGAAAATATCTCAAATAGGTTGTTAATCATGATTATAACATACCAGATTTTCAAATTTACTTTATCGTGTCCAGGTGGTTCCAAATCTTGGTTTCGATTAAAGCTCAGCAACCACTCACTGCCTTCTATGATTCTTTACGTTAATGTCCTACAACTAATTTATATATTTTTCAGTAAACCTTCTGTACCACCATCAGACATGATTCTGAGACAGATAATACTGTTGTCTATGAGCCATACAAACTCAGATCACTTTCTATGGGGGGAAAAGAAACAAAAGATCTGAGCATAGTTAAATTATGAAGGAAATTTTGGTATGGGCTGTAAACAATATCATGGTTTGAACACTGAAAACTCAACTCAAAGATTTCAGTGTCGACTGCTTCGCATTCGTTTTTGGTTTATGAGGTTTCTTTTAAATTCATGTTGAGATTATAATCATGTAAATTCCTTTCCTGCTTTTCATTATTTTCTACATATTGATGCAAGTGTTGTGTACATTGATAGCAGACTGCTCGACCCTCAGGCTGCACAGATCCAGACATGCTTTATGATCCCTAAAGATAGCAGTAATTTTGTTTTTTGTTTGCTCCTGGGTTACAGATTTCCTGCACTGTTAGACATTATTTACATGCCAGTAACTATCTAACCATTGTACCTAATTACCAATTCAGTATTCCATGAACTACATCTATATCAAACCAGACCTGCACTGCTTTACTAAGAGATGCTGAGCAGAACTCTACTCTCCAAAGACATTTGAACTGTATGAAATCATTCCAGAGAATACAGGAGATTTTGTGATGAGGGATATCAACCTTGACTATAGATTTGCCTTTAAGTCCCTTGCCACTATTTCTGCTGATGCAGTTCATGCTATACTCTTGCACAGATTCTGCTCTGGTGGCCTCCCTGTTGGCAGCGGAAATTCAAGACAGACTGTGATCCTTTCACCCTGAGAGCTCAGTCTCCAAAAGCAGCAGCCGTTTTTTTGTTGCAATATTAGGCAGTACATAGCAAGATACAATTGTTCTAGAGACTGTGGCTGCCTTGTGTTGCAGGGCTGCATCAGATTTATCCAGGCACCTGAGCGAAACTTGAGAATGGCTATGGTTTGCTCAATTACACTTCCAATGTTTGCATGGCTTCATTATATCTGTTAGCTTCCCCTGTCTGTGCGAGTCTTACTGGCGCCATTAGTCATGATTTTAGGGGAACAGCCCTAATTACTAAGCAACCTGATATGTTGCTGTGAGTCAAAAGTCTTGGTACTGTAGATTTGTGTGTGAAGAAAGCATCATGACAACCTGTGCCAAATTGGGTGTTCAGCATCACATATTTACACTGGGCGTGGATTCCTGATAAAGAGATACCTCAATTCACATGCTGTCAAGGGGAAGGGAATGTCAGTGTCTCAGAAGGCCATGTTTAACCTTAAAAATGATTGTGAGATTTGAACGAAAGCCTTTCTTGTTCATAACATCGGGATAGTAGATCTATGGAGATTTGAGCGCTACGTGGGTTCCTTCAATCATTCCTTGCATCTTGAAGAACCATGTCAAACTCTTTACACTTATCTATTTCTATTGCGAAGGATGTGAATTGTGCAGTCTTTCGAAATAAGGGAATTGTGACCTTGATGCAATGACAAACAACACTTGCCTGATGTGGAAGAAATCATCTGACTGCTTGAAAGCTCTCATCATGACTGTGACCTTGAATGCAATAATGTTATCTCAGTGGCAATTGGCTGCAGGTTGTCATAGCTGCCTCAATCATTTTTAAGGTTAAACGTGGCCTTCTGAGGCACTGACAGTCTCCACCATCAAAATAATCCTTTGGTCTGAACAACATGTGAAGTGTTTGGTGACTTCATTAACATCACACCCTCACTCCAGCCTCTTCCAGATCCTCAGTGTGTGATTGGAGGTATTTCTTTTTCAGAAATCCATGCCCCAGTGTAAAGCTGACCTTTGAGCAGAACACATTGAAAATTAACAATATGATCCTGACTGAAGCTTCAGAACATAAAGGAAATCACTATCAGGTAAACTAACCACAACCATTAACAAACAGCTTCTTCAAAGCTGTACTTGCCTTCATGTCTCTGCACTTCCCGTTCCCTTAACTGGGATATGGTCGAGGTAGATGTTTGTGGAAGTAGCTGGAGAAACTCAGCAGGTCTGGCAGGATCTGCAGAGAGAGAAACACAGTTAATGTTTCAAGTCCAGTATGACTGTTCTTCAGAGCACTCAGCATGCATTACAAATGGATGATTAAATGATTACAAGTTAAATGTAGCAAGTGTCTGCAAATGCATGGTTTATGTATTTGCCTCTTCAATGTCCCAGCATCATATCGATATGAGCCCTGTGCTATCACACATCATACTGACACTGACTCCACTCACCCTGGACATTGTTCCAGCCATTTTCCAATTGCATTTCACATCCATTGAATGACAAGTGATGACAGGAAATGCTCAAGGTCGACCCTGTCAGTACCATCCTCCACCTGATTGCTCGGTACTCTCTCACAGCCCTCATGTTCCCCTTTACCTCATGTTACCCTGATAACCCATTTCAACACGTTACGCCCATGTAGAGACCTACCACACTAAACCTCACCCTTAATTGTTGTTCCTCGTCTCGAGCCCCAACATGATATCTTAATAATGTCTACCTAGCTGCCTTGTGGAGGCCACAATGATAGTCACAGCCACGAGACTCTCTCCTGTAGCCTACCATTCCCTCTGTTGCTGTTCCTCCCTACCTCTACACCATCCCTGTCTCCACCTCTGCACGTGTCTTTGCTTTATCCTACCAGCCTTGACTCTCCTTCTCCTTTTGAACTCGCAGGACAGTATTCACTCCAAAAAATCTGATCAACTTCAACATGCAGGCTCGAGACATGACTGACCAACTCCTTAAGTGCTGTGTTTGAGTTCCCAGACTGTCAATGCACAATGCCCCGTATTGCTGATGCTGACCCTATAGCACTAACTATTGCGCACTCCCTGGATTATAGTCAGTCATGACCCAACTGTGGGTGGCCCCAGCAGGTGAACAACAATGAACAAACCCAAGCCTGTGTGTGGAATGTGCCCATGACTGATGGTACTGGGATACCCTAATGCACATTATGCCCCCACTCGATTGGCCTAAGTACCACACTACAACCTACCCCCTGATAAAGCCATTTGGCTGAATGCACACTCACTGCTTTTGCTGCACAGGCAGCTGGCATACGCTGTAGCTATTGGACTGATGCCTCAGTGTTCCATCTTGGAGGATGTCGCTCCCACATTCTGGCAGATCCCTGTTGACAAGCAGCTCTGTTGGTTTGTTTGTGCAAACAACCACCCCAAGATGGCAGTATGAATGGCTTTTGGCTGTAGCTGAAGTGTTAATACACGAGCTGGCACAGCAAAACATGGCAAGACAAGGCATGGATACTGTGAGCATGGAGGTGGGCATAAAGTGAGTGAGAGTTAAGACAGCAAGCAAACAGCCCTGAAATGCAGGCTGGCCCAATCTCTGAGCTGGGTGCCAGTCCCTGCAGGCAAAGTGTCGTTGCTGCAGCCTTTCAGTGCTAGTTTCCAATAAAACCTTTAATGCAAGTCCATGCTTCCAGTGTGCCCATGATAGTAAATGTCGGATAATGCTATCTGTGTGTGGGCGGGGCAGGGGTGGGGGTTTGGGTGAGCAGCTGGTGCCAGTGGATCTTGCCCAGCAACATTGTTATGTGGTGAGCAGCCAGCAGCAATTTGAAGTTGAAGGAACACAGCAGGCCAGGCAGCATCAGAGGAGCAGGAAAGCTGACGTTTTGGGTCCCTTCTTCAGAAATGGGGGAGGGGTAGGGGGCTCTGAAATAAATAGAGAGAGGAGGGGTGGAGCCGGGGAAGGTAGGTGGGATGGTGTTAGGTGAGTGCAGGTAGGGAGTAGTAGGGATTGGTCAGTGAGGTGGGAGGAGCAGATGGGTGGGAGAGAAAATGGACAGGTTGTGTCAGGTCAAGGAGGCGGGAATGAGAGGGAGGGTTGGTCATGGGATGAGGCTGGGGGTGGGGAGATTTTGAAACTGGTAAAGTCCACATTGAGATCATTGGGTTGTAGGCTCCCAAGGCAGAACATGAGGGGCTGCTCCTCCAGTTTCTGGGTGGTGTCATTGTGACACTGGAAGAGACCCAGGATGGACATGTCATCTAGGGAGTGGGAGGGGCAGTTGAACTGGTTCACAACCGGAAGGTGTTGTCGTTTGTCGCGAACTGAGTGCAGGCACTCTTCAAAGTGATCTCCGAGCCTCTATTTGGTCTCACCAATGTCGACGAGGCCACATCAGGAGCAGCGGATGCAGTAGACCACATTAGCGGACCACACTAGACTGTGCAGGACCTTGATGAAGGTATGCCTAGAAGGTACTGGTGGTAGCATGTGCAACATCTGTAACTAGCTTTAGACACTCTTCAGTATGCCACCCTTCCCTCACTCATCTAACAGCATACCTTATCAGGCATAGCTCAAGTCTCACCCTCACACACTTTTCACTGTTGAAGTCACACAGCCATTACTCACAGCTTTCAGACATTGTTGGCTATTCAGTAATGACAATCATATTGCCCACAGAAAAGGCATCATTCTCACTGACAAGGGTCTTTTCTGAAGAAGGGTCTAGACCTGAAACGTCAGCTTTCCTGCTCCTCAGGTGCTGCTTGGCCTGCTGTCTTCATCCAGCTCTACACCTTGTTATCTCATATTCTTACTGACAAATTCACTTTGTCTTGTGGGACAGAGTATATAATCTCGAAACAGAAGGGAGCAGGGTTAGTTTTATGTCCTTACCTCAAGACAGGATATGGCTGCTGTCGTTATTAAAGTGACCATGACTGAGGCCATGCCATGCACCAGGGCTAACATCACAGTAGTCAATGGGATTTTACTATCTAATCCACCGTCTTAAATCTCCTGTACTACTTTCTTTTAAATTAACGATAATTTATTTCAGTTCCTCATTCTCATGATTGCCTTTTTTAAAAATTCATATTCCTTGGAGAATTCTGTGTCTTCTCCCCACCCCACCGATGACAGATACAAACTACTTATTTAGTTTCTCTGTCATTTCCTTATCCCCCGTTATAAAGTATCCTAGATCTGATTATATTGGGCCCACATTTGTCTTTCCTAAACTTTTCCATTTTTCATTCCTACAAAAGCTTTTGCAGTTCAATTTTATTTACCTCACTGGTTTAATTTCATACTCTGCTTTCTCTTTCTTCTTCAGTTTCTTGGTTGTCCTTTGTTGGATTCTCAAATGCTTTCAGTCCTCAGCTTCACTACTTTGGTAACTATATAAACCTCTTCAATGACCTAAAACAATCTTTACTTTCTCTTATGAGCCACGGCAGAATTATCTTTCCTGTTAGGTTTTTGTGCTTCAAAGAATGTAGATTCATCACAAACTATGTAGAATTGCTGTCTGAGGTGATGGCTTTGAAAGAATCTAACGTTTGAACTATGCTGAGCTTGCCTAATCTGATGTCACAGACTGCCCCTGGGTGGGGGGCTATTAGTTGGAGTCTGGCATGATCTTCTGATAGAAGCACAAGAGTCTTCTCTTCCTTTCATTAGTAATATTTAATATTCTTTAGGGTTAATGTAGTCTGTATATAGGTACTGTTATGTAAAAAACATCTTGTTATTCAAGACAAAAGCTTCTTCTGCTTATAATTCTTTATTGTCCACTAACTAATGAATATCCCCTGAGACTAGAATAGGAAGGAGGTTGGTGACAGCACTCTGCTTCAACCAGAAGCCTATATCTGGTTGGTAACCAGATATAGAAGCTTAATATAACATAGTGCCAGCAATGGGCATCAGTGCCTCACATCACATTAATTATGAGGGGTCTGAACAGTGCGGATAAATTGTTCTCTCTCATGAAAGCATTGAGAATGAGAGGGCATAGATTGAAAGTAGTTAGTACTGTATGATATTCAAGCATTCTGTCCCCTCCTTTTATTTTCTGGTGACAATTAGCCCCATCACTAACATGCAATCCTACCTTGTCCTTTAACTTTGATTTTCTAATTTTCCATGCAACTGAACCCACCTGCCCACTATTTAGAGCTGGGAAGCTCTTTGAGTAAGTTCCCGTAAATAGTAAATAGGGTAAACAGGATGAATGGACACCTGACATGTGGCAGGAATGTGCAAACCCTTATTGATGTACAGACTTTAAACTGGGGCTGGGTGAGCTCAGCCAAATATTTTAGGCACTATAAAGAAAAAGAGGTGACCAAGGTGGAGTCTCAAATTGTAACTTCAATTTAGTCCTTGTTTACTGCAACTTCAGATCAAATATTTCCAGTCAGTGGTAGTTATGGCCAGTTAAAGGGCATGATGGACAACTAAATTACCTGCTAGCATTGTTTGTGATTTTGGTGGATAATTCTTGACTTAATAATTACTCCTAAGAGTGATCAGCTAAACAAGAGTTCACAATTCATTTCTCAGAGTTACTTAAAAGTATGTTACCTTTTACTAAATAAAAACCTAAAGAAATGCGGATGCTCTTTTCCAGCAACTTCTGTTTTTGTTACCTCTTACTGTTCACTAGTTGATGAACGGGACTTTTGAAACACTCCAGCTAACTCAGTCCCTGAACCATCCTGAACACTGCCGCTGAGCGTTCCATCCCACATCACACTTTCAACAGAAGTAATTATTAAGCTGGAGAGATTTCCCAGGGTGTTGCCAGGAATGGAAAGTTTGAGTTCTGAAGAGAGGCTGGATAGGCTGGGACTTTTTTTGCTGGAACGTAGGAAGTTGAGAGGTGACTTAAGAGAAGTTTACAAAATAATGATGGTATAGATAGAGTTAATAGTAGTTCGATGGGTGATTTTAAGACACATTTTTAAGGTGAGAGGAAAGAGATTTAAAAAAGATATGAGGGGCAATTTTTTTACACAGAGGTTCATGTGTGGAATCAACCTCCTAAGGGTAAGGTTACAATTACAACATGTAAAAGACATTTGGATAAGTACATGAATAGGAAAGATTTGAAGGGATATGGGCCAGGAGCAGCCAAGTGGCATTAGTTTAGTTTGGGATTATGTTCGGCATTGACTGGTTGGGCCAAAGGGCCTGTTTCTGTGCTGTATGACTCTACGACACTATAAGTCGGTGCATGGAGCCCACTGCTCCATGAAAATGTTATCTAATCAGCACTTCCAGGCAAATTCAAGTGATGGTAATCAGCAATATGATCAGAATTGTATCCTGAAAATTCTAATAGAGACGTCCTGTGAACACAACACCTATTTATTGCCTTTCTTTACTCTTCCACCAAAATCTAACATGCCCCCACCCAAGTATAGTATTTACAGCAGAGAAATAGGCTATTAAGGCCACCGATCCATGGCAGAGTTTAAAGTCCATGTAAAGACAGATAAACAGAACTCAATATCCTGAAACAACCAGGTGTAGAGCTGGATGAACACAGCAGGCCAAGCAGCATTAGAAGAGCAGGAAAGCTGGCAGTTCGGGTCTGAATCCTTCTTCAAAAATGGGGGAGGGGAAGGCGATTCTGAAATAAATAGAGAGGGGGGGAGGCGGATGAAAGATGGATAAAGGAGCAGATAGGTGGAGAGGAGATAGACAGGTTTAAGAGGCAGGGATGGAGCCAGTAAAGGTGAGTGTAGGTGGGGAATTTGATGGGGGTTAGTCAGTCCGGGGAAGACGGACAGGTCAAGGAGGCGGGATGAGGCTGGAGGGTAGGAGGTGGGGGTGGGGCTTGAGGTGGGAGGAGTGGATAGGTGGGAGGAAGGACGGACAGGTTAGGGAGGTGGGGACTAGCTGGGCTGGTTTTGGGATGCGGTCGGGGGTGAGGAGATTTTGAAGCTTGTGAAGTCCACATTGATACCATTGGGCTGCAGGGTTCCCAAATGAAATATGAGATGCTGTTCCTGCAACCTTTGGGTGGCATCATTGTGGCACTGGAGGAGGCCCAGGATGGACATGTCGTCCAAGGAGTGGGAGGGGGAGTTGAAATGGTTCGCGACTGGGAGGTGCAGTCGTTTGTTGCAAACCAAGCATAGATGTCCACAAAGCGGACTCCAAGCTTCCGCTTGGTTTCCCCGATGTAGAGGAAACATCGGGAACAGCGGATACAGTATACCACATTAGCAGATGTGCAGGTGAACATCTGTTTGATGTAGAAGATTTTCTTGGAACCTGAGATGGGGGTGGGGGGTGCGGAGGTGTAGGGGCAGGTGTAGCACTTCCTGCGGTTGCAGGAAAAAGTGCTGGGTGTGGTGGGGCTGGTGGGGAGTGTGGAGCGGACGGGGGAGTCACGGAGAGAGTGGTCCCTCCGGAAGGCAGATAAGGGTGGGGAGGGAAAAATGTCTTTGGTAGTGGGGTCAGATTGCAGATGGCAGAAGTGCCGGAGGATGATGCATTGGATCCAGGGGTTGGTGGGGTGATAATCCTGAACCTCCCTCCAAAACTGAAAATATGTTCTATAACACTTTCCCTTTGTGTTCATCAATCTTAAAGAATTCAAACTGTCTTTGAGTTATTTGGATTGTCCAAAAGGAAGATAGACTTGCATTTATACTGCACTTCCCACAACTACCAGATGTCTACAAGCATTTTACAATTACCAAAGTATGTCTTGAAGTGTAGTGATTGTTGCCATGTAAGAGACAAAGCATAGTAAGCAAGGACATACAGATCATAACACGAAAAAAAAATTGGTCAAAGTAAGGCATACAGGTTACACCACACAGGCCATGAGCTAGACAAATCAACATTAACAAGATCAGCATTATTTGAAGTTAGACAGTCCGTTTATCAGTCTAATAACAGCCGGGAAGAAGCTGTTCTTGAACCAGCTGGCGCGTGAGTTCAAACTTGTGTATCTTGTGCCTGATGGAAGAGGTTGCAGGGGAGCACTGCTGGGGTGCAATGGGTCTTTGATGATGTTGGCAGCCTTTCTGCACCAATGTGATGCGTAAATACATTTGTAAACTTGCAAAAAGTTCAATCGATCTTTTACGTCTACCTGAGCAGGCAAACGGCACTGAAAGAAAGGGCGACACATTTTCAGACCTGCACTGACATGCCAGCCCTGAATTTTACACTCAAGCCTTGGAGTACGTATTGAGACAGAAGATTCAGAGCTCACTGCATTACCAATTGAGCCATGGCTGGTACTCTTAGTGTCGTAATCAAATTCAGTGATAATCTTTAGGGTGGGTGAGTGAAGACATTTATAAGGAATGAAGATTTAAATTATCCACGTTTTGAGGGCTGAAAATTCTAGTTCTCTCAATTTCATAGAATCCACTTAGTGTGGAAGCAGGTCATGCAGCTCATCCAGTCCACACTGACCCTCCGGAGAGCATGCCACCCAGGCCCAACACCTACCCTGTAACCCTGCTTTTCCCATGGCCAACCCACCTAGCCTGCACATCCCTAGACACTACAGGCATGGCCAATCCACTTAAACTGCACAACTTTTGACTGTAGGAGGAAACTGAAGCAAACCCACGCATACTCAGAGAGATCATGCAAACACCACACAGCCAGTTGTCTGAGGATGGGATTGAACCCGGATCCTTGGTGCTGTGAGGTAGCAGTGCTAACCACCATGTCACCATGCTGCCCTAATCTGATAGCAATTATTTAAAACCGCCCTGCTATAGGAAAGGTGTTGTGAAACTCGAAGATGTTCAGAAAAGATTTACAAGGATGTTGCCAGGGTTGGAGGGTTTGAGCTGTAGGGAGAGGCTGAATAGACTGGGGCTATTTTCCCTGGGGTGTTGTAGACTAAGGAATGACCTTACAGAAGTTCATAAAATCATGAGGGGCGTGGGTAGGGTGAATAGCCAAAGTTTTTTTTTCCCAGGGTAGGGGACTGCAAAACTGGAGGGCATAGGTTTAATGTGAGGGGGGAAAGATTTAAAAGGGACCTGATGGGCAACCTTTCACGCAGACGCTGTGCGTGTATGGAATGAGCTGCCTGAGGAAGTGGTGGAGGCTGGTACAATTACAGCATTTAAAAGGCATCTGGATGGGTATATGAACAGGAAGGGGGTCAGATGGATATGGGCCAACTGCTGGCAAATGGGACTAGATTCATTTAGGGTAGCTGGTGGGCACGGAGAGTCAGACCAAAGGGTTGGTTTCTGTGCTGTAGGTTTCTATAACTCTATGACTAGAGACTGTCCAGCCATAGAAACCCCCCAAAAAAATCTAAAGATGACTGTAGAACCAATTTTTGACCACCATTGCCCTAAGTTCACAGGACTCAAGAAATAGAAGATTTCACGATCACATAAGATCAAGACACCTGCCAATCATAGACATTACTCCCAACTTGGGGTGATTTCATGTCTGCTCCACTTTCCCATCATGCTCCACTTTCCAGATTGTCCACACACAGTGAGAAAATCAGCTCATGTTGAAGGCCCTAATTGTCTTGCTGTTTCCTTTTAGATTGGCCATTAAAAATACGAGGAATACCTTCTGTATTCTCTTCCTGTGGGAATGGCAGCCAATTATTTGGAAACTGAACTTTAATCTACTTTAGATAGTATGGTTTTTGTTAGAAAGTCTACAGCCAACTCTCAGCTAATTACATGGGCATGTTGCCATTGTGTGTGTCTTCATTGGAAAATGAAACTGGAAAATGAAGAAGCAATCTAAACTTCGCAATCTTAATAAACCTGTCCCTTCTAAAGTTGTGAAGTAAATTTCCTGTCTGGTTTCCTAATTGGAATGAAGTCTAATAGCGGTGGTGGTTAGAATGAGAAATAAGGGCAGGATTAGGTCATTCAGTTCCTCAAGCTTGCTTCACTATTCAATAAGATCACGACTGAATAATATCTCCAGAAGGAAATTTATAATTTAACTTATTCATGTATCTGGATTAAATATGTGTATATAATCTGGAACACAAGACTTTGAGGAAAGCATACAAATTTTGGTGGTATTTTTCTTGATAGCTACTCCTGGTACCTTGAGATGATTTCAGCCTTTTCCAGAATGTGATACTAGGTAGGGGTTATTTGAAATAGTCCACAACCACCAATTCTTCTTTGCCTTTGTCTTGATTTTGGCCTATCTAACGGTTCTTGGTAAAGGATACACCACCACAGAGTATGTAAACAAGAGACACTGTTCTTAGATAACTAGAAGGTTTGTTGCATGAAAGCAATACGTACAGCTACATTTAGTAAGGCATAACCACTAGGACATTTGGGAGCTGGTATTGATACAACTGCTCTCTCTGAAAGAGTAAAACTCCTTATCCACCTGCAGATGCTGTGTAACTTCAGGACAATGGATGGAGCTAATGTAAAGTGAACATCGACCCATTCAGAACCATACCTGCATAATAATTTTGATTACAATTAATCTTTCTGTGCTTGCCAAAATCAAAGCTGGAAACTTAAATAATGTCATGTTTTGTAGTCACTTTCAACATTAAGCACTCTCTGACCAGTTGTCACTTTCAACATTAAGCATTCTCTGACCAGTTGTCACACTACAGTTTAAATTTCATCCTATCTGTACTAATTATATATTTTAAACATAATCTAAACAGAACAAGCAATATTATATTACAGCACATTTTTAATTTCAACCTGTAACCAAACTCTATTGAATGCTCTGTTTCCACATTGACCGCAAACCATTTCCATTGGGCTGGCAAAAGTGTCAGTGTCAGGGCAGTTAATGGTTCAGCGGAGAATGCTACTTGGAATCTTTTCTGGAAGACAAACTCATCAATGCTTCTTTCTGCCTGCAACTGGAAGATAACCTCCAAAGTGCTTTGAACTTCAATGAACACGTTTTGCCATGTCTTCTTCTAATGTTCCTCCCTTTACCATGTTCTGTACATAACACTAACATTTAGACCACTAAGTCATTCAGTTAGGATTGGAACTAAAACATGGTTACTTAATAATCCTTAGAAGCTGAATTTAGCTAAAAATGCAAACCAAGAAGTCTTATTTATGAAATTAAAAATGACAACTTTAAGGAAATGTTTGGGCTATAAGAAAGTGAAGACAAAGATTTCTTTATGCATCAACATGTCTTTTATTATTTCAAAAACTATTCATCTTTCAGACTTGTAGTTTTATCAAGACACTCCAGAGCATGCAAGCATTTGCAACTGCACACTTGTAGCTTGACAATATTACCTGATTTGAAATGCTCCCGATCCACCACATCTAGCTATCTGATCCACATCAAGGATACCTGCGATCATTTTTACTGGTGGCAATGTTTAAATAGGTTGGACAATGTACCCCACAGCACTCAATGGTTGAATAATTTGTAGACATGAGGGAGAACTTTTCCAGAATCTTCACAGGATTTCATGTAACAGCTTTCATGAAAGCTGTTCAAAAGATTTATTATCCTATTCTTTCCAAATTGATGTTATTCTTTAGCTGTACTGTATCAAGTGTCTGTCAACCATAAGGGCTTTCATGCACATTTTGGAAAGATGAATTCTTTAAGTCTAACATCAAAACCACTCAAAGAATTTGATACCAACTTTTTTTTTACAATGTTGAGTTTGATGGAATTGACCTTTGATTAAGTAAGATTTTGTACAACAGCTGAATTTATGATACTGAAAACAAAAGATTTTAATAATAATTGAAATAGAAGTAGAAACTTTATTAAATGCTGCTTCCTCAGGCTCAGGTGATGCCATGAGTCTGTGTCTTAGCTCCTACCTCAGAGTCCATCCCCTCTCCACTCACGAATAGTTGGCAAGCTGTTCACAATACTTCAAATCCTATTTGACAGGAACTGGGTTCCCAGCTAAATAATCTTGGCATCCCAAAAGACTATCTCTTTCCACTTCTATAATATCATTCGTCTCCACCCCGTCTTAGTCTGACTACTGCTAAAATCATAATCCGTACTTTCAGTGGGAATACCTACATCCACCAATCTTATACCTGAGCTCATAAAAAACCCTTTTGCCCATATCCCAACCTGCCCCAATTCTGTTATGCAGCATGCTTGTATTATGCTTCGCAGAATTGTAGAACCCCTACAGTGCAGAATGAGACTGTTTGGACCATCCAGTTTGCACTGACCCCCTCAAGAACATCCCACCCAGACCAAGCCTCCCACCCTATCCCTGCAACCTTGCATTTCCCATGGCAAACCCACCTAGTCTACACATCCCTAGACACTATGGGCAATTTAGCATGGCCAATCCAGCTAACCTGCACATCTTTGGGCTGTGAGAAGAAACCAGAGCACTGTGTGGAAACCTGCACAGACACGAGGAGAATATGTAAACTCCACACCGACAGTCACCCAAGGCTGAAATCAAACCCGGCTCCCTAGCACTACGAGACAGCAGTGCTAACCACTGAGCCACTGTGCTTCCCCCAGTGTTCGTGTTTGCTAGTCTACTTTGGCTCCCAGTCCATCATGTCATTTAAACATGAAGATAAGAGTTTTAAATTCACATCAAAGTTGCTCCCTGGCCTTCTTTAGGCTTGTCTCACTGAAATGTTGTAATATTGTCTCTACGTTGCCTTTCTGAAGAAAAATAGTCTTGGCTTCCTTACTGCTGATCCTACTGCCATATCTCAGTGAAGTGTATGTATGTATTAAAGTAAAGAACTCTATCTGCAAAACTGTTCTCGATTGATTCTTTAGATACAAAATACCATTTGTGGGAACTAAGCTGGAGGCACTGTATTTTATTATCAAACATTAACTTATGTTTCAGAATGTTCAGTTTGGTGACTCCAATTTGACCTGAGCTGGCCCTTTTATGCTGATACAGACCTGGAAAGATAAAAGGTAAAGTCAGCATAGTCCTACTGAACTATTGGGCTGCTCTTATAAGAGAGAGACAACTAGTGGTGGTGGTTTTAACCTGAGGGTCACCATGCCTCAGTTGAGGGAGAGGCTGAGAATAAAAGTCCTTCATGGTAATGTCAGCCAATACAGGAATTGAACTCATGCTGTTGGCATCACAAGCCAGCTCTCTAGCCAACTGAGCTAACCAACCACCCCTTGATAGGTCTGTAAAGTCTACACAGAATCACAGAACCCCACAGTGCAGAAGCAGGCCATTCAAGGAAGCTCCTGACAGCATCCTAACCAGAACCACCACACTACCCTATCCTATTCCTGTTACACTGCATTTCTGATGTCTAATCCACCTGAGCTACACACCCCTGGATACTATGGGCAATTTAAATGGCCAACCCACATAACTTGCACATCTTTAAACTGTGGGAGGAAAGCAGAGCATCAGTAGAAACCCACGCAGACATGGGGAGGATGTGTAGACACTACATAGACAGTCACTGAAGGGTGGAATCAAATCCTGGTGCTGTGAGGCATCGGTGCTAACCACTGAGCATTCAATCTCCAAATGCCTGAAACAACACAGTACCCAGAAACAAAAACAGAAGTTGTTGGAAAGGTGAGCAGGTCTGGCAGCATCTGTGAAGAACACCACCAGACCCAAAACGTTAACTCTGATTTTTTCTTCACAAATATTGCCAGGCCTGCTGAGTTTCCAGCAACTTCTGTTTTTGTTCCTGACTTACAGTATCCACAGTTCTTTTGGTTTTTATACAGTACCCAGAGAAGCAGGAACTTCCAGCATGGGGAGTTCTACTTTGGCTCTTCCTCCTTCATGCTGCTGATTTTGAAAGGGGTGAATGGAGGTCCTAACATAACTGGATGGGCACCCCTCAGTGCAGATATGGGTACGGTAAAACTGCATCCTTGTATTATATCTGATTTCCTCTGGTGGACAATTACCTATTGCCTAGAAATCTAACCTTCAAAATAGGCATTCAGCTTCTCACCAGCCCAAAGCTAACTGCAAAATTTAAATGACTTGCACACTTAAGGACATGTTTAAGAATTGTAGCTACTATCTTTCAACCACATCTTTAATGTGTTTACTTGTTTCTTCTCTGGCAACAATTAGTTCAATTTAATTCTTTTGACATAATATCAACTTTGAGTCCAAAATCATATTACAATGTCACTCTCAGTAGTACACCCATGCTCTACATTCATAACACTCAATTTATATCCACCAGATTAAATAACCGGCAGCTTTTGCCTCACAACTCACTCTTAATGGATTTTATAACACTATGATAGGATTTACTGCCTTAGTAGACTTTAGGCAGTTTGCCAAGATTTATTCTGCAGCAATAAAACACATACAAATTAAGGCATCTCATGTGTAAAATTCATTCAAGAACCACAGAAGCAAAATAAATGATAATTACCTTATACACAATGTGGTCATGATCAGAGCAAAGCTGAATTGTATTTGCAAATGTATGGCTGTATTTTAACAACTGAGGTAATTATGTATTTTAGAAATTAATAACTGGAGCAACGTGCAAACAAAATTCATCGATGATGATGATGTCCATTTTATATTAGGTCATTGTGCACAGAATAAATAAACGACCAGGGAACAAAGAGTTGTTTAAACATTGCTGGTTGAACATCTCTTTAAAGATTCAATCATAAATATTTGCAAATAGCATGTTGGTATTTTCACCTCCTCGAGGTATAATTTCACACTTGAAGGCTACTGATGTGAACTCCATGCGTTCAAAATGAGTTTGCTTGGCTTTATTTGTTAAACATAATGGCTTCCAGTAAAAATCCTGAATAATAATAGTTTTAAACAACAAGTACCAGCTTGACAAAATACATTCTGCCACCCACCTCAACCCCAGTCAATCTAAGAATGCAAAGGCAGTTTACTTCACAAATAAACAAGCAGAAAAAATGCATGGTCTGAAAATAATCACAATCGTAGAAAAGTGAGAAAGAAATATGAGGTTAATAATTATTCTTGCCCATGGTGACTTGAAAGGATTCCCAGAATGTGCAACTGTTCATCTCAGACTGCAAACATCTTTGTTGAAATGTCAAGAATATAATCTGAAAAGAAGGATAAACCAACTATTCAAATCTTTTTAACCTTGGCAGCTTGAAAAAGTTATAGACACTTGTCGTCTCAGAATTCAAAACGTTGAGCCAATGACGAAGATACATAATTTACAGTTACAATCTGTTTGTTCCCTTGATGACTTCAGAATCATCAGAATTTACAGGCTGGGTAACTTGGTCATTTCAAGTCTATGTTAATTACAAACAAAACATAATTGACAGATGCAACACAATCATTGCTTTATTAGTAATATCTGCAGTGCATAAAACTTTCTGATAAATCCCATGATAAAATATTGCAATAGGGTTCTTCCCAAGCTGTACCATCATGAGGCAATTAATCAATTGTAGCGCAAGTTAATCAGTCACACACTACAAAACAAAGGCAACAGACCACACAAAGATATCCTCAACCATATTTCCCCTCAGGCTCAAGTCTTTCAAGCTTATGTTCCTTTAGAGTGCTTCCCTATTTGGGTAGGCCTGAAACAATTCCTACTTGGTACTTCTGTAGCCATGATTCTGATTAGAGATTTGCCATTTGAAGGGCCTTGGGCTTGACTCATATCCTCCCGATATACTGTGCCACAGTGCATAGTACATCAAACTAGGATGCCAGAGAACAGTGACATTTAAAAGAAGGATATATTGAATATCTTAATAAATCAAAATTTTGATATGCTCCGGGTCTCTAGAGGATCAAACTGTAGTGAATTTTGCTCTATCTACTAAAGCGTGCAATTACATAGAAGCTTGAAAGAAGGAAATAACCCAGGGAGTTTTATAAGGTTGCAGAAAAAATAAAATTGGTAAGATATTGAACATTGAGCCATGGTTTAAGAACTTAAAATGATGGTCAAAATCTTAACAGAATCTTAATAGAAAAGTTAACTTGAAAAATTGGAGAGGGAGGATGAGATATATAGAGATTTATGGAGGGAGATCCATAATAAAGTGAAGGCTCTGTCAATAATGATGGAATGAAAAAAACAGGGTTGCACAAAAAGCTGGAGTGGAAAGATCAAATGGTACTGAGGGAAGGATCAATAGGGTTTCTAGAGTGTTTTATTGTCTGATACAGCTTCAACAAGTGGCTAGTGATGATGACATAGCCAAATGTGAGGGAGGAGGTTTTATGGTGAGAAAGCAACACAAGACGTTCAATTGAAAGATATTTGTTTCATTCATGACATTGACCGCCAACAGAATAACATGATGGTCGATATTGGGCCAAGGAGAGAGATATGGGGTTTGTGTACCAACAAATTACATGTGGAACAAAGCCTTGTCCATCATGCCAGCGAGAACATTGCGTAGAAATGAAATACTCAGTCCAGATATGACTCCTTGTGGAATTTCAAAGGTAAAGATGCCGGAAGAAAAACCATTCTTGAAGATGTGCTACCTTGAAACCTAGAGGAAGGAAATCTACTATTTTCAAGCTTATAACAATCTACATGATAGCCAGTGGAAGATCAATTACATATTCACATCACCCTGACATGGTGACAAATTTTATACCAAACCTTCCATCTTTTGGAAACCTGCAAAATACCAATATCCTTATTAAAAGTTACAAGTTTAATCCAACTCTGAAACACTTACTTTATAGTCACATTACACTTGACCTATTGTGCAGTTGTACAAAAACAGAGACTGTGCGAATAGCAACTATACTCTTAAAATTATTTTATGGAGATTCTTTAAAAGAGAGGGGTATATAAATATGAGGTCATTGAACAGCAGGAAATATTATTATATGGACAGACTAGGGTACAGTATCTGAAAAGAAACATACAAGCTTATCGAGCTGCTCAATATGCTTTCTCAACAGCATAGTCCATAACCAATCCTGCTGTTGTGCATTTTCAGCCAGTGTAACTAGTAAGACGAACTTACATTTCAGATTGGATGGAAAGGGTCAACTGCCCAATCTCAGTTGTATTGGAAGAACATTGTATAAGTATAGAAGTCTACTTAAGACAAGTATACACTTACATGTTAATAACAGTAAATTCATTTTTTTTGTACAAGTTGTAGGTTCATTATCAAAAAGAAAGAACTAAGTATTTTGAACCACTCGTCAAGTTAGTCAGTGAATTAAACTGAATATTATCACATTTCTGGCAGAACTATTTTAGAAGTCTGACTTGAGAATACCTAAAGAGCTGATGAACCTACAGGGCTCATCATAAAAAACACACACACGTGGCTTTGGAAATATGGGAGGATGGGTCCCAAGACATTTTGAGTTTGACCAGCTTGCCAGTTTCCTGATTCTGTTCCTGATGTTGGCTCTTTTTGTTAATGTAACTTAAAGGTCAGGAAGGGTCCCCAACCCCATGAGGCAGACAGGCAGTTAGGCTTATTATAAGCCTTGGGATTAAGCAGGCCAAGTGAAACTCACTACACCCAATGGAGTAGTCAATTAACTACTTGGAGGTGAGCCTTCGGTGATGGGGTTGGGTGCCAGCATTCCTGGAAGGCCTCCCCTACCTTTGGTGGGGATGCAGTCAATGGCTACCCTCCAGAGTATGGTGTTGGTTTAGCTCAGTTGGCTAGATAGTTGGTTTGCAAAGCATAGTGACACCAACAATGCTGGCTCAACTGCGACATTGGCTAAGACTACCATGAAGGATCCTCCTTCTCAATGCCTCCCCTCACTTGATGTCTGGTGACTGTCAGGTTTTAACCACTGCCAGTCATTTTTCTCTCTCTTTAGAGAACAGCCTGATGGTCTGGTAAGACCAAAGCGATTCTACTTTTCTTGACCGACTCATCCTATCACAGCAGTGGCTTTGCTGTGATGTGATTTTTGCCAGCAGTTGGGAATTTTATCAGATGAAAAAATAGTCAAATTCTGCTCCATAACATCCCAGAAGGAAAAAACAGTTAAAACTTGTGAATACTCTTTTTGTACACTTCAAAGTAGAGCTCCAGTAAGACTAGCATATTATTTTCCAAGTATCATGGATTTGAATAGTTGTTCCCTCTTAGAAACTAGGAGTTAGCATTGTGATATTGAAGAATCCAACAGAGGTTTATTATATCTAACGGTTATATGCAAGCATTGCACACTGCAAGCATATAATCTCTGGGCCAGTATTAAGCTAGAAAGTTACACGGAGAAACTTGCTTCTGGTAATGTTCATGTGATTCCAAGTTGTACAGCAGATGAGACCTTCAGGTCACATGCTATGATACAGTGACGATATCATGAGGATGTATCTTAAAGACATGCTGACATACTAACCACGAGACAGCATACAATAGAATGTGTTTTGTATTTTCTAAGTAAACTTTATTTAAAAAGTGGCTGAGAAGGGCACTTTCATGTTGAAACACCATCACATCTAATTAAACTTTTTCTACAGCAGTGTGCCTGCACTGAAGATGGAAGACCACCAATAGGCTCTCCGGTATTTGCCACTCCTAACGAAACAAGAAACCCATCTCCATCCCAAATAATGGGTGCAGAGGAGATTTACCAGGATGCTGCCTGGTATGGCGGGAAGGTCTTATGAGGAAAGGCTGAGGGACTTGAGGCTGTTTTCGTTAGAGAGAAGAAGGTTAAGAGGTGACTTAATAGAGACATACAAGACGATCAGAGGATTAGATAGGGTGGACAGTGAGAGCCTTTTTCCTCAGATGGTGACGGCTAGCACGAGGGGACATGGCTTTAAATTGAGATATAGGACAGATGTCAGAGGTAGGTTCTTTGCTCAGAGAGTAGTAAAGGCGTGGAACGCCCTGCCTGCAACAGTAGTAGACTCGCCAACTTTAAGGGCATTTAAATGGTCATTGGATAAACATATGGATGATAAGGGAATAGTGTAGGTTAGATGGGCTTCAGATTGGTTTCACAGGTCGGCGCAACATTGAGGGCCGAAGGGCCTGTACTGCGCTGTAATGTTCTATGTTCTAATGCCTCATGCCCATTACAATTATTTTCACGCTGGAGGTCAGTTTGAGATGCAAAAGCAATACCAACTCTTATTTTCTCCATGGTGAAAATTCAGCACAGTTATTCTGTGAATTACGGAGCTGTCTGTACCATGATAAATGACCCCAGTCACAGAGGCCCCACTATTGATATCTAGTCTGTGTAGTGTTAATCAGTTCGCAGGAGTTATTCCTGATCTCCATGGTCCCAGACTAGAAAGGCTAAAAACTTGCAATGTTAAATGAATACTTCATGTGTTAATGTAAAACCTTCTCACAACTAGTTGAACAGAAGGTTTCACACACTTATTGATTCCTAACTTTAGGCAGTTTGGCCTTGAGAAGATATTAAATAATCTGACTTCTGTCCTATAGAGAAGAAAAAGCATTGAAAAGACTTTAGTTAAAAATTCAAGAGCAACTCAGATTCTATTTGACACTCAAGTCATGCACAACCTAATCTATATGATCGGATATAATCTGTAAGGATGAATTTGGTATAGCTCACGCAATATTTGGAAGTAGCTGATTGGCCTCAGCTTTAGTGATAATTATCATACCGCATGCATCCCCCAGGCAACCATTTCAGAATATTGTCAACACCAAAAGATTAATATTCGCTCTTTGGTGCAGCCTATCAAAAAAAGACAGTGAAGATAGTTGTCTAAAATTACAAGGAGACCTTGATCAACTGGGTCAATGGGCTGAACAGTGACAGATGGATTTTAATTTGGACAAATGCGAGGTATTGCATTTTGGTAAAACAAACAAGGGCAGGACTTATACAATTAAAAGTAGGGCCTTGGGCAGTGTTGTAGACCCAGGAGTTCAAGTACATAATTCTTTGGAGGTTGCATCACATGTAGACAAGATGGTTAAAAAGGCATTTAGCATGTTTGCCTTCATTGTTCAGCCTTTTGAGTACAGAAGTTGGGATGTTATGTTGAGGTTGTATAAGACGTCGGTGAGGCCTCTTCTGGAGTGCTGTGTCCAATTCTGGTCACCTTGTTATAGGAAGGATATTATTAAGCTGGAGAGTATTCAGAAGAGATTTACAGGGATGTTTCTGGGAATGGAGGGTTTGAGTTATAAGGAGAGGCTAGATAAGGTGGGACTTTTTTCACTGGAGTGTAGGAGGTTGAGGAGTGACCTTAAAAAGATTTATAAAATCACGAAGAGTATAGATAAGTTGAATGTCAGTTGTTTTTTTCACTGGGGTGGAGTAATTCAAGACTGGGGGCAAACTTTTAAGGTGATAATGTGTTTTAAAACACACGAGGGACAATTTTTTTTACAGAGAGTGGTTCGTGCATGGAATGAACTTCCGGAGCAAGTGGTGGGTGTGGGTACAGTTACAACGTTTAAAAGACATTTAGATAAGTATGTGCATAAGAAATGGTTGGAGGGATATGGGACAAGTAATGGCATGTGGGACTAGTTTAGAAACAAATACAGAAGTTGCTGGAAAAGCTCAGCAGGTCTAGCAGTAACTGTGAAAAAAAATAGCAGCTAATGTTTTGGATCCGTTAACTCTTCCTCAGAACTGGACCCTAAACTTTAACTCTGATTTCTTTTCACAGATGCTGCCAGACCTGCTGAGCTTTTCCAGCAACTTCTGTTTTTCTTTCTGATTTACAGCATTCGCAGTTCTTTCGGTTTTTGTCTGGGATTAGTTTAGTTTGAGACTATGGTTGGCACGGACTGAAGGGTTTGTTTCCAAGCTGTATGACTTTATGGCTCTTTTCATTAGACATGCTCCAGCCTTTGTACATTTTCAACTAATTTTTTAATGAGAGATATTTACATTTCAACATTTCAACATAGTGGAACAAATGCAAAATATGTTAAAGACTTTATTTTTCTATAATTATTGTTGAAGACCAATGGCACTATGAAGAATGAAATTGCTTGGTCATTGATATAACTTGGTTTAATATCTGCAAGAAATGCAAATTACAGCTAACCGATGTATAATTTGTTCAGCAAACTGAGTTTGACGTGGTGTCATATTGACCATGAAATCTTTTTCTGTGTTGTTAACTGGTTTCAATTGGGGTAGTAATAGAAGGCTAGAATTGGCTTTTATTCTTGAATTAACGAAGAAAAACATCTATAAGCGTTACCACATCTGACTGCAAAGCAGTGACTCTTGTTAGAAATTGGAGCCGCATTAACAGGAATAGGATCAGACATCATTGTGATGCACTCCACGGTCAAATAGCATTTTAGCTCTCCTTGCCTGTGTGCTTTTAAATGAGGAATGAGTATTTATCAAGGTAGAAGAGTATTGTCAGCATTTGTGTAAGCAAACTCCATCCTAAGACTGGGCTACAAAGAAACGAAAGTGGTAAAATTAGGGCTGCACGCAATGAAGATCAAAGAACCTAGAATGTGTGGATTTGTTTGAGCATCAATCTCAAATAAGGATGGCCTAGTGCTTGGCAGTTCCTGATTGAAAACAGTTTTGCTCATTTCAGAAAGTTACTGCCAAAACACATTTATCAGCCTTGTCAAAAGCGTTTTTTTTATTCCCCAACAGCGCGAGTACCTGCCAAGATCACAATGCTGCGAGAATGACAGCAGTGAATAAGGTTAATGAATCCTCAGAGTGCTGTGTAAGTGCTGGTTCAGAAAACACTCTCTGTGTTTTTAAGATTAACAAAATAGAATTAAAGCAACCAGGAAAAGAGCCAATATTTTGGCAAGGATGTTAACTGCTGAATTAGAGAGGCAAATATTTCCATAGCTGCAATGACAGAGGATAGCAGTATTCTTGGTCTTGTCAAAGCACTGCTGGTTGCTCTTTTCTTCCATAAGCATTGATGATACAATGAGGCTAAGGCAGAAATCAGAGCTACACATTGTAACAAGGTGGAATGAGTAACTATTTAAGATGGAAATAATTATGAGTCATGAAAACACTTTCTTTTGGCAATGTCCAACCTGATTTATGCTTTCATTAGAATTAGAATTAGGTTTTACTGACATGTGTACTCACGTACAGGGATACCAGAGTACAGTGAAAATTTACGCCACCGCTCCAGACACCACCCTTGGGCACAAGTACCTAGATACAAAACCTTAGGCTAAAGAGTAGAAAAATAAAGAAATAAATTAAAAGTTCAACATTACAGCCCTTGTCAGTATAAAGTAGTCAATAAGAAATAAAGGCAGTAATTCCAAATTACAAATCGGGACTACTGCTCAGAGGATGAGATGAAAACAGCATTACAGTAGACAGAACTATGATACAAAAGAGGAGAAAAGTATTATTCCAAGGGAAAATATCTCAAGGCTGTATAGATTGATGAACATCAGTGCAAGAGAAGAGGATGTTCGAGAGACGAGGGCACGCTGGTGCTATAAATTAGTTTGGTTAACTACCTTTAAATTGAGGAGGTTTCAATTTGAACCAAACAATCGTTTAGATTGAAGGATTAAAATCTGTATCAAAGGAATTGTATCATAGGGTGAAGCCATAATTCACACAGAAAGTTTCGAGATCAAAAGTAACTTGAAAAACTGTATCAGAGATAAAAAGGGTTTAGGCCCGAAACGTCAAGTTTTCCTGCCCCTATGATGCTGCTTGACCTGCTGTGTTCATCCAGCCCCATGTTTGTTAACTTGAATAACTCTTTCTTTTTGAACAAGACAATTTGACTTCAATTCGCTTAAATATAACGCGAGTTAAATTGGAACATATCTGAAAAGGGGTTTAGGGTTTGTACGACATGATTAACCCAGCCCTATTTATTACACAGCAGGAAGGATATTAAATTTGTGCTGCCTGCTGATTTCTGTGATTGCTTCATGCAGCTCGCACTGTTCACATTGTTCGTTGGCTGCAAGTATCTTCAGGAGTGGGGGTTTCATATCGCAAACATGCTGCCTAAAACTAATCCATATCTCTGAATGATGCTAGATCGTGGTGACAGTGGAAAAGTTTTTCACTGTACTTTACTTTTTTCTCACTGTAAAGTACATGTGACGATAAAATCATTCATTCACTCATTCAGAAAGGGAGGGTGTATTATGGTTTTGGAATTGATGACAGCAAGTTCATTCTTTTCAGGATTTTTTTACCCCAGGTAGCTTCACCACAAGACAGTATACGCCATGGCTTTCTTGGTGTTGATGCAAGATGCAGCAAGAAAAATCATCTGTATCTGCAGGGGACAAGAAGCCTTCCAGTCATATGTTCAGTAGGCAGTGTGAAAAAGCAGTAACAGAAGTCAGTTCAACTACTGTAACTCCAAGTGCACAGACCACGTTCAAGAGGAAGTTTAATGATCGGCCACAAGTAGTCAAGGTGAGTGAGTTCATCTTCAAATAACATATCCTAACAATAGCCCCATTAGCCTTATCCATTGGTTAGTGCTGCTGCTTCACAGCGCCAGGGACCCAGGTCCGATTTCACCTCAGGTGACTGTCTATGTGCAGTTAGCACATTCTCCCTGTCTCTGCGTGTGTTTCCTTTGGGTGCTCTGGTTTCCTCCTACAGTCTAAAGATGTGCAGGTTAGGTGGATTGACTGTGCTAAATTGCCCATAGTGTCTATGAATGTGAAGGCGAGCTAGACTATCCATGGGAAATGCAGGGTAACAGGGATAGGGGAGGGAGGTGGGTCTGGGTGGGCTGCTCTATGAAGGGTTGGTATGGACTTGATGGACCGAATGGCTTGCTTCCACACTGATTCACTGTTCAATTCAGACTCTTTGCCCACATGTCAACAATCTCCATCAATCAGTACTTAACCCTTCCATTTATATGGTTTACCTCAAACTCATAAACGTAACGCTGCAGCAAACTTTGTGTTGACAATTCACAGCTCATACGCGCTGGCAGCTATTCTACCACAATCACCATATCACGCAGAATTATTGTAGGACTACCCATTGACACATTTCCCTCTTTGTTGTAGGAGACACGACACATAACAAGAGGTAATTAGGCGCTATCAGTAAGTCTACACTCCCTGACTAGATCAGCGAACATTGCTGCATTTATTTTACACACCATGATAAAGAAGGAATCTTCAAACTGTGAAATGCTGAGTATGATAATGCCAGTTGGGATCATGATAATATAGGTGTCAACTTACTGCAGGGTGACTGGTCCTGCAGCCCAGGAGTCAGGTGAGAACATACACCAGGAGAAGGTTAATGGCTGTGTACAGTCAAATGCCAGATCTACTGGAAAATCTAGCGAAAACATTCATACAATGTCAAGGAGCAAGGAAGTTCTCAGGTCATTTTGGCACAGAGGCTTTGAGCAGAGTTTGAAGCCCATCATTTCCTATATAGATTGGGTCATCACCTCCAAAAGCCCATCTATGGAACCCACTGAGATGAGATCAGATGGCCAATGTCACAGCATGCAAGCAGCAAACATCAAAGGCCTTAATGCACCGTTAGAAGCTTGGACTCCTGGCAAGATGGTTCTAAACACCATTGTTCAAAGGAGCTTCCAGGAGCCAAAACAGTCATTGGTCTGTTTCTCCAGAGACCGCAGCTTTGCTGAGGAACAGCCCTAAAGACTGGCAGTTGCTCCCTGGTAGAGGAACAAGCTGGCCTCTCTCAAGTTGACAGAATACATCCTCCCACCTCTGCCGTTCTTACCAGTGCCCTTGCAGTTGTTTGTGAGACTGCCAGTTGAGACTACAGCAGTGCAGACTGAAATGGTGGAGTTGGAAACTGGGCCGTCTAGAACTGGTGCTGCTCAATGTTATCTTCCAAAGCCATCGGCTGTTCCCTCAGTTGGATTCAGCAGCGTTCTTCCGCAAATGCTGCAGCCTGTCATGGAGCACCTCACAGGAATCTTCACCGATGCTAAAAGATACAGAAGAAAGACACAAATAGAATGTATATGGGTAATGAGTTCCATTTTGTATTAGTGAGTGAATTTATAAATTTAGGTTTGAATGCATATTTGTGCAGTCAAAAAGAGAACAATGTGAAGTTTAGAAGTAAAGGATAATTTAGGAGTGTGAGACATCACGTGAATGTGAGGTAGTTAAATATACTAGCATTGCTCGTTAATAATCTGATAACACAGAATGCAGTAGTAGTTTCCTTTGTTGCAACTCTGTTTTCCTCTTCATGCTCCTCCAATTCCTGCTGCATTTTTTGTTCTTCATCCTCCGTTCCCTCATACTCCCCAACTTCTAATTTAACAGATGAGAGTACTGCAGGGTTCCTCCGCAGCTGCAGAACCTGTTGTTTAAGGATGTTGATAGCAAGCTCCAATGATACTTGAGGCAGTGCAGCTCTCATTGCTGGCCTGTAGTCGACATGAGCATGAGTGTCTGGCCATGAACCGTGTCATGAAGGAAAAACTTATCAGCTTCTAGTCAATCTCTGACATAATGCTGTGGTCAGGTCCAGCTGAAACAGGTGACATCTGCTAAATGAGATTCATGGCTGTTGCCAAAATGGCAGATATGATACACACTGTGTAACTGTACACAAACTGCACATTGAGGGAGTGGGATTCCTTTCAATGAATTAAAATGGATGAACTTACATGAGGTACATACAAGGCAACGTTCTTGAACTTAGTAGCACTTATTGAAGTATGCAATCCATCAAAACCTCACTAAATCATAGAATGGTTGCAGCACAGGAGGCCATTCACACTGTCTTTCCATGTTCACTGAAGGAAGTAATGCAATTGCCTGAAACAATTTCCCTGCCTCTTCCCCATAGCCATGCAAAATTTTCCTTTTTTATACTATGACCCCAATTCCCTTTTGTAAGTCTTAATTGATCTTATCTCCACCGTACTGTCAGATTCTTTCCAAATCCTAGCCACTCACCATGTGAAAAAGATTTTCTTCGTGTTTCCATTACATCATTTGCAAACTACTTTAAATCTGCCCCTCTCATTCTTGATCCTTCTACCAATGGGTACAGTCTTTCTCTGTTTAGTCAGTCCTTTCATAATTTTGAATACCTGTATCAAATCTACTGTCAATCTCCCCTTCTCCAAGGACAGTGGTCTTAACATTTTCTTATTTATTCACGAGATGTAAGAATCACTTGACTGGGCCTACATTTACTGTCCATCCCTAATGGCATTTGAGAAGGTGATGGTGAGCTGACTTCTTGAACTTTTGCAGTCCATTTGATGTAAGTACACTCACGATGCCATTGGAGGGATTAGCAGGATTTTGACCTGTTTACATTGAAAGAATGATGATATATTTCCAAGTGAGAATGGTGATTGGCTTGGAAGAAAACTTGGAGGTAGTGCTGTTCCAATGAATCTGCCTCTCTTGGCCTTCTAAATGGTGGTGGCTGTAGGTGTGGAAGGTGCTGACTAAGGAGCATTCATGAACTTCTGCAGTGCATCTTGTACATGGTATACACTGCTTCTGCTGCATGTCAGCGCTGGAGGGAGTGAAAGTTTGTGGATGTGCTGCCTATCAAATGGGCTGTTTTGTCCTGGAGGATGTCAAACTGTTCGAGTATTGTTGGAACTGCAGGCATTCAGGCAAGTGGGGAGTATTCCATCACATTCTTGACATGTGCCTTGTAAATAGTGGACAGGCTTTGGGGAGTCAGGAGGTGAGTTAATCGCTGCAGATTTCCTAGCCTCTGACCTGTTTTTGTCGCCACAATATTTATATGGCTGGTCCAGTTCAGTTTCTAGTCAATGGTAATCTCCAAAATGTTGACAGTGGAAGATTCAGCAGTCATAATGCTATTGAATGTCTGTAGTTTAATAAAACAGGGCCTTTGTAATTTTTCTTATAAAGACCTTTGTTCAGTTATAATAAACAGGTTCACTTTTTTATGCATCTTATCATTTCTTTCTCTGGTTCTTAGCATTGAATTCATGGAGCTCATCTGTTTCTACTGTCTCCAGCATATTTGATTGTCTGTCATATACTTTCAAATTGTTTTCTCATGTTTACTGTACAATGTGCCTACTAAATTTTTGGTAATGATTCAATTTAGTGAAGTTTGCATTTTAACTTTGTAACCTGAATGAGAATCTAATAGTAAAGTCATTATCTTCGTGAATTGGATTTCTTTTATCTAAATATAGTATATATTTTTGTTATCAATTTTAAATGCTTCAAGAGCCTGAACTATCACCTGATTCACCATGGTCTGGGCAGCATTTAGTACCTCAGCTAGGCCCTCTGCAACCCCATCCCCCCTCCCCAAGTTCATCACCTTTTTTGTCTCCTAATCAACCCTATTCCTCCTCTTAACTGTTTATCAGCCTATAAAGACTTTTGATTTCCTGTAATGTTAACTCCCAGTCTACTTTCAAATTGTTTCTTTACATCTGTTTAAATTCTTTTCTGTACCTCTTATATTCGACCAGTTCTCAAATGCATTATCCATCTAACACATTTGCTACAAACACACTTTTTCTGTTTCATCTTAAACACCCGTCTTTCACCATTCCAGGGAGCTATGCATTGTTTGCCCGATTGTTTTCCTCTATTGAAAGATGTCTTAATTGTACTTGAACTATCTCTTCTTTAAAATAAACCATTATTCACCTACAGCTTTGCCTGTTGATCTTTAATTATAATATGTATGGGAGGTGATTCATTCTTACTCCATTTAACTTGGCTTCCCACCAGTTAATTATTATTATGGACATTGTCGTTTTTGAAGCCAACCTAAACTTTAAGACACAAAAATCTCTGTACTCTAAATTTATCCTTAGTGACAATTGATTTATTTGGTCCAACTCATTCCCAAGAGCCAGGTCTGTCAATATCTCTTTCTGATTGAGCTGAAAACATATTGCTGTGGCAAATTCTCCTGAAAACTCCGTAGGAACATTTGTCTGTCTCAGCCCTTTACATTATTGCCATCCTACTCTATATTGACATAATGAAAGTCCCCATTATGACTTTCCTGCACTTCTGTAGAGTTTCCTCGTAAGTGTGTTCCTCTGTGTTGTAAGCCAATGCTCACACGTACTCACAAAGTCACATACAAACACACAAAAGTTCTGCAAGCCAAAGCATTATTTATTTTTGTATTGTGATAGTCACTTTGAATAGTGTAATTGTTCTTTTCTTTCCTTTCTTTCACAAAGACTGGTTGTGAAAGAGGTCTGTGTGCTGAATTTGTTTCGTGATGGTGGAATGGAACATTGTAAAAAAAACCTTACTGAAGAATATGTAATGGGTATGAGAACAGGAAGGTAGGATGGGAAATTTGCTCAGAACAGAGATTTGCTAAAGTCTGTGAAGTGATTTGTGAACTCTAATGGAACTGTGAGGGAATGGTGGCCCCATTGTTTTTGTGACCAAAGAAATCACTACTTCAGTCCAGCATAGGGGACTGATTTCTAGAGGTAATGCCTCAGACTGTGGTCATTCAAGCATAGCCTTGAAAAGGGTGTCAGACAATATAAATCTGGCAATACCTTCAGACAGGACATTGATGTAATTGAATACCAATTAAATCTGCCTAAAACGGGCGTTATCTTATATGTCATACAGTCGTTGCAGCAGAGAAATCTAAAGACGTCAAAAACAACCCGCTGCTGCAGTGGGTACACAGTTTGGTCAGCTGCTCCAGAGGCGTGTCAGGAAATACATCGCTCATTTAAGACAGACCCTAGCTTCCAGGACATCTAAGTAACCAATGTTATTGTGAATATCTACAATTGCTGAGTAGTTTAAAAAAGGTGAACTATATTTCGTGGAATGACATCTAAGTTGTTTTCGCCCTTGTTATCTAATCCAGAACCTTTCAACCAAATAAGGGGGACTTACAACATTTTTTCTATTAGTTGGTGACCTACAGACTATGTCAACACATTTGTATCTCTCTCGTTTCTTAACTCGAGTGAAATTGCTTCTGTTGTTGAGCTTTCTGTGACACCCTCTTTCTCCAACATAGCAGTGTTCTCTTTAATCAATGATGCCATGGTTCCCCCTTGTCTTCCTTTCCTGTCTTTTGTGAACAGCTTGTATCCAAGAATATTTAATACCCAGACATGATCTTCTTTGAACAAATCTCCGCTATTGCCACAACATTATACCTCCACATAAACTTTTGCAGTTCAACAATGATATATAACACACTCCACGTACTTACATAAATACACTGTAACCCTTATTTAGGCTATATTACTTCCCTTCTTATGTTAATACCTTATTATTTACCACTGTAGTGTTATATGTCTCTTCAAATATTCTTTGCACTTTTGGAGCCCTCTCTGGTATTATCCCCTGGTTCCCATATCCCTTCCAAGTTAATTTTAATCCTCATGAATAGCACTAGCAAATCACCCAGCAAGGAACTTGATCCCAGCTCTGTTTATGTGCAATTCATCTGATCCATACAGGTTACATATACCCCAGAACTGAAACTAATGTTCAGAAAACTAAAGCCCTCCCTCTTGCACAATCTCCTTAGCCGTGCATTAATCTACTCTATCCTGTTTCTATACTCGCTTGCCCATGTTAACAGGTGTAATGTGGAGATTACTTCTTTTGAAGTCCTGCTTGTTCACTCCTCCTGCTTATCTCTGGCAAGAGGGAATAAGATTAATTTGATATCCTTGGTATAGCGAGTGTCAAAAATCCCCTCTATACAGAGGTTGTCAGCAACTGTGAGACATTGGTTTTATCTCTGGTAGCAGCAAACAAGCAGCCAGATGTATAAGAATTAAAAGCCACTGCAATATTGTAAGCCACAGGTAATGTGGCCCTTGCCCTGCTTTTGCTGGTCACTTTCAGCCTGAATCTGTTTTGTGAAGCAAAGATGTCTCTTGCATTGGTCATTGCTGAAGTTGCGGTAAGAGAATTGCTTCTCAAAGAGATAACAAGGTGTAGAGCTGGATGAACACAGCAGGCCAAGTAGCATCAGAGGAGCAGGAAGGCTGACGTTTC